>CAJQUN010000013.1:11433364-12009041 GCA_907163345.1 Haberlea rhodopensis
ATTTACATGATAAACTATTTGCCATTTGAATCGTTTAATAATCTACATATTTGTTTAATATCCTCTCGACGTCTAGGGTGAAATTCAGTTCTCCTCACAGTCAAATTTCAAAGGTATGATTAGTGAAATATTCTTGAATCATGATTCTTTCTTGAATAATAATAGTTTGGAGAGCTATAGTGGTTGCCGATTGTCTTGTTAACTTTTTCCTAGTTCTAATGCAATGTCATTCTTTCTTGCAGAAATACTTGTCATGTTTTTACTCATTGTCGGTAAAAATACTCAATATTGTTTGATTCATAAAACATTTGGGCGATCACAATACAATAATAGCCAAAACTTTAACAATGTGTTATATTCAAACTTGTAGGCTTTCATGGGTTTCTTTTACTCATTCCATATCTTCCTTGTGAAGCTACTAGGGCTTGTACCCCCTTACTTTTGGTGGCCATTTGCGTCAAAACTTGTCCCATTGAGACGGCTGGAGAGACCACAACTGATCATTCACTTGCTCCGCCTGGTGTTGTAGGGAGGGCTGGCGGCGCGGATTGGGTTACTTCCAGCACTTCCCGGTTGTCAGACACTTCTGTTGGGTTTTTGCCCCAGCATAGATATTTATAATATGAAGTATGAACAGTGAAGTAAAATAGATGTATATGAACATTTTAAAGTCATTGACATAACTGTTGGAGAATGGCTCTTTCTAGAAATGCTGCTGCAATGGAGGCTAGTGGTTAACCCATTGTTGGGCGGTGGAAGGTGGACGGTGGTCTTCCAAAATCATCGTTGAAAAGGTGGTTGAACACGTTTTTTACATGTAGTAACGAATGCTTGACAATGGAAATCATGATCACCACCGATGGTTGAAGCTCCTATATAAAGCCATCAACTCATCATTTGTAAATTATCCCTTTGTAAATCTCAGACCAAACTCAAGAATACGAGTCTTTTGTATTGTATATGTGTGAGTGTGAAGTGATCCGAGAGTTTTTTGTAATTCTCGTCTGAAATATCAATACATTATGTTTGCTCCCGTGCATATAGACAATCGCCGAACCATGTAAATATTTGTGTTCTTGTGTATTTGATGTTTACACTTTAGTTTCGGGAGTTCTGACAAAACAAATGGTATCAGATAGGGATGTGCATCGGGTCGGGTATCGTCAAGTTCTGGTTTGTCAGGTCGGGTACCCGACCAGTCGGTAATCATTTTGCCTACCCGGATCCGACCTAAAATATTGGGTACTTGAAATATTTTGGCTATTTTTGGGTACCATGTATACGGGTACCCGAAATTAGAGCAAATTTTCCAACGTCTTAAAATAAAATTGCAGACAAACGGTGATGCCCTAAGCAGCCTATGGTAGCGGCCTCCTATGGCGGCGGTCTCTTATGGTGCCCATACTACTGCCATGGATTCATCAAGAAATGAAAAAGCGCACCTGATTTTTGAAATGGATGCCCGAAAATTCCCAAATCCTCTTTGTTTATGTTTTTTGCATCAATCTGCAAAGTCGCATGTCAAATGTTTCTGTAGAGCTTTGATTGTTCAAAATCATGTGATTTGCACTCTGGAATTTCAATTGAAGGCTTAGAAGTGCATAAATATTTGCGTGAAAGAAATATAAAGAAAGTGGAAGGCTGGATTCTGGAAGCAAGAGAGTGAATGAGAGGAAGACGAGCCTTAGGTAAAACAAAGAGGAAGAAAAGGCTTGAATATAAATATATATAGTATGTGGTTGGGTACCCGAATTAAATTTGGGTATTAAAAAAAAACGAGACCAACCCGAACCCAATTTTTTTTTTAAATACCAAATCCGATCGGGGCCGGGCACCCGATACCCGAATAAAAATGCCCGCCCCTAATATAAGAGCCATTTGTTCATGAAAGTGCGAAGTGTCCTAAATTGATTATGATCATATCACTAGATTCATCTCGTCGTGAGGAGTTTGATATATCAGCCGTTGTAATTTTTGATAACCGAGTCAATGGGAAATTCCAGTCAAAGCCGATGGCATTCTGTAATTTTGGAATAAAGTTTCGGAACCTATTGACTGCCATACTGTTCAAAGGTATTGCAGCACAATGTTCGCGGCAATGCAGCGTACTGTTCACCACACTTTAGCGGGTTACTGTTCATGGCACTGTTCATCCGACCCGGATACTGTTTACTTGACCCGGTTCAATAGATTTCTCCTATTTTGGACGATCCAGGCTGGTTCCTACTATTTCGACCATTCTGGACACAACAGTAGCATCTGTTTCTGCTAAAAAGCTACCGAAAAATCAAAGTAATTTATCAATAATCATCCACTAGCGGTTCAGTAAGACGAACCATGCTATAAAATGCAAAGTTCGAGGTGAAAAAGACGGCACCAAAAACTTTGGCATGTGACATTGTGAAGTACAAATGATATCAAGGACATGTCACCTGATGATTGGAACTATGTCAGCCGGCCTAGCCCAAATCGGATGAACCAGCCCGAACCACTGGAGCCATATGAACCTGCCGCACCGGAGTGAACCAGATCACACAAATGTATGAATCTGTATTGTCGGAATCGCAGAACCGACCTGAATATGTCTGCATTGTCGGAAACGTGGAACCGACCTAAAGCTCTTTGCATTGTCCGAATCGCATAATCGACCTGAAATTTCTGTATTGTGGGAATCACGGAATCCACCTTAGCTGTCTGCACTGTTAGAATTGTAGAATTGACCCGAAGCTATCTGCACTATCGGAATCACAGGACCGACCTAAATCTGTTTGCATCAACGGAACCGCAAAACTGACCCTGACTCTGTTTGCATTGTCAAAAATGCAGAAACCGACCTGAATCGGTCGGAACCGCATAACCGACTATGTCTGCATCGGCTAACCGCCTTGAATTTGTTGAACCACAAACCGACCTGAATATGTCTGGACATCTTGCTCAACTGGAACAAGGTGATCAAAATCCAGACCGGAAAGAAGATTAAAGTGCTCAGATCTGATAATGGTGGAGAATATAAGTTAGGACCATGTTAAAAAACCTACCAGAACGAAGGGATAGCTAGACAATTCATCATACCAGACATGCCATAGGAGAATGGTGTAGCAGAAAGGATAATTGTACTCTAATATGCTACAAGTTATCCAATCTGGAGTAAGCAAGGCATTCTGGACAGAAACATTGCCATATGTCTCTTATATCTTCAGCAGGCTACCGGTTTTGTACTAGAAGGAAAACTCCCAGAAAGAATGGATTGGACAACCCATTTCTGATCCCACACATATATTTAGATGTCCCATACTTTCACATCAGAAAAATCAAAGCTGAAATCTAGAGCCGAGAAAGTCCCTTTCTTGGGCTTTAGCGAAGTAGTGAAGACATTACGTCTATGGAACCCTGAGTCAAAGAAGATATTCTTGAGTCGAGACATTACCTTTGACAAATCCATAATGTTGAACCAGAAACAATCAGAGAGAGTACCAAGATCGGAGTTTTCATTTGCATGTGGAGTTCATGATTCCCACAACTCCAGAAGACTCTGACGATCAGAATAGAGACTCCATCAAATGGAGATACCGGATTCAGCATCATTATCTGTAATTACCAATAGACTGAAGAGAGATATCTAGAAACCTGCCCGGTTTACTGATATGATAGTGTTTGCTCTTCAAATTGATCAAGACGGTATTCCATGGAGCTATAAAAGAAGTGGTTTGTAGTGTGGAAAGAACATGTGGAAGATGGCGATGGATGAAGACATGCAAGCACTTCATCATATGTTTTGAAAGATGGTTTCACTTCCTATCGGAAAGAAAAATAGTGCTCTGATAAGTGAGGCATTGATCAATCGTCTAATTGGATACATCGATTCCAATTATGCTAGTGATCCTGGAAAGCTTCTGTGATGCCTAAAACTTAATTACCTTAATTAAATTGAGTTTAATGTGATAACTAAGGGGTAACAATGAATGAATGACATTTAGTATTTGTGACTCGCTTTGAAGTAAATCGCATGAGACTGATTATTATGTTTAAATAATAATTTTTGAACGGAATAATGGTTACCATTCCACCTACTTTCAGAACGCCTACGCAGGGATAAGATGAGTTATTTAAAACACTGGAGATAATTATGAATTGAGGTAGTGGGGAAATTATTGAATTTGAGCAATAATTATTCGATTTGGGGATAAATGATTACTGGGTGTAATTTGTGAGGTAAATGAAAGTTGGGGGACTAAAGTGCAAATTGAAATTAATAAAAGTAACTCACCTTCACACATTACACCTCAAACACATACTAATCCCCTACTCAAACCCTCTCTTCTCCCCTTTCTATTTTTCTTCCAATTGATGAAGAAGCAAGGCTTGAATCTTGATGGATTTTTGGTATGCTGATCAAACTTAGGTAAGAAAATTCTTACCTTAATCTTGATTATAATTGATTTTTTAGTTGGAATTGGTAATTAGTTGAATTATAGAGATTTGAGAGTTTGATCAATGTTAATACAATGAAGTTTAATAGGTGTTTTTGTTGAAGTATTGAAGGGAAATGGTGTGTGGTGTATGTTGGGTTGAGTTGGTACATGAAAATCTCGAGTTTTGAGAAAAACAGGGCTAGCGATCGAACTCTAGGCTTACAGCGATCGATTGCCGAAGAAAAGTAAAGTTAATGGCGATGAACAGATCAGTCGATCGATCGTTGGATAAGTAGCGATCGGTCGCCTGATAAATAAATGACCAACGATCGATCGATAAGAATTGAGTGATTGATCACGGAAAGTAAATTTTTTTGGTAAATTTGTTTCTGGCAGAAATCGATCGCTATCATTATGGAGATCGATTTCTGGCCTGTAAATTCTGTAAATTTGTTGTTTGTTGGGCATTTTGACGATGATTATGACTGTTGGAAAAGTTTTGTTAATAATGGAATAAGATTACAAGTAATGAACCTTCGTACGACATGTATTACATGTTTGAGCTAGTTGATAACTCAATTTAAGAATGGATAAAATGGGATGATTTAAATCGTATACGGAATACGATAAATTGTAATTGATTATGATAGGAGATATGGCGTATATGTTAAATGAATAATGAAGTTGTTGGGAATTATTAATGATCAGTATTGAAATGATATTCGATATAGATACTGTACGAGCCTCCGGATGTCGAGAATGTCTGAATCATGTCATTGACCTTAAGGTATGTGGTAACATACGAGCATATGTAAGTATATTATTGTTACGTTTAACGAACAATATATTGTTATTGCAATTGGATTAGTACGCAATGACGTATGGTGTTATGATAAGATTTATATATTTGTTGAGATATGAAATGATGTATTGAATTGTTGATAATGTCGTTGTCATATCGAAGCGAAGATACTTGCTGGCGTCATATCGAAGCGACGTAGATACTTGCCGCTATCATATCGAAGTGATGTATAATGCTGATGATATGTCGAAGCGAGGTGTATAAAGCCACTCATATGTCGAAGCCAGGTGTATAATGCCGCTGATATGTTGAAGCGATGAATATTATATTTCTATGTACCGCTATTATATAGCTGAGATGAAAAGTTATGAAATATCATAATTGTTGAACGGATATTGAAAGATAATACTAAACTTGATGATTATGAGTACGAGTACAATAAATCATTGTTGTTGATAATTTAATTGATTTTGGGAATTGATGATTTTTGATATTGTGAGGACATGAACATCAAATGTGATATCCCATATTAAAGCATATTTAAAGTTAAGGATTCAATTGCAATTAAGATAGTAAAAATGATTAACTTGCAAGTGGAGGAGGGTCACATTGATAAGATGATTGACCTGAAGGACTAAATGGCAAATACTATTCTTTAAATTCCCCAAAACTGATTTCTCAAGGAGATAACGATCAAACAAAACAACCCAACCTTCTCCTCTTCAATTTTTGAAATTCTGGACCATCTCTTCATCAATTCTTCTATAAAATTTCAGGAAAGTTTTGGGTAAGTCATTTATACCTTAAAACCTGTTGAAGATGGAGAATCTATCTGTTTTAATGTCATGTATGTTCTTGGTGTGTTTATTTGTTTTTGATGCATTTTGGTTGGAGTTGAATAAAGATGAATTATTTTGTGATATGAAGGAAAGAGGTAGATTATGATGTTTGATGATGTTTTGTTTGAGTTGGGTGAAGAGGTGATGATATATTTGTGGCTGAAGGTAGAAGAATGGTGAAAAGATGGAGAATTTCGAGTTACAGGGCTCACCGATCGATCGGTAAGTTGCGCCGATCGATCGGTCGAAGGTGATAAAAACTTCAGCATTGGGCGATTGATCGAGCAGGTTGGCGATCGATCGCGGAATGCTTAACGGACAGTGTATGATATTGTATATTTTCATCATAAATTTGATGAAGAATGTTGATGATAAGATATTAAAATAGTATGATACTAATATCTTATATGTGTGTCGAGTCGTCACATACTACCGGACATCGAACATGGTTGTAAGGACCCCCGTGCCCTTTACCATTTATTAGTGTATTAACCCATGCTATTAGTGCATACAATCATATTATCAGAGGGAAAAGACTACATGCAACCCTGTCATGAAATATCATCTATAAAATTTCTTACATTATTCCATATAATGTCTACCTTTTCCCCAACATATCCATAAACGTTACATGCACCTTTATACATACACTAACAAGCTCTCAATTCATTTTGCAATTCCTAAGTAATTGCATGCAACGCGTAGATAAAAAGAGAAAGACCCTTGTCTTCTTTATACAACCCATATACATATAATAGTGCTCACATGCGAGCATCAACAAAGGTACGTGTATCAAATGTATAAAACATCGTGCTCAATACCGTCACTGGTACTCCGATCCTGGAAGCATCCCCAATCCATAGCTCGAGCTCAACTCCAAAGCCATCGTTGTACCTATATCACCTGCCCAACAGAGATAGTCCCCACACGGGGTGAGCATAGCAATACCACCAATCCAATAAGCTCAATATTACAATTCATAATTTACAGAATGTAAAGGCCATGAATCTTAAATGATACTCCCTGGATGGTATCATCCTCATCCGGATCCCCTGTGCTGTTCCTGTTCTCAAAATAGCGAAACCATCAAATTCACAAAAGCCAATTTAATCATCTCATTGATTAACTAAATTCACACTTGCCATGCCAGTTACACAATCGAATATGATTATATCATTAAACAATGACTATAGAAATCACATGTAATCAATAATTCCATAGTTTAATTTCATCGCTCGCTCCACAATAGCGGCATTTTAACCTTGCGCACGATCAACGGTAGCGGCGTCATAACCGATGTTCGCTCAACAGCGACAACATCCAATCATTGCTCGCTCAGAAGCGGCAACATATATCTCCTAATATATATATATATATCCATTTATTGCAAATACAATATATACCATGCATTCCACAGTTGCAATAATATAAAAAGGCTATGCTCGTATGCTATACGTACCTTATAATTCCGTAGTTCGAGTCCACCCTAGCCTTAGTCCCGTGATCCAATGAATTATGTGCTAACACATAAATAACTCATAATCAATTACAAGCATGCAACCACGTGCCCAAGCACGTTCACAATCCTCTAAACCCATCGTCAATCCATAACGATTAACCATTTTAAAAGACTTCGGCTAATCATGCATAATACCCAAAATATTCCATTTTACAAGTTCAAAAGTTAACCAATTATTAAATGGAGCATTCCAATATTTATTAAAACTTGGCTCCAACCAATCCATTTCAAGGTATAGCACTCCCATTGGAATGTAGACATTGCTCCGAAAATTGACTACTTAATCATCGATTCCAAAATCCCGACATTTTTCAAAATTTTCGAAAAAAACCACATCCTACGAGCCGCAATCGATCGCGCAATCCAGTGGCCAACCAGAGGCCTCTCACGATCGATCGTCAAACGCCTCGCGATCGATAGCTAAGACTTAGAGATCGATCGGCGCACTGTGCATCTTCCTCAAAAATCAGCTGCTCGTCGCGATCGATCGGCATGCAATCCACGATCGATCGCGACCTGAGATTTTCTGAAAAACTCGAGCTTCAATGGTGTTTTTCACACCCAAACTCAAAACCAACACCCCATACACCCTCAACACCTCAAATACTCCATTTAAAACCAATAAAAACTCCAAAAACTCAACTTTGGATTTTAACCAAAAATCCCTAAATTCCAAATCCAACCCAAACCTTAACCAAAATCAACAATACTATAATCAAAACGAAGGTAAAGGCGAGGGGAAGAATATTACCAACTTTTCTTCGAGCAATCCGGCTCCTGAACTGAGCTTCCGACCATTTTCTCCAAGAGAAAAGAAAGAGGGGTTTGGGGAAAATGGGTGGGAAGCGAGGAGAGAGAGGGAAGAGAGAGAGATGATATTTCATGCAGTGACGAAACACCGAGTTCACTTGGTATATATAGTATCAAGGCTCCAAAATACCAATACCTCCACAAATACATCATGATTCATTAAAAATCATCCGTTTTAAATAATTATCTCTCCAACCTCAGTACAGTGGGGGCTTTGGTTGAAGGAAATATGGATATGGGTCTAGGATTTAAGGTTGACAGTGGCTTGGTGGTTTGGGTTCGTGGTTTCTTTGGAGGAGGTTTGGCTTGGGATGAAGTAATGGAGGCAGACTGAATTTCATCTGAGTCAGTCTGGACTGTCAGCTTGCGCTTGACGCTTGACTTCTTTCCAGCAGTCTGCTCCTTTCCAATTTCTATCTTTACAGCCAACAGATCAGAAGGAGTGGGGGGAGCACTCTTTGACTTGAGTAAAGCCAATCCCTTGGGGTTAATGATTTTGAAGGGATTGAGTGCTGACGGCTTCCCCAGCTCGATGTTCATCGACTCCAAAAGCTTGCTGAGTGGAACAACGAAGCAGACAACCTGTTTTGCTGAAATGACCATCTCCAACAGAACTCTAAAAAGAATAGCGGACCAGTTCACCTTCAGTCCGGAATGGATAACAGACATTGCTTTGAACTTTCAGAAGTGACTGAATCAAAGCTGTCCGCTTTGCCTAGCAATGGTTTGCCAACAACGTCACACAGAATCTGAAAATGGAACAACATCTCTTTCTTTTGAATGATGGCTACAGATTCTGTCCAAATATGGATATTCGGCCCTGAAAGTTTTCAAGGGTGGCCTGAGATATATGACCAAAGTCGGACATTCCGGTGGTAGAAAGCCCAAAGGTCTTTGAAAGCGTCGCCTGAGAGATTTCAATGGATTTTCCTTCGACGGAGGAAGAGATGTACGTCTTGTGGGAAAAGGCGTTGGAGAAAAGCTCTCTAATCTCCGATTCGTGTATCACCGTTCCACATTCCAGAAATCTCCTCAATCCTGAAGATTCCACGGATTTGAAGATGGAAACCATATCTGGGTCTTCGTCCCTATAAATTGCATCAAACTCAACAGACAGAGAGTTGTGAGTGATAGTTGCCATTTGAGTGAATGTAATGTAAGTAGGGAATACGAAAAAATTTGAAAAGAGATAATCAGGCAGCAGTAAACGAGAGAAGTGAAAAAGTTAAATGAAATGTACAGCTTGATAAATAGGAGATATTAGACATGTGTCTGTATCTCGATGACTGATATTTTAAAATTCAAATTCTAATGGACAAGATGAGAGAATAATGAGGCGGTTAAAATTTACGATCAGTCCGGGCTGTTAAAGTGTTACTATGTTAAAGACTGATAGTGTTTTAAAACAGATCACAAGATAATATCAGATTGATAGAGATCGGTCAGAAAGTTCGGACCGGTCTGTATCTTTCTGACCATTGTATTATCGATCTGTGCTAACACTAGTTCTTTAAAGACAAAATTAAGCAATCGTCAAATATATTAAGATAAATCTATTAAACCAAGAATTTGATGAAAATAATTAAACTTAGCCTCAGGGAGTGGTTTAGTGAAGATGTCTGCAGCTTGCTGGTCTGTTGAAATATACTCGATCCAAATGTCCTTTTTGACAACGTGATCTCGAATAAAATGATGTCTAATGTCAATATGCTTCGTTCGAGAGTGCAAGACTGGATTATACATTATAGCAATTGCACTTGTGTTGTCGCAGAAGATCGGAGACTCAGTAGCTTGAATGCCATAGTCTCTGAGCTGATGTTGAACCCAGAGCATTTGAGCGCAACAGCTTCCAGCGGCGAGATATTCTGCCTCAGCTGTGGATGTGGCAATTGATGTTTGCTTCTTGCTAAACCACGAGATCAATCTTTCACCTAGGAATTGACAAGTTCCACTGGTGCTCTTGCGATCGATCTCACACCTTGCATAGTCAACGTCTGAATATCCAATTAAATTAAAATTTGGATCTTTGGGATACCAGAGACAACATTCTGAGATCCTTTCAAGTATTTAAGAATACGCTTAACAGCAATAAAGTGAGATTGCTTAGGATTAGACTGAAATCTAGCGCACATGCAGACTGAAAACATAATATCAGGCCGACTCGCTGTAAGATATAACATAGATCCGATCAGACCTCGATATATTGTTATCTCAACTGACGTTCCCCCTTCGTATTTATCTAACTTGATTGATGGACTCATTGGAGTTGAAACAGTTGAGCAAGTCTCCATTCCGAATCTTTTGAGCAGTTCCTTGTTATACTTGGTTTGATTGATGAATATATCATTGCTGAGCTGTTTGACTTAGAGACCCAGGAAGAATGACAATTCTCCCATCATACTCATCTCAAACAGTCCCTGCATTAACTTGGAGAACTTCTCGCAGAGTTTGGGGTTAGTTGACCCAAAAATAATATCATCAATATATATTTGAACTAACAAATATGTCCCCCCTTAATAAATTTAAATAAAGTTTTATCTACTGAACCGATCTGAAAATCATGATCCAGAAGAAATTGAGACAGGGTGTCATACCAGGCTCTTGGAGCTTGTTTCAGTCCATACACTGCTTTATTCGGCAAGTATACGTGATCTGGAAACGAGTGATTTTGAAATCCAGGAGGTTGCTCGATGTAGACTTCCTCCTGAAGTTTACCATTAAGAAATGCACTCTTCACGTCCATTTGATATACTTTGAAGTCTTTAAAGGCGGCGAATGCAAGAAAGATTTGGATGGCTTCAAGTCTGGCGACTGGTGCAAGGGATTCATCGAAGTCGATTCCTTCTTATTGTCTGAAACCCTGTGCAACCAGTCTGGCCTTGTTCCTAACTACCACACCATCTGCATCTAGCTTGTTTCTGAAGACCCATCTGGTTCCAATAACAGGCAGATCGCTTGGTCTGGGAGTTAAGCTCCATACTTGATTTTGTTCAAACTAGATTGAGCTCTTCTTGCATGACCTCTATCCAGTTATAATCAGTCAAAGCTTCGTTAATCTGTTTGGGTTCCAGATTAGATATGAAAGCAGCGTGAATGAACTCATCCATCATCTGTCCTCTGGTTCTTATAGGTGCAGATGGACCTCCAATTACTAGATCAGGTGGATGCCTCTTTGTCCAGCGGTAGTTTGATTCTGGAACATCTGGTCCTGATGGAGAAGCAGTATTGACATTATCAACATCTGTCTTAATATTAGAGTTCATGACCTCCGGATCAGCTCGATCTGGTATGACTTCAGTGTCTTGGTTAGGTCTATCTGGTACTTCTGGTTTCCTTGTTGTTCTTAATACACAGTGATTCATCAAAAGCTACATGAACTGACTTTTCTACAGTTAAGGTTCGACTATTGAAGACACGATATGCTTTACTAACAGATGAATATCCTAAAAATATTCCATTATCTGACTTAGCTTCGAATGCTGTAAGATTATTCTTACCATTGTTATGGACGTAACATTTGCAGCCGAATACATGAAAGTAAGAGATAGTCGGTATGTTACATGTCTATACTTCATATGGTGTTAAGTTTAGCTTCTTGTTAATCATGGACCGATTTTGTGTATAGCATGCAGTATTTATAGCCTCTGCCCAGAACTTTTGGGAAATACCAGAGTCAGCAAGCATTGTTCTTCCTGCTTCCTTAAGCGTTCTGTTCCGACATTCTGCAACTCCATTTTGTTGAGGAGATCGAGCGGCTGAGAATTCATGCTTAATTCCTTGGTCTTCTAGAAAGGATTCAAGATTCTGATTTGAAAATTCAGTGCCTTCGTCACTTCGAATCCTGTCTATACCAGATGATCTTTCATTCTGAGCGCGCTTCAGCAGCTTGATCAATTTCGGGCCGGTCTGATCTTTACTGCTAAAAAATATAGTCCATGTAAAGCGTGAGTAATCATCAATAACAACAAGAGTGTACCGCATTCCCCCTAAACTTGTTATTGGTAGAGGACCAAACAAGTCCATATGCAATAATTCTAAGCAACGTGAGGAGGATTTGTCATTCTTGTTCTTGAAGAATCTGATCTGTTTGCCCATTTGGTAAGCTTCACAGATCTTATCCTTAGCAAAGTCGATCTTAGGCAGACCGATAACTAAATCATGTTTACACAGGGCTAGAAATAGTCTTGAGGTTAAGATTCAAGCGTTTATGCCATAGCCAGTGTTTATTGTCATTATTCGCGATGAAGCAAGTAGGATTATCAGGTTGAACATAATTCCAGTTAATCTTATAAGTATTTCCATTTCTGATTCCTACAAGCATGGTTATACCATCTGATGATTTGACAGTGCAAGTGTGTTTGTGAAATTCTACAGCATAGCCATTATCACATAATTGACTTATCCTAATTAGATTATATCATAAATTTTCAACTAAGAGCACATCATTTATAATAATGTTACCATGGACAATCTTACCCTTGCCCATGGTCTTACCCTTTGAGTTATCCCCGAAAGTAATTTTAGGACCAGTGCATTCTGTGATTTAGATAGTAGCTCGATGTTTTCCATCATGTGTCGAGAACATCCGCTGTCTAAGTACCAGTCGGACACTTGCTTTTGCAGTACCTGCCATCAAACAAAATTACTGTTGGTACCCAATCCTACTTGGGCCCGAAAAGGATTAGCCCTTTGGGAACCCACACCTGAATGAACTTTAATGGCTTGTGTGTGTCTAGTGTGGTGTGTGCTGATATGTTTCGATGTTGTGTGTGATAATATGTGTGATATGGAGGCCTTTGATTCCTATTAGGTAACCTATATCTTTGTTGAACTGGTTGTGAGTTGTGGTAGTTGGTTGGTCTTTATTGCCTTAGATTTTGCACCTTTGCGTTTGGTCTGATAGACACAAAGCTTGCTGGTGCCTTTTCCTTGGCTTGGTTAACATACCCAATGTCCTTTCTCAAACCTTGATCCTTGAAGAAGGTTCCCGTTTGAATTGTAGGCACTTCGGATTCATATATTGTGCTGGATCTAACAAATGTCATTTGTTTGATTTTGCTCTTTTCCAGCAACAACTCAGATTCATCTTTGGTGCTTTCATTGGTGCCAAAGCCTATGCCAGTGATGTCACCGACACTTCTTTGTATCTCTTGCAATTCTTCCAACGAGGCTCTTGATTTTGTCCATGTTTAGAAAATGTGAGAAAGTTTAGCATTTTGTATGCTAATTCTCTGATTTTCTTCATGAAGCTGTTCGTAAGAGATTTTCAGCTTATCCAGCTCGATCTTTAGACTGTTGCATTCACCTAGCTTAGAACAACTTAGTTTGATATGCTTGTCTGTTTGATATTTTGCTTCAGCTTTAGTTTTCTCAAACGATTCAGCTAATGTTCTGTAATCATTAGCCATGTTTTGTAGTGCAGACATAAGCTCTTCTCGTGTGAATTCATTTGAGTCAAAGTCGAATACCTCGTCTATCTGACTCGTCTCATCGTCTGCCATTAGACATTGGATTTCCTCCTCGCTTTCACTTGATGAACATTCTGAGCTCTCTGATTCTGAGTCAGTCTAAGCCCACTTGCTGTTACATTCCTCTGCTACCGGAACCTTTTGAGCCTTTCCATGATGACTTTTACGGTATTTGTAATGCTTCTTTTTCTTGTCATCACGATGCCTTTCTTTTCTTTCATCTTTCTTCGGTCTGGTGCAATCTGCAATAAAATGTCTAGTCTTACCACAATTGTAGCAAGCCTGATCGTTAACAGTATCATCTTTTCTTGATTTATACTGATGAGAAGGCTTAAAATTCCTTTTATTCTTAGACATGAATTTACCAAATTTTTTGATGAATAATGACATAGCATCATTACTTATCTGTTAAATAGATCGGTCTGTTGAAGGGGTAGACTGGTCTGGAATGGCCGCAAGTGCCTTGTTTGGCTGAGAGCTGGATGCCTCTGCTTCACCTCTGGTGATCAGCTCAAACCTGTAAGGACCGTAGTTCCTTAAGTGCGGATTAAAGGCATAATTAGAGCTAATATAAATGATCAGAGTAGAATAATCGTGTTGAGACTATGAGCCTTAAGAGTTACATGTCAAAAATAAGGAAATGGATTAATTACATTCCCTATCAAAATAATGAATGTCATCCACTATAGTTTTACACTACTCCTAGAGTAGACACTATAGAAAAGTAATCCTGTCATTCCTTTCCCAAAAGTGTTCTTCTCAAGCTCACCGCCTCAACCCGTCTAGCCCTTCTTATCATGCCAAAAGTGTACCTACAAGGACAACCCCCAAACATGAGCAATAATATCATTCATATTCAACACAATATGAATATAAAGCGTAAATGCATAAATCACAATAAAACACTTCCTGTTTTCCCATGCATTTCAAACGCTCCCAGTTTGGTTGTCCCTGTACCATAACTCATGAGTATAATCAATAGATTATTTAATGGTCTAGACATGTCATGACACAATACCATCCCATCAAACCAAATACCAATCACCAATCCCTAGTCTGTCCATCACAATGTATTTAATGCCCCTCGCTTATTTACATATAGGCGGCATAGAATAACCTCGCTTCAATGGACATGCGGCGCTCCCACCCCTCGCTTCACATTTAGCGGCAACAAATCAAATAGCGGCAAGCATTAAAATCATCAAGGGATGACCACGACTAATGAGATGTGCACCAATAACCATCATATGCATATACAATCATCATGCATAATTCAACATGTATTTGCGTCCACAATGCATAATCACATATATACTCGCATTCACAATGCATAAACAATGAGTATATTAGATACATGTACCGTTGGGTGCCCGTACGTCCTCTACGTACCTTTCCAAAAAGTGGAATTGATATGGCTTCACTTCCTTGGTTGCGTTGCTACCTGGGATGGTTCTACACAATCACACAACCCCATATTAGAAGCCAAATAATAGGCAAATACCAAAAATTCGTCAAAAGAAATCATTTTTCAAAATTTCACAGCAGGCGATCGCCTCAATTTTTTGCTTCTAGGCGATCGATCGCGCCAAACATGGCGATCGATCGCCTACCTCATTTTTGGCTACTGCCCCTCGGCGATCGGTCGCCTCATTTCAGGCGATCGATCGCCTACCCTGCGATTTTGGTACTGCCCATCGGCGATCGATCGCCTCATTTCAGGCGGTCGATCGCCTCGCACAGACTCGCGATTTTTCCACCATTAATGCACCCAAAACCATTCCAAACCATACTAAAACTTCTCCCAACAACCCAACAACAAAATTACATCATAAACCTCCAAAATACACCTCAAAACAAACATAAATCCAACCCTCAATCAAAACAACACCAACCCACAACAAACCCATTTCAAAATCATTCAAAACCATTTCAAAACTAAACCAAACACAACAAAAATGACATGGAGGCATCCATACCTCTTGGGGACCTCAAATCTCCCAATAAACTTCACAAACAAGCTTTTTGCAAGAATTTCTCTTCACCCCTATGCTCAAACTCGAAAATGAAGAGAAAAGGAAGGGTTTGGGTGGTGGATTGGGAAAGTAAAGTGAAGGTGAGGTGGGGGTTGGGGTATAAGGGGTTGGGTTAAATTAAGAATGCATTCCACAAATCCATGGTGTATAAAACACTCCAACATGATATTTAAAAGGCATTTCACCAAAATGCACCATAATCACAATTAAACTCATGTTTTTCAATTAATTGCTAGCCATGGCAACTAAATCATGCTAATATACAATCTTCCCATCATGCACAACATGCACCCTGAAATGCCCTCCCGGGTCACTCTATCATGTGACTAAGCATTTCAATATGATAAATAAATCCAGCACATAATTAATTACCACCATAATTAATCATATAAACACAATTAATGCCCAAATTGCAATTAATCATTTCGGGGATATCACAATACTCCCCTACTTATAAGATTTCGTCCTCGAAATCACATGCACTTACCCCAAAAAGAAACTAAACATAATCACATACCAGAGAATAGTTCTGGGTAGTGCTGCACCATATGCCGCTCCGTCTCCCACGTAGCCTCCTCGACACCCCTGCGATCCCACTGAACCTTAATCATAGGTATCACTTTATTCCGAAGTCTACGGTCTGCTCGATCCAGAATTCTAACAGGCCGTTCCACATAAGACACATCGGATTCCAACTGAACCTCGGAAGGCTGTAACACATGCGATGGATCCGGCTCATACTTCCGCAGCATCGATACATGAAACACATCATGTATACCCGATAAAGAAGGCGGCAAAGCCAGTCGGTAAGCTAAGGTGCCAATGCGCTACAAAATATCGTAAGGTCCAACATACCTCGGAGACAGTTTCCCGCGCATCCCAAATCGCACAACGCCTCTGAAAGGCGAGATCTTCAAGAAGACCTTATCTCCCAACTGAAATTCCAACGGTCTCCGCCGTTTATTCGCATAAGCTGCCTGTCTGTCCTGGGCTGCTTTCATTTTCTGCCTTATCATTTTTATCTTCTCTTCCATCTCCCGAATCAACTCCAGTCCTCCGACCGATTTGCGGTCCAAATCATCCCAACACAAGGGTGATCTACACCGTCTGCCATAAAGAGCTTCAAAAGGAGCCATCTGAATGCTCGCCTGGTAGCTGTTATTATAGGAGAATTCTACCAAGGCCACTGAATCTTGCCAAGAAACATCGAACTCCAATACACAAGCCCTCAACATGTCCTCGAGCGTCTGGATGGTACGCTCGGTCTGGTCATCCGTCTGAGGATGATATGCAGTGCTCAATCTAACTTCAGTTCCCAAGGCTGACTGAAGACCTTCCCAAAAATGAGATGTGAATCGTGGATCTCGATCCGACACTATGGAAATGGGGATCCCATGCAATCTCACAACATCTCGAATGTACAGTTGAGCCTTCCTCAAAAAGGTGAAAGTCATGCTATAGGGGATAAAATGAGCTACCTTAGTCAATCGATCCACAATCACCCAAATAGCATCAAAGCCTGAAGTACTCTTCGGCAGGTGAGTCACGAAGTCCATGGAAATGTGTTCCCACTTCCACTTCGGTATCTCCAAGCTTCTCAACTCGCCGCCAGGTCTCTGTCTCTCTGCCTTAACCTGCTGGCAGATCAAACTCCTCTTAACAAAAGTGACGACATCAGATTTCATCCTTTTCCACCAAAACTGACCACGTAGATCTTTATACATCTTCTTCCCGCCTGGGTGGATGCTAAGTCTGCTACTATGAGCTCGCTCCAAGATCCATCTACGCAACTCCGGCGTACTCGGAACCACCCAACGGCTACCCAATCTCAAAGATCCATCCTCAGCCACTCTGAACTTCGTTGGCTGACCAAGATTCACTAAAGATAACCACCTATGAACCTCATCATCTGACCTCTGAGCTCTCCTGATGTTCTCATAGATATCTGGCTCAGCTAACAAGGTCGATACATACACATGTGATGCATCTATGTCGAAATCATAGCCTAGATGGCAATAAGAGGTCATCATAGCCGACAAATGGATGACATCCTCAGCAGAACTCCTCACTTTCCGGCTCAAAGCGTCTGCTGTCAAATTAGCTTTCCCGGGATGGTACTCAATCTCACAATCATAGTCCTTGAGTAAGTCCATCCACCTTCTCTGCCTCATGTTCAGCTCCGCCTGAGTGAATAAAAACTTGAGGCTCTTGTGATCCGTATAAATGGTAAACGAAGTACCATACAAATAATGTCGCCAAATCTTCAGGGCGAAGATGATAGCCGCCAATTCCAAGTCATGGACTGGGTATCTAGTCTCATGCGGCTTCAACTGCCTCGATGCATAAGCTACCAAATGCTTATCTTGCATCAGTACACACCCAAGGCCCAGAAGTGATGCATCGGTATACAAAACAAATCTGGAGTTTTCTGAAGGAATCACCAATACTGGCGCCGTCGTCAAACGGTGCTTCAACTCCTGGAAGCTCTCCTCACAAGCTTCTGACCAAAAGAAAGGTACTCCCTTCTGGGTCAACTGTGTCAACGGCTTGGCAATCTTCGAAAATCCCTCGACAAAGCGACCGGCCAAACCCAGAAAGCTCCATATCTCAGGTACAGAAGTGGGTGCAGCCCACTCCATCACAGCTTCAATCTTCATGGGATCCACAGATATCCCGCTGCTCGATATGACATGCCCCAGAAATACTACACTGCTCAACCAAAATTCGCACTTGCTGAGCTTGGCATACAATTGGTGGTCTCTGAGAATCTGGAGCACTATCCTCAAGTGTTTCAAGTGCTCTTCCTCATTCTGGGAGTAGATGAGAATGTCGCCAATAAATACAATGACGAACTGATCAAGATACGGCTGAAACACTCTGTTCATCAAGCTCATAAAGACCGCTGGAGCATTCGTCACGCCGAACGGCATCACTAGTAACTCATAATGTCCATATCGAGTCCGGAATGCTGTCTTCTGTACATCCTCCTCCCTGACTCGAATCTGGTGATACCCGGATCTCAAATCAATCTCGCTATAAAGTCTGGTACCTTGCAACTGATCAAACAAATCATCAATCATTGGGAGAGGATATTTGTTCTTTACTGTGGCTTTATTCAGTTGCCGAAAATCGATGCACAACCGCATCAAACCGTCCTTCTTCTTCACAAAGAGAACTGGTGCGCCCCATGGCGATACGCTCGGGCGTATATATCCCTTGTCAAGGAGGTCCTGCAACTGCTCCTTTAATTCTCTCAACTCTGCCGGTGCCATCCTATAAGGTGCACGAGAGATAGCAGATGTCCCCGGTAACAACTCGATCACAAACTCAACTTCTCTAGCCGGTGGGAATCCTGGGATCTCTTCTGGGAATACATCAGCAAATTCTGCCACGACTGGTACATCCTCAACTCTCAATTCTTTATTCTTCCCAGACGTGTCCACGGCATAGATGAGATAGCCCGTGTGGCCACGTTCCAACAGCTGAGTCATCTTGATCGCTGAAATCAACGGAATCTTCGCACGAGAATCGTTGCCATAAAACGTCCACTGACTACCCAAATCAGGTCTGAACTTCACTGTTTTCTGCCGGCAATCTACCACTGCCTGATATCTGTTCAGAATATCAATACCCAAGATGCAGTCGAAGTCTGACATGCCCAACACAATCAAGTCTGCCTTCAACTCGTTGCCCTCAAAATAAATGAGGCAATCTGCCATAAACTGATCAGTAATGACATTTCTTCCAGTGGGTGTCGAGACCAAGAGAGGCGTGGGTAAAGAAGACGTGCGCATATGGTATCTCTCCACAAAGCCCACAGATACAAAAGAGTGGGAGGCACCTGTATCTATCAAAATAAAAGCAGGGTACGTAAATAAATGACACGTACCGGCGATCACCTCCTCTGGGGTTGCCTGGGCCTGTTCTCTAGTCAGCGCATACACCTGCCCTTGGGACGGTCCCACGGTCTGACCTCCCGATGGTCGAGGCGCAAACTGCTGCCTCTGGTGTACTGTCCTGTCATCAAATCTCGGCCTGTTGCCCTGAAACTCTGACTGTCCTCCCCGGGTGGGGCAATACCGAGAGATGTGGCCCATCTTGCCACAGCTATAACAGGCAGGGCACTTACTCGAAGAATGTGGCCCTCCACAATTGTCGCACCTTGGCTCCCCCGATCTATTTCCCTGCGTAGACCCTCGGTTGGCGGACCAATTGCTCTTCTTGTTCTCCTGCTTCTGACCAAAGAATTTCTTCCCACCGAACCGTGAAGATGAAGAGGCACCACGAGGTTTAAATGGCTCTCCCCGGGGCCTCAAGCTGTCAATAGCTTGTCTCTGTTGTGGTACTTGTGGTGGCACAGCACTAGGGTAAGCTCCAACTCCAATTTCCGCCAGTTCTGCTCTCGTGAGAGCATCATCAAAAGAAGTGGGGTTATTGGTAATAACCCGGTCAAAGAGCTCCGGTCGCAACCCCTTCATAAAATTCCTCATCTTGGCGTGTCCATTGGTGGCAATGTGGGGAACATACCTCAGCAACGTAGAGTACTGCATGGCATAGTCTGACACTGTCATGTTCCCTTGTTTCAAACTTGCAAACTCATCCTCCTTCGTCTGTCTCGCCGCCGCGGAGAAGTACCGGTTCAGAAACCGGGTTCTGAAGAGTGTCCAATCAATCACTGCACCCTGTGCCCTCAGTTCCATCACTGTGCTCCTCCACCACATTAGAGGTTTCTTTGCCAACTGGAACTCCGCCAGCCTCAGCCAAGCTGTAACAGCACAAGGAGCCGATACAAATATCTGCTCCAGTCTTTCTAG
The DNA here is from genome assembly GCA_907163345.1 of Haberlea rhodopensis. NCBI lineage: Eukaryota > Viridiplantae > Streptophyta > Magnoliopsida > Lamiales > Gesneriaceae > Haberlea > Haberlea rhodopensis. Next base: position 11,454,062 of record CAJQUN010000013.1, read on the forward strand.
CCACTCTTTGGCCTCCTCTCCTGATTCTGTTCCCTCAAACCGGGGCGGGTGGTAAGACAGAAACTGAGTCAAGCTAATCTCACCAGGTAGCAATAACTGAGCCACTGGTTCCATGCCTACAGCTGGTGGAGGTAGAGGGTTTGCCTGACCAATACTAGCGTTCACGCTCCCAACATCACCGACCTCTTCGTTAAGGTTCCCCGCATTCATAGCAGCCATGCTGTAACACAAAGGTTAACAACAATTCCAAAACAAATATACATGTTATGCCGTTAGATAACAGGAATGATAATAAGCATGTTAGTATAACAAGATATACATCAATATGCACCACATGCATAAACATGCTTCAAATGTAAGCACCTAGCCAATCATGCTGTGATGCCCCGAAACTAATTAATTGCAAGTAAGGCATTAATTATGTTTATATGATGAATCATGTGATAATGAATTTATGTGTTGGGTATTAAGATATTAACATGATTTAATTGTGTTAATTATTAAATATGAGGAAGATGTGATTTTAGATGAAGTTTAGAGCATTGTTGTAAAATGCTTTTAAAATACCAAGTAGAGTATTTTATACATCATGTTAAGTTTGGGGTACATTTTTTTAATTAAGTTAAGACAACCCCTTTTAATCTTTTACCCACCACTTTAACCCCTCTATACCTTTCACTTTATTAAAAATCCCCAAAATCACTTCCCAACCCAAACCCTCCCATTTTCGAGTTCCACCAAAAGAGGAGAAGAAAAGTTCCACAAAAAACTTTGTTTGTGTGATCTTTGCTAGGATTTGGAGCCTACAAGAGGTATGGAACCATTCCTATAAGTTTTATGATGTTTGGTGTTGAAATGGGTTAAGTTTTTGATGTTTTATGTGGGTTTGTTTGGGTATGTGTTGTTTATGGTTGGGGTATGATTTTTGAAGTGTTTTATGTTGGTTTTAGTGGGTTATGATGTTATTGAAGTTGTGAGGAAGTTTGGTTTTGGGTGGCATGAAGAGGAGCTTGAAAAATGAGCATTAATGGCGATTTTTCGGAGTACAGTGCTCGGCGATCGATCGCCCGTTCTTGGCGATCGATCGCGAGCCTCCAGTGTCCGCCAGTAGCGTTTGGCGATCGATCGCCACTTTTGGGCGATCGATCGGCGAGGCTGGCGATCGATCGCGCCAAAAGTGGCGATCGATCGCCAAGAAGAGAATTTTTGCCCCTCGTCCAGTGTGATATCGCGATCGATCGCGCCTGGGCAGCGATCGATCGCGAGCTGTAAAAATGTGGATTTTTGATTTTTTTGTGGGATTTTTTTGGTATTGGACTATATTTAGCTTCTAATATCAATTTGTATGGTTATGTAGAACCATCCCAGGTACTCCACTTTTTGGGAATTAAGGTACGTAAGAAGCGTACGGGCATCGGACGGTAACACACTCCTAACTCTGACTATGCATTGATTGCATAAGTATTTACGATGTTTATGATGATGATGATTTTGATAAGTAAGTTTATGATGAGGATGTTATGATAAATAAAGATGTTATGATGTTTACAATGATGATTATGATAAGTAAGTTTATGATGATGTGATACGATGTTATTAAGTGGTAAGATGCCACGGGGTAAGATGCCCATATGGTAAGAGGCCATACAATGTTATAATGTGGTAAGACGCCACGGGGTAAGATGCCCATATGGTAAGAGGCCATACAATGATATAATGTGGTAAGACGCCACGGGGTAAGATGCCCATATGGCAAGAGGCCACACGATGTTATTATGTGGTAAGACGCCACGGGGTAAGATGCCCATATGGTAAGAGGCCATACAATGATATAATGTGGTAAGACGCCACGGGGTAAGATGCCCATATGGCAAGAGGCCACACGATGTTATTATGTGGTAAGACGCCACGGGGTAAGATGCCCATATGGTAAGAGGCCATACAATGATATAATGTGGTAAGACGCCACGGGGTAAGATGCCCATATGGCAAGAGGCCACACGATGTTATCATGTGGTAAGACGCCACGGGGTAAGATACCCATATGGTAAGAGGCCATACGATGTTCATAGTGTGGTAAGATGCCACAGGGTAAGATGCCCACATGCACGAATATGAATCAAGGATAACGAAAGGAAGTTAATGCATAACCAGCAAGTTTACTCAACTAAGATCTCATACATTTACTGTATATCTTGCTATAATATGATGATGCTATAAGATGATGATGTATAAGATGATGATGCTATAGTATGATGATGTTTATAAGATGATGATGTATATGTAAGTAACCCCATGAGCATACAACGCAGCGGAATAAAATTTTGGGATTACAAACCAGCGATCTATACATAGGGATTCATATCGGATTAGAGAATTACAAGTGTCTTACCCTTGTAGCGTGTTTGAAGCCGAATCCACGGAGCTGCACCACGTCCTACGCCTTCTCCGAGTCAATAGCAAAACACGAATGGTTTTGCCTCAACGGTATCCACACGATCGAATCGAATGAAGGGATGGTTTAATAACAAGTTGCTAGACTTGTTATTAATCCTATACACGAAACAAACTCGATTCACAATCGAAACAACCACCAAACCACAAAGAACCCCTCGACTTTGAAGGAGGCCGAGAGCTCTTGTGATGATGCGGCCGTTTTTCTCTTGCTTGTGTAGGGTTTTGAGTGTTATGAATTGTCTTACAATTAATCACCTTGCAATCATATTAAATATAATTAATTAAAGGCTTTCTTAAAGCTTCATGGGCTTAAGCCCATGATTTAATTAATCCTTATGATAATTAATTAAGACTCCTCTTAATTATTTAATTCATCCCATGAATTTAATTTCCCTTCTCGATTTAATCTTTTGTGCGACCCGATAGGATCTCGTAATGTTGGCAGTGACATAAAATCTCATTTTATGTCGCAAGCATCGAGCGGTATCTAGCAACACATCGATGCTACCCAAATTACGAGAATGTCAATGACTCGACATAACCTTTAGAACTCGTGATAATATTAATCATGTAACTTAATCCCTTTGTCCTTTGTGTTTAGATTGAACACGAGTCATGGAATAGTCATACTCGTATATTCAATCTCTATTTCTTGATCCCCAAGTAGAACTAGAATAAACGAATAAGCTCGATATCTCATATCGACTCATTCGAGCATGGCCATGCATTTTAGTTCTCACTTGATCAAGGGCCAAACACATCTCCTGTTATATAGGAGGGACAAATCCTATCTCGATCAGTCAACATCCCTCTACATAATTCGTAGTGTATCCAATAGTCGCCTTTATAGTATACCCTGTTACGGGTAACGTTTGACGATATCAAGATACATAACTCCTTATGTTGGGATCTCTGATGATCACAAGTCGTAAGGATTACATACATTATTATCACTATGAGAATTGCATATGACGATCATATAACTATCCATGTTGCATTCTCATGGTGGGTCTGTTCAGTACATCGTTCTCTAACATGTACCCATATGTTGATTTGATATCTCATATCAATGAACAATTCATCGATCAACATATACTAGTCTCTACGTATTATCATTATCCCTTTCATGATAATACTTGACTAGGAACATCTTTAAGAATAATACAATATTATTCTAAGGACATTAACATATATATTAATTCACAATGCACAGTTAAAAGAATAATATACAATAATGAATTGCCATTCATAAATCCATAAACATTGTATGTCTTAAACAATCATCTAATGACTTGTCTTAGGGCATATCCCAACAAATCTCCCACTTGCACTAAGACCACTCAGACATATACCTAATGCCTAGAGATCTAGTATGACGATCATGCTTCTGCTGTGACAGCGGCTTCGTCAATGGGTCAGATACATTATCATCTGTTGGTACTTTGCATATTTTAACATCTCCCCTTTCAACGATTTCTCGAATGAAATGGAAACGCCTAAGTATGTGCTTGGATCTTTGGTGAGATCTTGGTTCCTTAGCCAATACGATCGCTCCATTGTTGTCACAATAGAGTTCTATCGGATCTTTAATGCTAGGCACCACTCCAAGTTCAGAAATGAACTTCCTCATCCAAACAGCTTCCTTTGCTGCATCCGAGGCAGCAATATACTCAGCTTCCGTTGTAGAATCGGCTACTGTTTCTTGCTTTGAACTCTTCCAGCTCACAGCACCTCCATTCAGGCAATACACATATCCAGATTGCGATCGAAAATCATCTTTGTCGGTTTGGAAGCTTGCATCAGTGTAACCCATTACATTGAGCTCTTCCTCACCTCCATAAATCAAGAATGTATCCTTAGTCCTTCTCAAGTACTTCAGGATGTTCTTGACAGCAATCCAGTGACCTTCACCTGGATCAACTTGATATCTGCTCGTCATGCTCAAAGCATACGATACATCGGGACGAGTACATATCATGGCATACATGATAGATCCAATAGCTGATGCGTATGGAATCTTACTCATGCGTTGTCTCTCATCTGGTGTTGAAGGACACTGTTCCTTCGAGAGATAAATACCATGTGTCATAGGCACGAATCCTTTCTTGGATTCTTGCATGCTAAACCTTTTAAGCACCTTGTCTATGTATGTACTTTGACTTAGACCAAGAAGCCTTCTCGATCTATCTCTATAGATCTTGATTCCTAATACATAGGTAGCTTCTCCTAAGTCTTTCATTGAAAAGCAGTTCCCTAGCCAAATCTTTACAGATTGTAAGGCAGGGATATCATTTCCAATAAGAAGTATGTCATCTACATACAACACTAGGAAAATGATTATGCTCCCACTGACCTTCTTGTAGACACAAGGTTCATCTTCATTTTTGATAAAACCAAACTCTTTGATTGCATCATCAAAACGAAGATTCCAACTCCGAGAAGCTTGCTTCAATCCATAAATGGATCGTTGTAGCTTGCATATCTTTCCAGCATCCTTTGGATCGACAAAACCCTCGGGTTGTGTCATGTACACATCCTCGAGCAGATTTCCATTAAGGAAAGCTGTTTTGACATCCATCTGCCAGATTTCATAATCATGAAATGCAGCTATTGCAAGTAAGATCCTTATGGATTTAACCATGGCCACTGGTGAAAAGGTTTCATCATAGTCAATACCATGAATTTGTTTGAATCCTTTTGCAACCAGCCGACCTTTATAGGTTTGTACATTACCATCCATATCGGTCTTTTTCTTGAAAATCCATTTGCACCCTATGGGTCGTACCCCTTCAGGTGGATCAACCAAAGTCCATACTTGGTTTGCATACATGGATTCCATCTCAGATTTCATGGCTTCTTGCCATTTCTTAGAATCATTGCCCATAATAGCTTGTTGATAAGATGACGGCTCATCCTCATCAATAAGTAGTAAGTCACCTTGTTGAGTCACAAGAAATCCATATCTCTGTGGCTCCCGGTGTTCTCTTACAGACCTACGCTGGGCTTGTGTCTCTTGAGCAGGTGCTTCTTCCACAACAGTTTATGGTGCCTGCTCTGTTTCCATCTCAATTTCAGGTTCAGTGTTTTCTTGTGGTTGAACTTCACTAAGTTCTATTTTTCTCCCACTGGTTTTTCTAGAAATAAATTCTCTTTCAAGAAATACACCAGTCCGAGCAACAACTATTTTGTTCTCGGTGGGATAATAGAAATAGTATCCTTTCGTTTCCTTAGGATACCCCACAAATAAACACTTATCAGATTTGGGTCCAAGTTTGTTAGTGGCGTGACGTCTAACGAAAGCCTCACAACCCCAAATCTTCATAAAAGACATACTAGGACGCTTCCCAGTCCATATCTTATATGGTGTCTTTTCCACTGATTTAGATGGAACACGGTTCAGTAAGAAAATCGCTGTTTCTAGAGCGTGTCCCCAAAATGATATCGGAAGATCTGCATGACTCATCATTGATCTAACCATGTCTAACAAGGTTCGATTTCTCCTCTCGGATATACCATTCCATTGTGGAGTATACGGAGGAGTGAGTTGTGGGACTATCCCACACTCTTTAGATAGTCATGAAACTCTTGGCTTAAGTATTCTCCTCCTCGATCTGATCGAAGGATTTTGATACTTTTGCCAAGTTGGTTTTGTACTTCATTCTTGAAATCTTTGAACTTTTCAAAGGTTTCATGTTTATGTTTCATTAGGTACACATACCCATATCTACTGAGGTCATCAGTAAATGTAACGAAGTATTGAAAACCACCTCTAGCTTGTGTACTTATTGGTCCACATACATCACTATGTATTAGTCCCAATAAAACATTTGCCCTTTCAACATGTCCCTTGAAAGGGGCTTTAGTCATCTTGCCCATTAAACAAGATTCGCATGTTTCATATGATTCAAAATCAAATGAATCTAATACCCCATCCTTATGAAGTTTAGATATGCGGTTCTCGTTTATGTGGCCCAAGCGACAGTGCCAGAGATAAGTCGGATTACAATCATTATTTTTAATCCTTTTAGTATTTATGTTATAGATAGGTATATCAAGATTTAATACATAAAGACCATTCACCATTTGTGCATTAGCATAAAACATATCATTTAAATAAATAGAACAACAATTGTCCTTTATTATAAATGAAAAACCATACTTGTCCAAACAAGAAATAGATATAATGTTTTTAGTAATTGAAGGCACAAAATAACAGTCTTTTAAAATCAACGATAAACCAGAAGGTAAAGCTAAATGATAATCTCCTATAGCTAATGCAGCAACTCTTGCTCCATTTCCAACTCGGAGATCAACTTCACCTTTTGCCAATGCCCTACTCCTTTTGAGATCCTGCACATTTACACAAATGTGAGATCCACATCCAGTATCTAATACCCAAGATGAAGAAGTAGATAAATTGACTTCTATAACAAAAATACCTGAAGCGGAAGTCACACTTCCTTTCTTTAGATCCTCCAGATATACTTTGCAGTTTCTTTTCCAATGGCCGGTCTCACCGCAATGGAAACAGTTCCCTTCCTTCGCTATCCCTCCCTTTGGCTTTAGTGCAGAAGACTTTGGCTTAGATTTAGCAAAGACTTTCTTTGCTTTCTTGTTGCCTTTAGCTTTGGCCCTTCCTTTGCCCTTATTCACAATAAGAACATTTGTGGCCTTAGTCTTCTTTGTATTTGCTTCATATGTTCTCAACATACCAAGCAATTGTGGTAGAGTCTTTTCCATGTCAGTCATATTGTAATTTACTACAAATTGACTGAAGCTCTCCGGCAACGATTGCAAGATTACATCGGTGGCCAACTCTTGGTCCAATGGAAAACCTAGCTTATCCAGATTCTCAATGTACCCAATCATCTTGAGCACATGAGTTCCAACTAAGCTTCCCTCTACCATCCTGCACTGGAACAACGCTTTAGAGACGTCATACCTCTCTTGTCTAGCTTGCTGTTGGTACAACTGCTTTAAGTGTTCGATCATATCGAACGCCTCCATTTCCTCATGTTGCTTCTGAAGCTCAGAGTTCATAGTGGCAAGCATGAGGCACCCAACATCAAGTGCGTCACTCTGATGCTTCTTGTAAGCATCTTTTTCAGCTCTTGTAGCTGTTAGGGGAGGTTCCTCAGCGAGCAAGGGTTCCTCTAGAACATATTGTTTCTTTTCTTGTTTGAGGACTATCCTCAAGTTCCTATGCCAGTCTAGGAAATTTGTCCCATTTAATTTGTCCTTCTCAAGGACCGATCGCAGTGATAAAGTGCTAGTAACGTTTGTAGTTGCCATGGATATCTACAATATAAATATGCAAAATAAGTTTATGATTTAAATCATTTAACATGGTCTTATATTAAATGACACTCCCACTATTTTGTTTGAAAAATATCAACCCTCGAAACCTTTAGTGGGCCAAGATCCATATTTCACTTAATCTTGAGTTAGCTTTGGCTAATCGCCCAAGACTCGGTTATTTAGGTAGACAACACTTTGTCAATTACATCACATATAATTCTTGGATAGTTGGACGAACAACACTTTGTTCAATTCATCAAATGAATTATAATCCAACCCATGCCTCTAGGTTCCCAATCCTATTGAGATAACCTAGTTAAGTCGTACCCAATTAAAGTATGACGGATATCACTTTTATCCTTTCGCGCCTTACTAAGATTGCCACGGTGCTTTGCTTTGGCAAACCCACACATGTACAATCGAAGTTATTGACGAGTACTTTTATTTGGAAGGCATCTAAAACTTAATATTTTAGAGGGATTTATTGATCTCATGATTAATTTGATAATTTAAAATATGTCCACTACATATAGTTGTATACATATCTACATATATGTGTAATACTATTATCAAACTAAAACATAAGATAAATCATGCATCAACATACATAATTAAAACGTGACATGGTTATAGCCCCTACTAATGAGTTTCTCAAGCCAATGAGAAACTCCTATGAGTCAACCTAAGGTAACTTCATAAGCACCTTCCTTTGGCTCCAATTTGTGAATGGCCTCCTCATCCCGGCACGATGCTCCATCTTCATTGATCACCATCAATAAAATAAACTACACAATTTTACAAGATATAGAATTCCTCGATTCACATTCGAGGGGAACATAGGGGAGGGATAACATTTAGAATGAAATAGAGAAAGGCACGACACGCAGGTCGTATTATAAATTACAATCATTCACAAATCCTATCTAATAGGTCAAAGGGCTATAACCACGCACCATGCTCAAACAACACATAAAGCATGCATTAACATTTAATTAATTAAATTCTAAACAATTTGAATTTAATTCTAATTAAAACTGTAAAATAATTTTTTGAAAAATTATCGTACGCTCGGGACATCACATGCCACGAACTAAAGCGACTAAAACACGAACCACCATGATTCGAACCAAAACCCACGGCTGGACCAATAGTGGGCCTAGGGTCGAAACCCTAGCCCATGGCCGAGCCATGGTCCATGCGGCGGCTTGGGTGCGGCGCTGCTAGGGTTCAAAACCCTAGCCGCCTTGCACCATCTTGATTCTATCGAGCCAACTTGCACCTTCTCAATACTTTATCGAGCCAAAAGAGTTCAAAACCCTAGATAGTGCGACGGCTTGACCCATGCTCGAGCCAGGGTCCGAACCCTAGCTCTTAGGCGGCGGCCGAGAGGCCAATTTGACTAGGGTTCAAAACCCTAGCCACTTTGTAGCGGCGGCCGAGCCATGGTGACTAGGGTTCGAAACCCTAGCACCTTGGTGGCCTCGGCCGTGAGCCTACACGAGCCATGTTCCGGTTTTTGATCACGAATTATCATATATTTCGATCCGTCAATTATATCATATATATTATCATACGATGATCTTCACAAAATCGATTTTTCCATATCATATATGAAAATACAGTTTTAAATAGCATGCAATATTAATTCTAACATGATTAAACTATTTAACCACATAAAATCCGATATGAGCCTTGTACACGGCTCTGATACCACTGTAAGTAACCCCATGAGCATACAACGCAGCGGAATAAAATTTTGGGATTACAAACCAGCGATCTATACATAGGGATTCATATCGGATTAGAGAATTACAAGTGTCTTACCCTTGTAGCGTGTTTGAAGCCGAATCCACGGAGCTGCACCACGTCCTACGCCTTCTCCGAGTCAATAGCAAAACACGAATGGTTTTGCCTCAACGGTATCCACACGATCGAATCGAATGAAGGGATGGTTTAATAACAAGTTGCTAGACTTGTTATTAATCCTATACACGAAACAAACTCGATTCACAATCGAAACAACCACCAAACCACAAAGAACCCCTCGACTTTGAAGGAGGCCGAGAGCTCTTGTGATGATGCGGCCGTTTTTCTCTTGCTTGTGTAGGGTTTTGAGTGTTATGAATTGTCTTACAATTAATCACCTTGCAATCATATTAAATATAATTAATTAAAGGCTTTCTTAAAGCTTCATGGGCTTAAGCCCATGATTTAATTAATCCTTATGATAATTAATTAAGACTCCTCTTAATTATTTAATTCATCCCATGAATTTAATTTCCCTTCTCGATTTAATCTTTTGTGCGACCCGATAGGATCTCGTAATGTTGGCAGTGACATAAAATCTCATTTTATGTCGCAAGCATCGAGCGGTATCTAGCAACACATCGATGCTACCCAAATTACGAGAATGTCAATGACTCGACATAACCTTTAGAACTCGTGATAATATTAATCATGTAACTTAATCCCTTTGTCCTTTGTGTTTAGATTGAACACGAGTCATGGAATAGTCATACTCGTATATTCAATCTCTATTTCTTGATCCCCAAGTAGAACTAGAATAAACGAATAAGCTCGATATCTCATATCGACTCATTCGAGCATGGCCATGCATTTTAGTTCTCACTTGATCAAGGGCCAAACACATCTCCTGTTATATAGGAGGGACAAATCCTATCTCGATCAGTCAACATCCCTCTACATAATTCGTAGTGTATCCAATAGTCGCCTTTATAGTATACCCTGTTACGGGTAACGTTTGACGATATCAAGATACATAACTCCTTATGTTGGGATCTCTGATGATCACAAGTCGTAAGGATTACATACATTATTATCACTATGAGAATTGCATATGACGATCATATAACTATCCATGTTGCATTCTCATGGTGGGTCTGTTCAGTACATCGTTCTCTAACATGTACCCATATGTTGATTTGATATCTCATATCAATGAACAATTCATCGATCAACATATACTAGTCTCTACGTATTATCATTATCCCTTTCATGATAATACTTGACTAGGAACATCTTTAAGAATAATACAATATTATTCTAAGGACATTAACATATATATTAATTCACAATGCACAGTTAAAAGAATAATATACAATAATGAATTGCCATTCATAAATCCATAAACATTGTATGTCTTAAACAATCATCTAATGACTTGTCTTAGGGCATATCCCAACAAATCTCCCACTTGCACTAAGACCACTCAGACATATACCTAATGCCTAGAGATCTAGTATGACGATCATGCTTCTGCTGTGACAGCGGCTTCGTCAATGGGTCAGATACATTATCATCTGTTGGTACTTTGCATATTTTAACATCTCCCCTTTCAACGATTTCTCGAATGAAATGGAAACGCCTAAGTATGTGCTTGGATCTTTGGTGAGATCTTGGTTCCTTAGCCAATACGATCGCTCCATTGTTGTCACAATAGAGTTCTATCGGATCTTTAATGCTAGGCACCACTCCAAGTTCAGAAATGAACTTCCTCATCCAAACAGCTTCCTTTGCTGCATCCGAGGCAGCAATATACTCAGCTTCCGTTGTAGAATCGGCTACCGTTGTATAAGATGATGATGCTATAATATGATGATGCTATAAGATGATGATGTATAAGATGATGATGCTATAATATGATGATGCTTATAAGATGATGATGTATAAGATGATGATGCTATAATATGATGATGCTTATAAGATGATGATGTATAAGATGATGACGCTATAATATGATGATGCTATAAGATGATGATGTATAAGATGATGATGCTATAATATGATGATGCTTATATGATGATGATGTTATAAGATGATGATATTTATAAGACGATGATTTTAATCATTCATGTCAAGAATTAATGATAATATGCATGGCTATGAAACAGGGACAACCAAAGAGGGTTAATGCAATTAACCAGGAAGTATATGTTACCAATTATTTTCATGCATTTATTTATATGCCATTGCCTTATGATGTTAAGTAACGATGTGCATGCTCATGATGGGTTGTTCCTGTAGGTACACTTTTGGACCGAAGGGCCTAGGGGCGGGTTGAGGCAGTGAGCTAAAAGGAGCAAGATGCTTATAGGACGCATGATTTTAATAGTCTCTACTCTAGGAGAGTAGTGTAAATCTATAGCTTTAACATCATTATTGAGAATGAAATTAATTAGCTCGTGAAACTTCAATTGGGCCTGTAATTCTATTAGCTCAGAGCTTCAACTGAAACCCTAAGACGTTATTAATGTATGTTTAGTCCATAATTTGTGTATTATGAGGATGTTAAGGTAGGAAGACCCTACACATGCTAAGGCTACCCTTCACTCGTTCCCGGGTTCTCTAACCACTGCTCTGATACCACTAATGTAAGGACCCTAGTTCCTTAAGTGCGGATTAAAGGCATAATTAGAGCTAATATAAATGATCAGAGTAGAATAATCGTGTTGAGACTATGAGCCTTAAGAGTTACATGTCAAAAATAAGGACTATCAATGGATTAATTACATTCCCTATCAAAATAATGAATGTCATCCACTATAGTTTTACACTACTCCTAGAGTAGGCACTATAGAAAAGTAATCATGTCCTTCCTTTCCCAAAAGTGTTCTTCTCAAGCTCACCGCCTCAACCCGTCTAGCCATTCTTATCATGCCAAAAGTGTACCTACAAGGACAACCCCCAAACATGAGCAATAATATCATTCATATTCAACACAATATGAATATAAAGCGTAAATGCATAAATCACAATAAAACACTTTCTGTTTTCCCATGCATTTCAAATGCTCCCAGTTTGGTTGTCCCTGTACCATAACTCATGAGTATAATCAATAGATTATTTAATGGTCTAGACATGTCATGACACAATACCATCCCATCAAACCAAATACCAATCACCAATCCCTAGTCTGTCCATCACAATGTATTTTAATGTCCCTCGCTTATTTACATATAGGCGGCATAGAATAACCTCGCTTCAATGGACATGCGGCGCTCCCACACCTCGCTTCACATTGAGCGGCAAATATTCTTTCCTCGCCCTATATGATAACCACGCTCAAATGTGACATGCGGCGCTCCCACCCCTCGCTTCACATTTAGCGGCAACAAATCAAATAGCGGCAAGCATTAAAATCATCAAGGAATGACCACGACTCATGGGATGTGCACCAATAACCATCATATGCATATACAATCATCATGCATAATTCAACATGTATTTGCATCCACAATGCATAATCACATATATACTCGCATCCACAATGCATAAACAATGAGTATATTAGATACATGTACCGTTGGGTGCCCGTACGTCCTCTACGTACCTTTCCAAAAAGTGGAATTGATATGGCTTCACTTCCTTGGTTGCGTTGCTACCTGGGATGGTTCTACACAATCACACAACCCCATATTAGAAGCCAAATAATAGGCAAATACCAAAAATTCGTCAAAAGAAATCATTTTTCAAAATTTCACAGCTGGCGATCGATCGCCTCAATTTTTTGCTTCTCGGCGATCGATCGCGCCAAACATGGCGATCGATCGCCTACCTCATTTTTGGCTACTGCCCCTCGGCGATCGGTCGCCTGCCCATCGGCGATCGATCGCCTACCCTGCGATTTTGGTACTGCCCATCGGCGATCGATCGCCTCATTTCAGGCGGTCGATCGCCTCGCACAGACTCGCGATTTTTCCACCATTAATGCACCCAAAACCATTCCAAACCATACTAAAACTTCTCCCAACAACCCAACAACAAAATTACATCATAAACCTCCAAAATAAACCTCAAAACAAACATAAATCCAACCCTCAATCAAAACAACACCAACCCACAACAAACCCATTTCAAAATCATTCAAAACCATTTCAAAACTAAACCAAACACAACAAAAATGACATGGAGGCATCCATACCTCTTGGGGACCTCAAATCTCCCAATAAACTTCACAAACAAGCTTTTTGCAAGAATTTCTCTTCACCCCTATGCTCAAACTCGAAAATGAAGAGAAAAGGAAGGGTTTGGGTGGTGGATTGGGAAAGTAAAGTGAAGGTGAGGTGGGGGTTGGGGTATAAGGGGTTGGGTTAATTAAGGGGTTGGGTTAAATTAAAAATGCATTCCACAAATCCATGGTGTATAAAACACCCCACCCCAACATGATATTTAAAAGGCATTTCACCAAAATGCACCATAATCACAATTAAACTCATGTTTTTCAATTAATTGCTAGCCATGGCAACTAAATCATGCTAATATACAATCTTCCCATCATGCACAACATGCACCCTGAAATGCCCTCCCGGGTCACTCTATCATGTGACTAAGCATTTCAATATGATAAATAAATCCAGCACATATTTAGTTACCACCATAATTAATCATATAAACACAATTAATGCCCAAATTGTAATTAATCATTTCGGGGATATCACAAAACCCGTACGCCTTAAGATCTGCGAAGAAGTCATGGAGTTCGACCTTGTTCAGATCCTTAGACTCTCTCATTGCAATCGTCTTGACGTCCCATTCCTTTGGCAATACTCTCATCACCTTCAGAGCAATCTCTCTGTTGGAATAGTCCTTACCCAGACCGTTCAGTTCATTGATGATGCCAGTAACTCTTTCATCAAACTCGTTTAGAGTTTCTCCAAGCTTCATCTTTATGCTCTCAAATTTTTGTAGAGCTACAGTCAGCTTGTTTTCCTTTGTCTGGTCGTTCCCTTCACATAGCTGTGCAATCTTCTCGCAAATTTCTTTGGCAGTGGAGCACATCTTGGACATGATGTCCTTGGCTACGTTGTCTAGATTGGCTTTCTTTCTTTCTTCATTTGTCCAGGTAGCCCTTTCTTTCTCGATCATTTGAGGTTCGCCACTTAATCCTCCTAGTGCAGGATTCACTTTTAATATTTTCATTGATCCGTCTGTAATTACGTACCACATATAATCATCTTGTGCTGCCAGGTGAGCTTGCATTCTGATTCTCCAATCATCATAATCTTCTTTTGAAAACATGAGAATCTTGTTGAAGGATGCCATCAGTCCAAGTATCTTTAATGATTAAGAAGACCTGCTCTGATACCACTTGTTATGATCGGATGTGAGTGTTTGGGGGGGGGGGGGGGGGGGGCGCTGAATGAACACTCCTCTAAAAATTAATCCTTATTGATTTCACCCAGATTAGTGAATTAAGTCTGTTTCTTAATCAATACTAAAGCAGAACAGACCACTGAAATGAAAGTGTGGAAACGGTCTGTTCTTAGCTAGTAAGAACAGTTGATAGCTTATGAAATGCAAAGCAGTGCGAGATGTAAATAGACAGTATATGTTTCTGGAAGTTCGAAGGCAAATCCTTCTACGTCTCCCATTCTCTCAATCAAGAAAGGATTCACTAGAAGACTTTGAGTAATACAACTACTTGTACAACCCTGATTCAGCTGGATTTACCCCACTACCAGACTGAAACTCCTAGTCTCTCAATCCGTCTGACAGTTACAATTGAATCTCACCCTTCTATCTTAGCACAAATACAAAAGACAGAGTGAATTAATCTACGCACAATTGATCCTTTAGATGATCAAATATTACAATAGGATGTGCTTATGAAAACTTTGAGCGGACTGGTAAGATAAAAATCTTTATGCGATGGTTCTGCTCAAGAATGAATGTTTTGACTTGTAAGCTTGTGTTTTTCAGTCTCTTGATTGATAAGTGAAGTCTCTCCTTCGAGCATTTTAGTTGCATCCTTATATAGTTGTTTGTACCAACGATAATATTTCCTTTTCTGTGCAACCCTTCTCTTTGGTCAATGTATGAATAAGCTTCAGTCTTCTTCTTTAAGAACTTTCCCTTCTGGTCTGTTCTTTGGGCGCTTGTCAGGTAGACTCTCCTTTGTCTATTTACCATTTGAGGTAATCTTCAGTCCTTGGTCTTTATCAGCATTAAATGCCTCATAAATGCTTCAATAAATAGCCGTTGATTATTCGGACTGAAGAACGAAGCTTACTTAACTTCGTCTGCTCTGATCTGATCTTCATTGAGCTGGTCTGATCTGATCTTGTTGTTCGATCTGGATGTGCTACGATCTGGTCAGACTGGTTTATATCGATCCGTTCTGTTTTGAGATAGACTATATCGGTCTGATCTGTTTTGTCATGGCTCGATCGGTCTGATATGTTTTGTCATCTTTAAAATCCGGAACTAATAAGATCATTCATCGTTTTCATCCCGTGGTGATTGAGATTCATTTTATTTCGGTAATCGAGATCATTAATCAAATTTTCAAGCTCGTATATATTTTCTTCACGAGCTGAATCAACTTTTTTTAAAAAATTAATAATTATTAACTTATCGATTAATTAGTGTATTTCTAAATTAATAAAATATTATGATCCACAAATTATTAACTTATAGGAGTTTTAATCTAATGATGCCCCGAAAACTCCAAAAAAATTTGGTTAAAAAGAACTCAAAAATTAATTGAAATTCGACACGTAATCAGATGCTCACGTGAAAAAGGAAGGCAACCGGCTAAACCAGTGGATTAGAACCCCTTCCCGAGGTGAAGGAACAAATGCCCCAAGGTACAACCCTAGAATGCACAAAATCAAAGCCCAGCCGTGATTACCAAAGCGCGCGGCAAAATTTTTACATCAATGCCGGAATCCTAGAAGAAAGTTTTTTCGCCGTTGTTTATCCGGAGTTTTTGACGCTGGATCTTATCCTCAGATTCCGATGACTTCTATGGTATCTCTTTTCAAACCTTTCATCGTTTATTTCATTTCAATTTTCATACCACTCGGACTTAATTTGCTGGAATGATGTTTTGGTTGATTCTAGCAAATTGAAAATTGTAGGGTTGGATCTTGTTATGTATGCTGACACGCAACAGCTAAGCCGCTTAGAAATCGATGAATTTTGCTGTTTTTTTAATTGTAGTTTTTTTATTTAATTATAACTTGATGGTTGCATGCGTTAGAAACTTAGAATTTGATGTGGCGGATCCAGGTGCGACTGCTCCTAAAGGCAAGATTGTAAGTTTCGGCCTTCTCATAGACTAAGCCGCCCCTCTCTTTAAGTTTCTCGGGCCTGCTGGCTGCTCCTGTACATTTGTGCTATTTCTAAAATGAAATAATCTTGGTGAAGATCTAGTTGTACTCGATCAAAGCTGTTATCCATAGCATTGGATTTGATGAGTTCTTTTTCTCCTTTTTTGGTGTTATACCTGGTGTATGTAACAAGGAAGAGTCAGTTGCTCCATGTGAAGAATCATTAGTTTGCTGTTAAACACTGTGGTACCCTGCACCATCTCTGGATGTGGGGGAAATATAATTGGAATATGTTTAATGTGTATTTCTAATAATTGGAATGATAGTGGAGCAAATTTAGGTTGAACGTCCCCCCCTGCCCCACCTCGTAGGTCTGTGGCATGACAAACATTGTTGTTGAAAGATGCATGCTATGCTTTTGTTAGATGCTACCATAATTTATAGCATGTTGCATAACAACCCCAGTGAAAAAAGTTAAGCGTAGATTAATTCGTTCTAAATCCATATGAGAATCTTAAGTTTTTTACCTTGAAGAGTGTGCTGTTCTCTCTTTTTATTTCAGATTGTTTTTATGTGTTCTGTTTCATAACGCTGTTAATCATTTAGGTCTCTATATTATTTCTCAAAAAAAAAAAAAATTGTAGGTCTCTATATTCTTATTCTTTCATGCTTCTTTGAGAATTGCGCTTATGACAAATGTGCTTTTTAAAATTAAGGTGCCAAGTGAAGATGATATTATGTCGGTAATGAGAAAGGAACAAGGGCATACTGAGTCAGATGGGGGTAGGAAAAGGAAGAAGAAGCAAGATGGAACACCTCGACCGGCATGTTCTTGGGTTCATTTTAGGTATTATTGCACTCAATTTATTTGAGCTGGTATCTCATTTCCTCTTATTTTCATTTTATATTTTCCCTAGCCACACTAATTATTCAAAGTCATTTCAGTCGTGAATTCATAAAGGAGTACACCGCTTCCCATCCTGAATCATCAGGCTTGAAAGCGGTAATAATGTTGTTATTGATCTTAGTTTTCTATCTGTTATTTAGGAAGAAAGTTTGAAATTGTTGTGGTAACTGATAATTGTTTCAGGCCACAAAAGCTGCATCAGATGCTTGGAAAGTGATGACTCCTGAAGAAAAAGCAAAATACACTATCCGTGCTCGTGAAGTATGGGATCAGTACTTGAACACGACACCTGCCCGTGTTCCCAAGCCTAGAAGACAGGTATTTGCATCTTTTTAGTTTTTCCTCCATTTGTATAAGCAGAAATTTAATGCAGCCTTGCCCTGGAATCATATGATGGAATTTATGATCTATATCATGCAGACCAAACTTGTCACTAGGTGTTCTCCTGGTCGATTATTAAATGTGTTGCAGCGACTCACTCCTGAACAGAAGGCTGCAGTAAATGGTATGCGACTTGGTAGTATCCTTAATCTCAGATGCCGAACTTTGCGGCGCAGTCTGTGTCTTTGGTTATTGGAGCGGTTCAACACTGTTCGACGTAGCTTGGAGATTTGTGGTGAGCGTATTCCATTAACTCCTCGGGATGTTGAGCTTGTGATGGGATTGGCATCCAGTGGGAAAGATGTGGTCAACTCTGGGCCTGATGATTTAATTGCTGAGTTGCGTAAGAAATACAATGCCACAAATCGTGGAATTTCTGTTCGACTATTAGAGGAGCGGTTGGCAGTTCCAGAAGCTGGAGAAGATTTTAAAAGATCTTTTCTCCTTTATGTATTAGGCACTCTTCTGTGCCCCACAGCCAGGCTGGATGTTAGCCCATCATTTCTCCACTTTTTGACAAACATGGATGTCATCCATCAATATAACTGGGGTAAATTTTTACTTGATCGTCTAGTCCGAGAGGTAGCCCGTTATCGTCAAGGGAAGCAGCGTGCTGTCGGTGGTTGTCTTTTATTTCTCCAGGTGACCTAATACATTTTTTTCTTGCTGGGCTTTGTCTCTACCTCTACTTAAACTCTGTTGTTTTATTGATATTGATTTGTACGGCTCCGCCGTCCCCTAGTGATCTAGCATTCATACTAAATATGTGCTTGTACAATATATAATTTGTTTACAGCTCTTTTACTATGAGAGTGTCGCTGTTGGGGAGCCATCAGAACTGTCCCCTGCAATCTTTCCATGCTTAGCCTCTTGGGGTGAAGAAGAAATTAGCGAGAGAGAGAAGCATGAGCGAGAGCTTGGTGGCTATGGCTTTGGAGAGGTATACTGCACATGTATTATAATGCACTTAACACTCTAGTGGATAACCAACATAATCCAATCCTTGCAGGTTGTTTGCCAGGAAAGAGGTCTTGGAACCGGAATTCTTGGGTATAGGAACCAAGATGATAGCATTCCATTAGCCATAATGTCACAAGAGGTTGAACATTTCCCTCAACTTGACCAGGATGAGTATCAGGTAAGTGATGCCAGAATTTCTTTTCTTCAACCTTGGTATTACCTAGGATTATTAGTTCGTTATTCACAAGTATCATTGAAGTCTGCATTTTATTGTCTTTATCTTTGGTTGCTAAATGTACTAAAAAAGCAAGTATTATTGTGCGTAATTATCAAAAATGACAAAAAGTTGTTTCTGTTACCAGGCCCAGTTCTGACCATATGCTACTGTAGCCCGTATATACAAGATCGCATTTTTTTCATAGTCGATAACTTAATTTTAGGTTTCATCTCTTTTACCATATTTTGGAATATGTAGTATCATTCCCACACGACATCGGCTGCTGTGTGATGCCCCTTTCAACTTTTTAGTGGCTTGCAACTGGTCCATATCCCCCTTCCTATGCATACACTTCTCATGATATGCTTTTGAAACATGGCCTTTTCACAATTATTTGACTGATTTTGTCGTATTAATTTCCCCAGGAACTTGTATGTATTGCAAATCATTCTCTAGATTTCTGGTGCAGATAATGGGGGATAGTAATCTTGTTATCATCTTTCTATGTTTCGAGTGGTGGAATTATTAGGATGGCTTTTAAGGGATTTGTCTGCAGTTGCCAAATCCATTTGTGTGCACTATCCTTCAATTTTCTTCAATTACTTGTGACTTTATTTTGGGCTGCTTGACATGGTTGTGAAGTATTTGAATTCCACTGGTAATTACTTTTATTCATTGTTCTTTTTAATTAACCCTGTTGGTGGGTTTTATTTTCTCTATGCAGGATGTTGAAGATCAAGTTAACGGCGGCATGATTACAGCAGAGGTATTATTTTCATTCTCGTCATAAGTTATTACGCATTGTTTTCCCCTGTTAGTAACAGTTTTGTAATTGATGATTTTCATTTTCTTGTTGACTTAAGTACAAAATTGTTGTTCCCTTGGTAGAAATAGTTTTTTGCAACACACTACTATTACTTCCCATTCTCATCTGATGTAGATATATGTATGATAGCTTTATATCTCCCAGCTATTGCACTCGAAGTGGTGGTGTTTTCATTGTAAAATTAGTAAAAAAGATTTTCCCTGAGAGATGTGTTAATGACTTGTCGATTTTAAAACTTTATTCTGGCTGATTCGTGCAATGGCTTTCAAAACTAGCATAAAAATATTGCTAAATTATGTTTCCTCAGGAATACATGCCCATCAACGACGAGGGCAACACTATCTGTATGGATATTGAAATTACTGATCCAGTCAAAGCACCCTGCCGTAATGCCCAATATGGCTGTCTAGAAATCGTGGATTATTCAAAGAGAAAAAATCACGAAGATTTCTGCATTTGCTCCCCCTGTGCTTGCCCTATTCAGAAATGCCATTTTATTGGCTCGTCTAATCAGTTATCAGAACATTTCAGCAGCAAGCACTGGGATTCAGGAAGACGTTTCCAGTATAACAGCCCTTTACCAATCACCTTAAACAAGAACGAAGCTTTCCTTGTTCTACAAGCAGAAAAAGACGGTATCCTCTTTCTTCTCAAAAAGGGAATCGAAGGCATCGGTCATACAGTTTTGATTACTTGTATAAGCCCGAGCTCGTCAAGGGAACAATATTTATACGACATTGTAGCTGAAAGAGGGAATAGCTGTCTCAGGCTAAAGTCTTACACAAACAATATTCCTGGTAGGATTGAAGGATCTCCCCCTAGTGATTTCCTGCTAGTTCCATTTGGCTTTCTAAATCCAAATGGGGCATTAGATCTAGAGATGTGTGTATGGAACTCGACGGATATCGGAGCTGATTGATCTTGGTTGATGTAAAATAGTTCTCTTTTATTTATCTGCCCCTCGAAAAATGTATGTAGCAGCTTTGGATTAAGCATTGTTTAACATGGTTTTCTGTACATCGAGCCGCTTAGAACAATGCAGGGTGAATCAAAGCATGCAAGATACATAGGGAATTTTCTTCCGAAACCTATGTTTTCTTTTTTCTTGAATTACCTTTAAAATTCAATGACAGGCACATTTGGTTACTGGAAATAAAAGTGAAGTACATACAGGTTTTCTGAAGGCTTACATATGGATGAATGCTATTCCCAACTACATAGTATTTTGTGGTACGTTGCACTTATACCCAATATTTGAAATATTTACCTCCTCAAAAACTAAACTCAATACTTGGGCAGATGAGGAGAGATTCGTGCAATTGAGATTCTACTTGATGAAACAAACCCATGAGTTCCGATGTGTTCGTTTTAATAAAAACGATTAAACTAATATCCTCGAAGAGTTCGTTATAAAATACTATAATTCTTTTGATGCTCTTTCAGGAATTTATTAGATGTTGAATTTTTACACTCCTTTTGCACCCGCAGCTTATTTTTTGAAGGGTAAATTTATAAGAAAAAAAAAATGGTCCCATTGAATATAGACATTTTTAATACTAATATCATACTTTTAGTACGAATCAAATATAGTACCATAGGAAATTGTTTTAATCAAAGATAGTCCCAAATAAATATTTTTAACAACATAAATTATTTTTTTAACAAAAGTAGTCTCATAATTGAATATGAGGTTTTGAGACCACTTTTGATTAAAAACAAAAGTTCGAGATTAATATTGATTAAAAACAAAAAATTAGGACCATTTTTACAATTTATCACTTTTTTAATGGAAAAAATTATTGCTAGGTTTTTTTTACCAAATGAAGTATACTCCACAACCTGCGAAATTGTACAAAATAGTTGGTTGGTCTCCATGAATTTCAATGCTGGAGTAAAGGGTAATACATAGACTTCAACATCAATGGACCAAATTCATTTGGGGTATTTAGCTCGGAATCCCCGTTGGTCCCCTAGTCTTCAAGTGGCAGATGGCCATAATCACATGGAGAATGCTACTTAACTGGAAGGAATCGAAGGCCAAGTTCTCTCCTTTATGTCCAATTGATTCCGCTTTTTTTTTTTTTGATTGACTTTTATGTATAATTCTTTTAAAATATAAGTTTAAATTTTCAAGAAAATTAAATTATACCTTTGGATTCAATTTTATCTCTAAAATTTCTTGGTTCCTTCAGTTATTACTATATATTAAACAAGAGGGATGGATCAAAAATGTGACCCGTGTTTTAATAAAAATAAATAAATAGATCCAAATGATAGTCTAGTAAATTATATTTTCTATCCTTTTTATAACAATTGAACTCTAACTAATTTTATATCTATAATATATACTACCTAAAATAACCTTAAGAATGAAATTCATTTATTATTAATATGCATAATGTGTATATTTATAAATTTACTATATGTGAGTTTTCACATGAAATTTAGTTTAATTTTATGTTTTAAATAATTAAATTACTAATTATTCAAATACTTTTTACCAAAAAAATTTGTTTTAGACTCGCACAAAGTGTGTTAAGTACTAGTTCCTCTTATGTGTGTGCCAAGATGTGTCTAGTGTTTGTTATATCATATATTGTTATCATACGTATAGGAATTTCGATGCCACTGATCCAAATGATTTTGTGTAAGTATTTCTATATGATCTAAACATGATTTGTTAGATCAAATGCGGAATAAAATGGATTAGTAGTATACCTCCAGCCATTGCTCTTCTTGCTTTGGTTTATTAGGTCTTCTAAACCTTCACAATCTCCCTTAGATGGTGTATATGGTACTAAATGAGATTGTTAGCTTAGGGACCCAAATACATGGTATTTATAGGCTCCAACCATCATAGAGCATATCCATATGTTATGACATTGTAAGATGAAGTGAAGCAAATTTAAGGTGGAATTAAATGGACCATTAAATGAACCACTAAATGAACCATTAATCTAAGTGGTTACTAACATTATCTAAGTGGTTACTAACATTCTCCCACTTGGTCCATATACTTCATCATTCACCACAGTAAGAAACAAAAATACATGAATCATGGCGATAGGTTCTCTAAATACGAGTAGTATCTTCCATGTATCACAATGCATCATGTCTCTCACATACTAGCACATATGACTTAATGAATAAACCATATGTTTATTCAAGGTCCAAACATCAATGATATTTCTCAAAATAAATGTGTACACAAGTCAAAATATGAGACAATATCACAAACAGGGTTTCACAAATATTCGTTCTTACAACGAAAATTACATAAAGGAACCAAGTCCCATTCTTTCTACATGATCCTTAAATTTTAGTGGTGGCATGCCTTTTGTCAAAGGATCAGCAATCATTAATTCGGTACTAACGTGTTCAATAACCACTGTTTTATTTTTAACACGTTCTCTTATGGCAAGATACTTGATGTCGATGTGCTTGCTTCGACTACCACTTTTATTATTCTTAGCCATAAAAACTGCAGCCGAATTATCACAATACATTTTCAAAGGCCTAGAGATCGAATCAACGACTCTAAGTCCAGAAATGAAACTCTTCATCCATACACCATGTGATGTAGCCTCAAAACAAGATACGAACTCAGCCTCCATAGTGGAAGTAGCAGTCAAGGTCTGCTTTGCGCTTCTCCAAGATACAGCTCCACCAGCAAACATAAAAATGTATCCTGTGCAGACCTGAGCATACATTAGGCTTCCAACGGCAGAAGCATAAGGAATGTTCTTCATTTGTTCCCTCTCAAAATCATTTTTCGGGCACTGGTTCAAGTTGAAACTGTCACCCTTCACAATGGGAGCTATACTTGGTGAACAATCTTTCATCCGAAATCTCTCTAAAACTTTGTTGATATAGGTCTCTTGGGATAGGCCCAGAATTCCTTGAATTCTGTCTCTATGTATCTTAATGCCTATGACATAAGAAGCATCACCCATATCTTTCATATCAAAGTTGTTAGAGAGAAATTGTTTCACCTCATGTAGCAAACCCTTATCATTGGTTGCAAGTAAAATGTCATCCACATACAGAATAAGGAAACAAATCTTACTCCCACTGACCTTCTGGTATATACATTGATCCATAATGTTCTCTACAAATCCAAATGAAGAGATAACATCATGAAATTTCAAATACCACTGACGGGAAGCTTGTTTCAATCCATATATAGATTTCTTGAGCTTGCACACCAATTGCTCACTACTACTAGAGGAAAATCCTTCTGGTTGTTTCATGTAAACCTCTTCCTCTAGATCTCCATTTAGAAAAGCTGTTTTCACATCCATTTGTTGCAACTCCAAATCGAAATGTGCAACTAATGCCATGATGATACGAAGTGAATCTTTCTTTGATACAGGAGAGAAGGTCTCCTTGTAGTCGATTCCTTCCTTTTGAGTAAATCCTTTAGCGACAAGTCTTGCTTTATATCTTTCAATGTTGCCTTTTGAGTCTTTCTTTGTTTTATAGACCCATTTACATCCTATGGCTTTTACACCATCAGGCAACTCAACAAGATCCCAGACTCCATTAGATGCCATAGAATTCAACTCATCTTTCATAGCATCATACCATAAACTTGATTCTTTACAACTCATGGCTTGTGAAAACGTTTCAGGATCATTTTCGGCTCCAACATTATAGTCTGCTTCTTGTAAATACACAACATAATCACTAGGTATTGCTGATTTCCTTACTCTAGCAGATCTCATTAATGTTGTATCAACATTTTCCTCAGGGTCATGTTGTTCAACTGGATGTTCAATAATTTCTGGCAATTCTTGAACATCTTGATCTATTGGAATATTATCAGCAGCTTGTGGAACTTCAATGATTGATTGTCCAACACCCGTTTGAACTAGAGGAGTGTTGCGAATGATAATCAATCTATCACTTGGAGTGGAAGTTTGAGCGTCAATATGATTTCTTTCAGAAACAATGTCCTGAAATCGATCGCTCCCACTGATCAAGTCATTCTCAAGAAACTTCGCATTTCTTGATTCCACAATCCTAGTGCTATGAGATGGACAATAGAATCTATAACCCTTTGACCTTTCGGCATATCCAATGAAATATCCACTAATGGTCCTTGGGTCTAGTTTCTTCTCTTGTGGGTTATAAACTCTTACTTCAGACGGGCATCCCCAAACACGTATATGTCGCAAACTTGGTTTCCAACCTTTGAATAATTCAAATGGTGTCTTTGGGACAGCCTTAGTTGGAACTCGGTTTAATATATACACTGCCGTTTTAAGAGCATCAATCCACAAGGATTCAGGAAGCTTGGAGGTACTTCGCATACTCCTCACCATGTTCATTAAAGTTCGGTTTCTTCTTTCTGCTACACCATTTTGGTCTGGAGAACCAGGCATAGTGTACTGGGCAACTATCCCATGCTCTTGAAGAAACTTCGCAAATGGACCAGGTGCTTGTCCATCCTCAGTGTATCTACCATAATATTCTCCACCTCTATCTGTTCTCACGATCTTAATTTGCTTTTCACATTGTTTCTCTACTTCGGCCTTAAAAACTTTAA
The DNA here is from genome assembly GCA_907163345.1 of Haberlea rhodopensis. NCBI lineage: Eukaryota > Viridiplantae > Streptophyta > Magnoliopsida > Lamiales > Gesneriaceae > Haberlea > Haberlea rhodopensis. Next base: position 11,479,727 of record CAJQUN010000013.1, read on the forward strand.
AGGCGTCTAGTGCTTCGTTCTTGTTATGAAGCAAGTAGATATACATATATCGTGAATAATCATCAATGAAAGAGATGAAATATCTCGGACCATGCGAGTCCGTTACTGGACTACAAATATCTGAATGTATGATCTCTAATATGTCTGTACTCCTCTTAGCACCTTTCTTGGACTTGTTGGTCTGCTTTCCTTTAATGCAGTCCACACAAGTACTGAAATCGGTAAAATCCAAAGTACTAAGTACTCCATCATTCACTAATCTCTTAATCCTATCTATGGAGATATGACCCAATCTCCGGTGCCACAAAATAGAGGAATCCTCATTCATAACACATCGTTTTATACCAGTGTAAACATGCATAGTATCATAAGTAGCATTATTTTGTAAATCAATAGAGAAAAGCCCATCAGATAATGTACCATTCCCAACAAGATCAGATTTATAATATAAACTGAAAGATATTTCTGAAAACTTAAAGGAATAACCAAACGGTACAAGTCTTGAAACTGAAATTAAATTCCTAGAAAAACTAGGAATATAAAATGTCTTTTCTAAATTCAAAATAAAACCACTGTTTAGAACTAGACTGCATGTTCCAACAGCTTCCACATGTGAGCGCATCTTATTTCCTGAATAAATGCATTGCTCATTTTCCACTGGTTTCCTTAGGTTTCGCATACCCTGCAAGGTATTCGAAATATGGATTGTAGAACCAGAATCAATCCACCATGTGTTATAAATAACATCAACCATATTAGATTCATAACAGACAAATGAGATTGGTTTACCTTTTGTCTCAAGCCATTTCTTGAATTTGGTGCAATCTTTCTTCATGTGTCCCTTCTTTTTACAGAAGAAACACTTAGATTCCTTCTTGATTCCACCTTGGGGCGGTATTTTACCTTTCCCTTTCCATTTGGCTTGGTTTATGTCCTTTCTTTCCGTTGCCATAAACACACTTTCACTCTTTTCCATGGTCAATCTTCCCTCCTCTTGAACACACATGGTCATAAGTTCATTAATTGACCATTTATCCTTATGTGTGTTGTAGGATATCTTAAAGGGTCCATATTGACTTGGAAGAGTGTTCAAAATATAATGCACAAGGAAAGATTCAGACATCTCAACCTCAAGAGTCTTTAGTTGAGCCGCAATGTCCCTCATTTGCATGATATGCTCACGCACACCTTTCACAGTAGTGATTCTCATGGATGAAAATTTCATAATTAGGGTGCTGGCTAGTGCTTTATCTGAAGTCTCAAACTGCTCATCTATAGCCTTCAGTAGAGCCTTGACATTCTTATGTTCTTCGACGGAACCTCGAATACCAGCAGAGATTTTAGTCTTTATGAACATTACGCAGAGACGATTAGATCGCTCCCATTTTTCATAAAGATCAACCTCATCAGGAATGCTGATTTCATTAATCGGAGGTGGTTCGTCTTTCCTTATGGCATAATCAATGTCCATCCACCCTAAATGAAGAAGAATTCTCTCCTTCCAAACTTTATAGTTATCACCCTTTAGTTCGGGAATATCACACTTAACATCAGAGAAATTCACAGATTGCATAACTGCATAAAAATCATCTTACATGCTTAGAATCCAAAATTTGAGACTAATTAACATAATTCATATTTTACCAATGTAAAATCATGCTTAAAAATATATGAATCTAGTGACGTAAACTTGCCTGTGGGCTAAGGTCTTACTCAATTATATTCATAATAACTATATGATAAAACTATTAAATTATGTTCATTTCCTAATTCCTGTGGGTAAATGGGAAATATAATTTGATATTCTATCCTAATTAGTCATACAAATATAATAAAAATTCCTGTGGGAAAATCTATTACATTAAAAATGACTAACTACATCTTATGCCATAATGTGATCCAAAAAATACTTAATATATAATTTTGCATAATTAAAGATGCTGTGGCTATTCATTAATTAATTAAAATTATATGGATCACTCGACATTTAATTAACTTCACAAAATATGTTCATACACATTGCATAAAAACATAAGCAGTATGAACAGGAAATTTAATATTTTAATGTACTAAATTATTTAACCAAATATTGCATGTATAATATAACAATAGGAATTATACATACAATACAAATAAAATAAATAATTTTAGCATATAAAAATAAACCACTAACGTATATACAACATATAGTCTACATTATAACCTTATATTTTTCTTAACTACAAATGTTTTTTTTTTTTTATTCATTATATTATTATTAAATATAAAACTTTGTCCAATGTGTAAGCCAACTTTTGACATTTCCACGTGAATTGTCACAGTCGTCTTCAACCTATAGCCGGGTCATTATGACCCGGTTCCGACCCAAATAAAGTCAGATAGTTTCTTTGTCCTTTTGGACACCAAATTTTGGTTTAAACTCCATAATGTTAGAAATCCAAGTTCTTAACGATTCCTAACTTCATTTTTCACCAAAAGTAAAATATTTTAAAGTCGCGGCATAGGGCAAGAAAATTAGCAAAGCAGAGGCAATACATGGCTCTGATACCAACTGTAAGTATTTCTATATGATCTAAACATGATTTGTTAGATCAAATGCGGAATAAAATGGATTAGTAGTATACCTCCAGCCATTGCTCTTCTTGCTTTGGTTTATTAGGTCTTCTAAACCTTCACAATCTCCCTTAGATGGTGTATATGGTACTAAATGAGATTGTTAGCTTAGGGACCCAAATACATGGTATTTATAGGCTCCAACCATCATAGAGCATATCCATATGTTATGACATTGTAAGATGAAGTGAAGCAAATTTAAGGTGGAATTAAATGGACCATTAAATGAACCACTAAATGAACCATTAATCTAAGTGGTTACTAACATTATCTAAGTGGTTACTAACATTTTGAGCCATTAGATCCACCGTTAGGTCACCGAAATTCCCCATAGATACGAAGATTCACAGAAATACACTCGTAATATTGGGTTATTTAAAAATATAACCCACATTTAAAAAATATTTAACAAAATAACCTAAAATATAAAACCTTAATTTTTTGACCCAAAACGCCAACTGAGTTGGCGGGACCAACTTGAAAAGTTGGTCACGCCAACTCAGTTGGCGTGACCAACTTTGGTCTTAATTTTTTTTTTATGAAAGTTGGACACGCCAACCAAGTTGGCGTGTCCAACTTGTTTTTTTTTTATTTTTTTTATTTTTTTAACATAATTTAAAATAAAATATATATATAATAAAAATATTTCTCACCTTATCATTGTCCAAAAAATATATCAACTCAAATATAATTTGACAATTTTACACAAAACCAAAAATTTACATGTAAGTTAATATAAATTGTTCCTTCAAAAATATATTATCAAACATGTTTTATTCTTTAAAATCACTTTGGCATGTCCATCTTAGTTTTTTTTAATAAAAAAACAAACAATTTATAATAAAAAAATATAATAAAAATATGTCTCATTTTATCACGTAAATTGTAAAAATATCGTCCATATTTTTAAAATTTTATTTAAACAATTTTTTTATTACCAAATTCTAAAGAAAAATTGCGGCACGGAATGGCTGTCGCGGAACATTAATAAATTTTTTAAATATAAAATTTATATAATTATCTCATCACCTTCCTTGTAACAATTGATGACGTGAAACATTGTACATGGTTTCACTTCAAACCAAAGAACGGATGCAGCATCATCGTAACGATGATTACTCTTAGGGATGTCAATGAGACGGGTCTAAACTCGTACCAGTAATAATAATGTTCCGTGACAGCCATTCCGAGCCGCTCGCAAACTTTAATATTTTAGTAATATAAATATATATTAAATAAATATATTTTGAACATTTCGGGTATTTATTTTGGACATGCCAACTTGAGAAGTGATTTTAAAGAATAAAAGTATGTTTGGTAATATATTTTTGAAGGAACAATTTATATTAACTTACAAAATCATGTAAATTTTTGGTTTTGTGTAAAATTGTCAAATTATATTTGAGTTGATATATTTTCTGGACAATGATAAGGTGAGACATATTTTTATTATATATTTTTTTTATTTTAAAATTGTGTTTTATATATTTTAAAAAAATAAAAAAAAAAAAAAAAACAAAGTTGGACACGCCAACTTGGTTGGCGTGTCCAACTTTTATAAAAAAAAAAAAGAGAGTAAAGTTGGTCACGCCAACTCAGTTGGCGGGACCAATTTAAAAAGTTGGTCCCGCCAACTCAGTTGGCGTTTTGGGTCAAAAATTAAGTTTTCATATTTTAGGTTATTTTGTTAAATGTTTTTTAAATGTGGGTTATTTTTTTAAATAACCCCGCAATATTCTTCTGCAAATACAGTAGAAATACAGTCAAAGCAGAGAAGGTCCATATCCATTGGTAAGGTTCCATGCAATAAGTAATAATTGTTTTCTTCAAGAAGTCAACAAATTCTATTTTCTCGAATATTATTTTACAGACAAATGTTTTGAAGGTCCATATCCACTGTTACGGTTCCATGCAGAAAGTGAAGAAACTACTTCGAAAAGTTCAAGGTATATTTCCCAGCATTTAAATGCCTTGCTCTTCAATTTTCTATCATCTTTTCCAATTGTTTTTGTAAAGTTTTCTTGCATCCGATTTTCTTGGTCCGAGTACATATTTTCAATCTCACATGTGGTTGGCTAATTGGCTTTGATCGTGTAGGGGTTATGAAGTGAAAATAGATGCTGAAGAACACAAGGTAACAGTCCTAGGAAATGTACATGCTACAACATTGATCAATTCATTGGTCAAATCTGGTAAACATGCCGGGATTTGGTCTCAAAAAGCAAGAAATTGGTTTGAAGAAGATGTGTACTTGAACAAAATGCTGAGTTTGTTAAATAGTCTCAATACCTATGAAGACCATCGGACTCTTCCAGATCATCAATGTCACGCCCCGAGACCGGAGCGCATGACACCGGCGTTGATTCCAAACATTAATTCAAAATCAACAAGTCACGTGTACAGATCTATGATAAAAATTAGTCTATTTATTCCATTGAAAATAATAATCGTCTTTACAACTGTAAATCAACTTGAATAAGTTGTTCAAAAAAACACCTTAGATCTAAACAGAGTTGCGGAAGCGTAACGTAATAAAATCTTGAATCTCCTCGGTAGATCACCAGTACAAAATTGGTCTTGTTCTTTGTCTTCAACCTATTCTTCGTCCTTAACTGGGGAGGGGTGGTAAGAGGTGAGTATTTGGGAAAATACTCACCAAGCAGGGGCAGTTGAACATGATAAAACATACGTATAAAGCTTTTCAAATATCTCTTTATCAAACACATAGTAGATCGATTCACGTACTCATAATTGCTCACACTAGAGCCTCATCACATAAACACATAATCACATAATCTCCTTCTTGGGATTAAGAGGTGGCTCCCGTGGCATAGCACTTTGCTCTTAAGGATCAAGAGGTGACTCCCATGCATGTGGCACGCCCACATCATGTAGCACTTTGCCCCGCCGAATCAAGTGGTGACTCCTACACACGTAGCACTTTCCCCCGCAGAGCCTTCGACTTTCGATGCGCATTTTTCATAAACTTTCATAATATCATCTTTAAAATACATTTTCGTGTTCAACTGAAGTTTTAACACGTATATAAAGTTTCAAAAACAAAATGATATTTATAGCAAAAATCCACTTACTGCTTTGAAGATTCGAAGCACGTTGAGACGAGATTCGGGTTGAGAAAATGGTGAAAATCTCCTCCTCTCTTCCTCGCAAGTTTCGAAATATTTGTGTGTGTGTAGAGCGTGATATTTTCGAAAAGAGCTAATAGGTGGAATATTGTTTTCTTTCTTATAGTAGTAGGTTGGATAATCATCCCTTAACCTTGGCCAAAGAATTCCCGTAAATTGAGTCAAATCAAGCGAGTCATGAATGCATGATATTATGACAATTGGATGCTAATGGTGTGGCAATTAAGTGGGAATACAATTAGGATTAATGTGATTCAATTTAGGAGGATTTTAATTTGGATCCCTAAACTTTGGCAATATGATTGAATAAGATAATTGAATGGTAATGTCATGATTTGATCATGCAATCCACGCTGTACAATACTCATCCCATGAGCAGCATTATGGAGAATAACCATGTTCATCAGTTAAGTAAGATGCATGCCTTCAACTCACTTCACAATGACCAGTATTGGGAATAACAATTCTTTCAAATTCTAAGTGGGTTAATTACAACTTTGAACCATATTTGTGTAGATACTTATTATGTACCATTCAAGTCCTGCTAATATGAAACACCATCATTTGCAGTTTAAAGTTATCTAATTCCCATTAACATTCATAGGTCTTACTCAGAATAAAATATTAAAGCAACCAGTCCAAGACTATGTTTCGGTCTGGTATGTGGGGATACATGGTAAAAATAGAACCTCCATTGTCATTCTACAAAACTTTGTATCTAAAGAAAATCTATATTTTCTATCTAACCTGATCGACAAACTCATTAAAACCAATATAGTAGTCTGTGACAATACATGGTCATTATTCAAAGAAGGAATATATGATAACTACTCCAGTAAGACCGTTCCAGACACATCTATTTTATCTCTTTTGTGCCTTTCTCCTTCTTGATTCTGATTTCTGCCATTTCTTTCTCAGTACCAGCTTGTTTTTCGGTTTTAACTTCAACTCAGGTGAAAACTTATAGTTTGGATCCCTCATACGAGCTTGAATGTCCTTAAAAAATTGAATATTCAATTTCTTTGGACCACCTTGCCGAAGCTCTTCATATTCTGGTCCAGAAATAATATTCTCAAAGGCTCCTATCAAAATGTCCAAATCACTCATCACCTCCCAAACATTAGTATACCGACCATCGGGACCCTTCTTAAGTTTCTTTAGAGCATTTTGCACAGCAAGTCTTCGAGCTTGCTTTCCAGGGGACAACTCTTCTGGCTCCTCCTCATCTTTCATCGCATCTGCGAGGGTTCTGTATTTCGGTTTCTCCTCAAACTCAAATAATTTATCAATATAATCATCGCTTTTCTCATTTGGGAATGCCTCCGTAGGCTCATCGTCGTCATCTCCTTCATCCCCAGTCCAAAGGTTCTTCTCCTCATCACTTTCCGACCACAAGTCGAGCAGTTCGTCGCTGTCATCGGCGTCAATATTATCAGAGCCATACTTGGCTCGTTTCCTGGCCTTTTTTATATCTTTCTTGAGCCGGTTATCACCATCCTTGACGGTGTCACTTTCATCTTCGCTTCCTGTCCAGAGATGATCCTCTTCATTCTCTAGTTGCTTCGCCCACTCTTTCCTGAAATCCTTTGCTCCCGGAATTCTACCTCCAAAAAGATCATAACTTGAACGCCGCTCGCGAGCATATGAACGTAACACTGAAAAGGGAAATCAAATAAACGTAAAATCGATCATTAAGAAACTACACAAGACAGTAAAATGTAGAACCAAATCTTGTCCCATTTATTATCCCAATCAATGATAGTAAACTAACAAATGTAAAAACAACGTTGCAGTTAGCTACCCACTTTATGATCATAAACTACTTAATAATCAAGAAAAAAAAACATTGATAGCTTCAGTGAGTACTTATCGCAAACAGATTGCCATCGTAATTAATTTACCCACCTTGATGATACATGGGGCAAGAGTGTCCTACACATTGTGAATATCTCGAATTAATATCTGTAAAATATAGAAATCTGGGTGTTGAAATGGGGTTTTGGATTGAGATACTGAAGAAAGAGGGAAGGCGGGAATACAACCTCCGCGCCATTTCTGTTGTCAATAGCTACCGTTCACGTTGAACGGTAATTTGGATGCTTCGTTTTTTTGTTCTCTATTTTGAAGGTGGGTTGTCTCCTACTTACCAACTTACAAAATTGACACCTAACTAAAATTTTATTATAAATTTGTGGGCTTATTTTATTTCTATATGAAGAACAACTTAATTTTTTTAAAAATGTTTTGAAAACCATATTATTTTATAAGAGAATTATAATTATAACATGTAATTAAAGGTATAATTATCTTTAAAAAAAAGTATAATTATCACATTTTATTTTAGCATACTTTATGATAAATATGTGGAAAAATTACTATTTATTCTAATTAATACATATTAGTTGTAGTTTATAATTGAAGGCCAAACTTTGACTATGCTCCACCGGCTTGGTTGTTATGGTCTTAAAGCGGTGCTCTTGAGGAATCTACACCATATATCCGGTATGTATTTTGTGCACATATACCAGATATATGATGCATATATTTTGAGAGCATCACGATGTCTTTGAGGGCAGGATCAAATGAACCTAACATACCCCATAACGATGTCCTTGAGGGTTGGATCAAATGAACCTAGCATACCCCATGGATTGAAACCTCTGATGCCCTTGAGGGATCAAATGAATCTACCATACCCCATGAATTAGAGCATGAGGCTATGAGTTCATGTGTGGGCTCACCTGAGCTATGGGCTCCAACCGCATCAGGTAGGAAGCACCCCCAATGGCAAATAGTTCAAAATGACACATATAATAAAATAGTATAGCAAAGACAGTTCAAAAGGACAATCATTTAATAAACCAGTTTACATTTTTATAAATAATTGGTGATCGTACAAAAAATAATATTAGGAGAAAAAAGATGAAATCTCTAATCTTTCATGTTGTACTATATATTATATCAAAATACCCAAAATAAAATGTAAACATCATACACACACAAGAACATGAATATTTACGTGGTTCGGCAATTGTCTAAGTCCTTGGGAGGCATACATAATTTATTGGAAATTTCAGACGAAAATTACAAACTCTCCAGAATCACCTCCAAATTCACAGAAACAGAAACAAATGCTTAAAAGATTACTATTTGAATAGATTACAGAATGAAAGATGATTTTCATATATGAGTTTGAGGTGTATTTACAGGTGCCAAAACTTCACCGTGTATCAATTTTCAGCTTCCATTGCTACAGTAGTCAATAGCCTTCAAATGTACAGTGTAAAGCCACCGGCCGCCGTCCAAGATTTTTCAAAGCTTTTGGAAATAGCCATCACCGACCACCGGCCAGCGGCCACCAATCTCCACCTTGACGATTTTCCAGTCAATATGTGATGCCTCCTTCAGTACGCCTTTAGGCGTTGGATACTCGAGAGAAGTTGATCAAGTCCAAACAGTGTTGAAACTTGATCCCTATTACCACATTTGTTAACATGTCTGCAGGATTATCTGCAGTCCCAACTTTCCTGAGTAGAATATCTCCTTCTTCTACTATTTCTCGAGCAAAGTGGTAATGGACATCGATAAGTTTGGTGCTACTGTGATGAACTTGGTTCTTTGACAGACATATGACACTTTGACTATCGTAGAAATCTCAGTATTTTTCTGCCTGACGCCCAAGTCTTTCTCCAAATTATGCAACCATATACATTCCTTGAATGCTCCCATCATCGCCATATACTCTGCCATTGTAGTAGAAAAATTAACTGTAGACTGTAGCATTGATCTCCAACTCACTGGTCCTCCTGGCATGGCAAACACATAACCAGTAGTTGATCAACGCTTATCAAGATCACCAGCATAATCCGAATCAACGTATCCAACTAGACAATTGATTTTGTCTTTCTAAAATTTCAAACCAATATCCACGGTACCCTGAATATACCGTAGAATTCACTTTATTGCATGCCAATGTTCTTTACCAGGGTTGTGCAGATATCGGTTCACAATGCTAATTGCATGAGAAATATCAGGTCTTGTGCACACCATTGCACACATCAGAGCTCCGACAACATTTGCATAAGGAATGCAATCCATTTGTCTCATCTCGGCTTCTGTATTAGGATACATTGATGCACTCAGTTTGAAATATGGAGCTAACAGGGTACTTACATGTTTTGTATTCACATCTTACCAAATCTATGGAGTACATTCTGTAAGGAATCCAACAAGCAATGCGCAGCGGAAATGAAATTTGGATTCCCTAACCATGGACCTATACAGAGTATTCATATCGGAATGATTAAAGAGTCACACCCTTGTAGCGTGTTTGATGCAGAATCCTCGTTGTAGCACCACGAGTCACAAACAAAAGTTTGCACCTTTGTCTCTACGGTATCCCATGATCAAATCGAAAGGGATGTTCAAGAACAAGTTGCTAGACTTATTCTTGAACCAAACCAAACTCTCGGTTCAAAACCGATTAACGGCAGCCTAAAACCACCAAGAAAGGATCGACGGCGGCCGTGAGGAGGGAGGCGGCCGTGAAGCGTCTTGGATGATAGGAGGCGGCCGAGAGGAGAGGAGTAGGTTTAGTTTTGTGATATGAAGGATTAATTACAATTAATCACCTTGTTATCAAATTATATATGGTTTAATTAAAGGCTTTCACAAAGCCTCATGGGCCCAAACCCATGATTTAATTAAATCCTTATAATCATGTAATTAAGACTCTTCTTAATTAATTAATTCATCCAATGAATTTAATTCCCCTTATCGATTTAATCTTTTGTGCGACCGATAGGATCTTGTAATGTTGGCAGTGACATAAAATCTCATTTTATGTCACAAGCAATGAGCGGTATCTAGCAACACATCAAGGCTACCCAAATTACAAGAATGTCATTGACTCGACATAACCTTAGAACTTGTGATAATATTAACCATGTAACTTAATCCCTTTGTCCATGTGTTTAGATTGAACACGAGTCATGGAATAGTCATACTCGTATATTCAATCTCTATTTCTTGATCCCCAAGTAGAACTAGAATAAACGAATAAGCTCGATATCACATATCGACTCATTCGAGCACGGCCATGCATTTTAGTCTTACTTGATCAAGGGCCCAAACACTTCTCCTGTTATATAGGAGGGACAAATCCTATCTTGATCAATCAACATCCCTCTACATAATTCGTAGTGTATCCAATAGTTGCCTTTATAGTTTACCCTGTTACAGGTAACGTTTGACAATATCAAGATACATAACTCCTTATGTTGGGATCTCTGATGATCTCAAGTCGTAAGGATTACATACATTATTATCACTATGAGAATTGCTTATGACACTCATATAACTATCCATGTAGCATTCTCATGGTGGGTGTCCAGTACATTTGTAAGGACCCCCGTACCCTTAACCCGATATTAGTCTATTAACCACTGTACTTAGTGCATACTATCATGTTAACAAGGGGAAAGTAATTACATGCAACTCTAGCATGAATGCCATCTATAAAATTCCTTTACATTAATCGTATAATGTCTATACTTTCCCAACACATTCCATAAAACATGCCATGCACCTTTAAACATACACTAACATGCTCTCAATTCATTTTGCAATTCATAATTAATTGTGTGCTAACCGTAAATGAATAGAGAAAAAGCCGTAGCCCATTTATACATTCCATATACACGTAATATGTACTCACATAAGAGCACCCAATGAATAAGCGTGTATCTAATGTATAAAACACTCTACTGGATACCGTTACTGGTGCTTCGATCCTGGAAGCACCTCTCAAGCGCAGCTCGATCTCGACTCTGGATCTGAGCGCCTATCCATCCAGCTCTGGTACCTCGATCCTGGAAGTACCTCTAATCAACAGCCCGAGCTCAACTCTGAAGCTGCTGCTACACCTGTACCACCTGTCCCAACAGAGACAGCCCCCACACGGGATGAGCATACCAATATCCCAAATCCCACAATCACAATAATGCAATTCATAATTTACAATATGTAAATGTATGAAATATAAGAGATACTCCCTGGATGGCATCATCCTCATCCGGGATCACTTGTACTGTCCCTGTTCTCAAAATAACTGAAACCATCAAATTCTCAAATGCCAGTTAATCATTACATTGATTAACGAATTCACTTGCCACATACTGACATTATAACAGTAACATCAAATCATTAAACAATGATCACAAATATCCCATATATCTCTTTTATGGTTCCATAGTTCTAATTAATTGCTCGCTCTACAATAGCGGCATTTCAGTCTCACGCATGCTCAACAGCAGTGGCGTCATAACCGATGTTCGCTCAAAGGCGACCACATCCAATCATTGCTCGCTCAAAAGTGGCACCATGCAATTCCCAATGTATATACATCCATTTGTAGCAAGCATCATTAAACATGTATTTCAACATCCGTTAATATCCGTTTATTGCTAAAACCATATATCCGGCACTTCCATACACATTTATTGCAATACAGTGTGTCATGCACTCAACAATTGCATTTAAAATAAGGGGCTATGCTCGTACGTTATACGTACCTTATAATTCCGTAGCTCGAGTCCAACTTTGCTTGAGTTCCATACCTCGAGAAATATGTGCTAAAACACATAAACAACTCACAATCAAGTATAAGCATGCAACCACGTGTCCAAGCACGTTCAAGACTCCCAATCATATCGTCAATCCATGACGATTACCAAAATAAAAGCCCCCCGGCTAAGCATGCATAATACCCAAAATATCTCATTTTATATGTTTAAAAAGATAGCCAAGAATTCATCCGAGAATTCCATTAATTTACTTGGCTCCAACCAAACCATTTTAAAAGTCTAGCATTCCCATTGGAATGAGAACATTGCCCCGGAAGCCGACCATTTAAGTCGCAAATCCAAAATCCCACGAAAAAGCCAAGAATTCCAAAAATTACCTGCTGGCGATCGATCGCTAGCCCCTTGGCGATCGATCGCTCGATATGGCGATCGATCGCCAGACCACTCTGGCGCGAGGCGATCGATCGCTCCAACAATGGTGATCGATCGCCACAATGCTAAAAAGCCCACTGCCTGCATGCGATCGGTCGCCTGCTACGGGCGATCGATCGCCATGCCCTGCAACTCGAAAACCACCATTTTTAAAAGCTTGAAACCTCCACAAATCTCGCCTGCTACGGGCGATCGATCGCCATGCCCTGCAACTCGAAAACCACCATTTTTAAAAGCTTGAAACCTCCACAAATCATACCCCAACTCCTCCCAACTCAAAACCACAACAAAACAACACCCAAGAACCTCCAACAAGGGTGTTAGACTTGAATTAAAACAAACCCAAAAGTTTTCAAGATTTTCATTAAAATCACCCAACCCAAACCAACCTCAAAACTCAACCAAAATCAACAAAATTACTATCAAATCAAAGCTACAAGAGAGGAGGAAGAGATTACCAGCTTTTCTTCAAGAGATCCGGCCCCTAAATCGAGCCTCCGTCGATTTTTCTCCAAAGAGAAAGGGTGAGGGTTAGGGGAGAGGGGTTGGCGTGTAAGGAGGGGGAGAAGGAGAGAAATGGATTCCGAATGACGGAATCCCGAGTCCAACTGGTATATATAGCAAAATGCCCCCAAAATACCAATACTCCCACAAATACATCATGATTCATTAAAAATCATCTGTTTTCAAAAACTCTCTCTCCAACAAATCCCCAAACTGGCCCCAACATAAGGTACCCCCGACTCCAAGTCCCACTAAAAACCCAACTCATAGGTTTTCACCAAAATGAGAATGCAATCTCAATCTTTGGATCCAACGATCCCAAATGCCCGATTAAACAACCTCGGGAGACGCAAAACCGCAATTAATTCCTAATTGCCACAATAAAAATCCATCAAGGATTAGTACCACACCGGGATTAACACCATAAATCTCCGGACATCACAACATTGTTCTCTAACATGCACCCATGTGTTGATTTGATATCTCATATCCATGAACAATTCATCAATCAAAACATACTAGTCTCAATATATTATCATTATCCTGATTTATGATAAGACTTGACTAGGGACAATTTTTAAGAATAATACAATATTATTCTAAGGACATTAACTTCTATATCAGTTCATATTGCACAGATATTCGAATAATATATAATAATGATTTGCCATTTATAAAATCATAATACATTGTATGTCATAAACAATCATCTAATGACTTGTCTTAGACCATAGCCCAACAAATCTCCCACTTGCACTAAGACCAATCAGACATATACTTAATGCCTAGAGATCTAGTATGACGATCATGCTTCTGCTGTGACAGTGGCTTCGTCAATGGGTCAGATACATTATCATCTGTTGGTACTTTGCATATTTTAACATCTCATCTTTCAACGATTTCTCGAATGAAATGAAAGCGCCGAAGTATCTGCTTGGATCTTTGGTGAGATCTAGGTTCCTTAGCCAATGCGATGGCTCCATTGTTGTCACAATAGAGTTCAATCGGATCTAGAATGCTAGGCATCACCCCAAGTTCAGAAATGAACTTCTTGATCCAAACAGCTTCCTTTGCTGCATCTGAGGCAGCAATATATTCAGCTTCAGTTGTAGAATCTGCTCTAGTCTCTTGCTTTGAACTCTTCCAGCTTACAGCACCTCCATTTAGGCAAAACACATATCCTGATTGCGATAAAAAATTATCTTTGTCGGTTTGGAAACTTGCATCTGTGTAACCTATTACATTGAGCTCTTCCTCACCTCCATAAATCAAGAATGTATCCTTAGTTCTTCTCAAGTACTTCAGGATATTCTTGACTGCAATCCAGTGACATTCACCTGGATCAACTTGATATCTGCTCGTCATGCTCAAAGCATACGAGACATCGGGACGAGTACATATCATGGTATACATGATAGATCCAATAGCTGACGCATATGGAATCTTACTCATGCGTTGTCTCTCATCTGGTGTTGAAGGACACTGATCCTTCGAGAGATGTATTCCATACGTCATAGGCACGAATCCTTTCTTAGATTCTCGCATGCTAAACCATTTTAGCACTTTGTCTATGTATGTACTTTGACTTAGGCCAAGTAATCTTCTCGATCTATCTCTATAGATTTTGATTCCTAATACATAGGTGGCTTCACCCAAGTCTTTCATAGAAAAGCAATTCCCTAGCCAAATCTTTACAGATTGTAAGGTAGGGATATCATTCCCAATTAGAAGTATGTCATCTACATACAATATTAAGAAGATAATTATGCTCCCACTGACCTTCTTGTAGACACAAGGTTCATCTACGTTTTTGATGAAACCAAACTCTTTGACTGCATCATCAAAACGAAGATTCCAACTCCGAGAAGCTTGCTTCAATCCATAAATGGATCGTTGTAGCTTGCATATCTTTCCAGCATCCTTTGGATCGATAAAACCATCGGGCTGTGTCATGTACACATCCTCAAGCAGATTTCCATTAAGGAAATCTGTTTTGACATCCATCTGCTAGATTTCATAATCATGAAATGCAGCTATTGCAAGTAAGATCCTAATGGATTTAACCATGGCAACTGGTGAAAAATTTTCATCATAGTCAATACCATGAATTTGTTTGAAACCTTTTGCTACCAGTCGACCTTTAAAGGTTTGTACATTACCATCGATGTCGGTCTTCTTCTTGAAAATCCATTTGCACCCTATGGGTCTCACCCCTTCAGGTGGGTCAACCAAAGTCCATACTTGGTTTGCATACATGGATTCCATTTCAGATTTCATGGCTTCTTGCCATTTCTCAGAATCAGTGCCCATTATAGCTTCTTGATAAGATGACGGTTCATCCTCATCAATAAGTAGTAAGTCACCTTGTTGAGTCACAAGAAATCCATATCTCTGTGGCTCCCGGTGTTCTCTTACAGACCTACGTTGGGCTTGTGTCTCTTGAGCAGGTACTTTATCCACAACAGCTTGTGGTGTCTGCTCTGTTTCCATCTCAATATCATGTTCAGTGTTTTCTTGTGATTGAACTTCACTAAGTTCTATATGTATCCCACTGGTTTTTCTAGAAATAAATTCTCTTTCAAGAAAGACACCAGTCCGAGCAATAACCACTTTGTTCTCGGTGGGATAATAGAAATAGTATCATTTCGTTTCCTTAGGATACCCCACAAATAAACACTTATCAGATTTGGGTCCAAGTTTGTTAGAGGCGTGGCGTCTCACGAAAGCCTCACAACCCCAAAAATCTTCATAAAAGACATACCAGGAAGTTTCCCAGTCCATATCTCATATGGTGTCTTTTTCACTGATTTAGATGGAACACGGTTCAGTATGAATATTGCTGTTTCTAAAGCATGTCCCCAAAAGGATATCGGAAGATCTGCATGACTCATCATTGATCTAACCATGTCCAACAAGGTTCGATTTCTCCTCTCGGATACACCATTCCATTGTGGAGTATACGGAGGAGTGAGTTGTGGGACTATCCCACACTCCTTTGGATAGTCATGAAACTCTTGGTTTAGGTATTCACCTCCTCGATCTGATCGAAGGATTTTGATACTTTTACCAAGTTGGTTTTGTACTTCATTCTTGAAATCCTTGAACTTTCAAAGGTTTCATGTTTATGTTTCATTAGGTACACATACCCATATCTACTGAAGTCATCAGTAAATATAACGAAGTATTGAAAACCACCTCTAGCATGTGTGCTTATTGGCCCACATACATCACTATGTATGAGACTCAATAAATCATTTGTCCTTTCAACATGTCCCTTGAAAGGAGCTTTAGTCATCTTGCCCATTAAACAAGATTCACATGTTTCATATGATTCAAAATCAAACGAATCCAATACTCCATCCTTATGAAGTTTTGATATGCGATTCTCGTTTATATGGCCCAAGCGACAATGCCAGAGATAAGTTGGATTAGAATCATTATTCTTAATCCTTTTAGTATTTATGTTATAGACAACATATCAAGATTTAATACATAAAGACCATTAATCATTTGTGCACTAGCATAAAACATATCATTTAAACAAATGGAGCAACAATTGTCCTTTATAATAAATGAAAATCCAAACTTGTCCAAACAAGAAATAGAGATAATGTTTCTAGTAATTGAGGGCACAAAATAACAGTCTTTTAAATCTAAAGATAAACCGGAAGGTAAAGACAATGAATAATCTCCTATAGCTAATGCAGCAACTCTTGCTCCATTTCCTACTCGGAGATCTACTTCGCCTTTTGCCAATGTCCTACTCCTTTTAAGATCCTGCACATTAACACAAATGTGAGATCCACATCCAGTATCTAATACCCATGATGAAGAAGTAGATAAATTGACTTCTATAACAAAAATACCTGAAGTGGAAGTCACACTTCCCTTCGTCTTCTTAAGATCCTCCAGATAAACTTTGCAATTTCTTTTCCAATGTCCGGTCTCACCGCAATGGAAACAGTTCCCCTCTTTTGCCACTCATCCCTTTGACTTTAGTGCAGAAACATGTGGCTTAGACTTAACAAGGACCTTCTTGTTCTTCTTGAAGCCTTTTGCTTTAGCCCTTCCTTTGCTCTTATTCACAATAAGAACATTAGTAGGCTTAGACTTCTTGCTGTTAGCTTCAAAAGTTCTCAGCATGCCAAGCAACTGTGGTAGAGTCTTTTCAATTTCAATCATATTGTAATTCAAGACAAATTGACTGAAGCTTTCAGGCAACGATTGCAAGATCACGTCAGTGGCCAACTCTTGGTCCAAAGGAAAACCCAGCTTCTCCAGATTCTCAATGTACCCAATCATCTTGAGTACATGAGTTCCAACCAGACTTCCTTCTACCATTCTACACTGGAATAACGCTTTAGAGACGTCATACCTCTCTTGTCTTGCTTGTTGTTGGTACAGTTGCTTTAGATGCTCGATCATATCGAACGCCTCCATTTTCTCATGTTGCTTCTGAAGCTCAGAGTTCATGGTGGCAAGCATAAGGCACCCAACATCAAGTGTGTCATTTTGATGCTTCTTGTAAGCATCTTTATCGGCTTTAGCAGCCGTCAAGGGAGGTTCCTCAGCAGGTAAGGGTTCCTCTAGGACATATTGCTTCTTTTCTTGCTTGAGGACAATCCTCAAATTCCTATACCAGTCTAGGAAATTTGTCCCATTCAGTTTGTCCTTCTCAAGGACCGATCGCAATGATAGTGCATTTGTAACGTTGTTTGTTGCCATGGATATCTACAATATAAATATGCAAAATAAGTTTATGATTTTAATCATTTAATATGGTCTTATATTAAATGATACTCCCACTATTTTGTTTAAAATTATCAACCCTCGAAACTTTAGTGGGCCAAGATCCATATTTCACTTAATCTTGAGTTAGCTTTGGCTAATCGCCCAAGACTCGGTTATTTAGGTAGACAACTCTTTGTCAATTACAATCACATGCAATTCTTGGATGGTTGGACGAACAACGCTTTGTTCAAATTCATCTAATGAATTAATTTCCAACCCCATGCCTCTAGGTTCCCAATCCTATTGAGATAATGCTAGTTAAGTCGAACCCAATTTTAAAATAACACGGATATCACTTTTATCCTTTCGCGTCTTACTAAGATTGTCACGGTGCTTTGCTTTGGCAAACCCACACATGTTCAATCGAAGTCTTGACGAGTATTTTTAATTGGAAGGCATCTTAAACTTAATATTATAAGAGGGATTTATTGATCTCATGATTTTATTAATATTGAAAATATGTCCGGTACATATATGAATATATACATATCTACATATATATATATATATCAAGCATCAATATTAAATAAACAGTAAACATGCATCTCATACATGAACATAAAGTAAATGTGACATGGTCATAACCCATACTAGCGATTTTCTCAAGCCAATGAGAAAATCCTAAAAGTCCACCTAATGTTACTTCTCCAAGCACCTCTTTGACTCCCTTTTGTGAATGGCCTTCTCATCCCGGCACCACGGTCCATCTTCATTGATCTCCATCAATAAAACTCTAACTAAACTATATAACAATTACATGATTTAGAAAATTCCTCGAGTTACATTCGAAGGGGAGCATAGGGGAGGGAATACATTCAGAAAAATAGAGAAGGCACGACTCGCAGGCCGTATTAAATTACAAACATTCACAAACTCCTATCTAATAGGGCATAGGGCTATAACCATGCACCATGCTCAAACAACACATAAAACATGCTATAACAATTTATGAATTAAATTCTAAACATTTTAAAATTTAATCCCAATAAAACTGTAAAATAAATTTTATGAAATTATCGTACGCTCGGGACATCACATGTCACGGAACCTTAGCCCAATGGTCCACGTCCAACCATGAGGGTTCGAAACCCTAACAATTTTGGACGGCGGCCGTGAGCCATTCAAGGCTGCTAGGGTTCGAAACCCTAGCCGTCACGAGCCACAATGGTTCGAAATCTTTGTTATTGTTCTCGGCCTTTCATGCACGATTCATGACGTTGGCGGCTTGACCATCTCGAGCCAATGAGTTCGAAAACCCTAGCCCTCATGTGGCCTTAGCCGTCAACCTTCATGCGTCGTGAACCATGATCGAATCAGTTTAATGCGCCGTTAAACAATATTATCCAGCCAAAAGGAGGGTTCTATACCCTAGCCATGTTTCGACACCTCCATGCACAACCATGAGCCACAACGGCTAAACCATCTCGAGCCAAGGGTTCGAAAACCCTAGCCCTCATGTGGCAGCCGTGGGTCAAGTTCGGTGATGGTGGTGGCCGAACCATCAAGAGCTATGGGCTCGAATTTCGCTTTTGTGTATCGTATACATAAATAGTCAATCATATCATATATAATTTTATGATGATTTCACAAACTCAATTTATTCCATATCATATATGAATTATACAGTTTTAAAGCATGCAATATAATTCCAAATATGATTAAACGATTAACCACATAATTCCGATATGAGCTTTGTACACGGCTCTGATACCACTGTAAGGAATCCAACAAGTAACGCGCTGCGGAAATAAAATTTGGATTCCCTAACCATGGACCTATATAGAGTATTCATATCGGAATGATTAAAGAGTCTCACCCTTGTAGCGTGTTTGATGCAGAATCTTCGTTGTAGCACCACGAGTCACAAACAAAAGTTTGTACCTTTGTCTCTACGGTATCCACACGATCAAATCGAAAGGGATGTTCAAGAACAAGTTGCTAGACTTATTCTTGAACCAAAACCAAACTCTCGGTTCAAAACCGATTAACGGCAGCCTAAAACCACCAAGAAAGGATCGACGGCGGCCGTGAGGAGGGAGGCAGCCGTGAAGCGTCTTGGATGAGAGGAGGCGGCCGAGAGGAGAGGAGTAGGTTTAGTTTTGTGATATGAAGGATTAATTACAATTAATCACCTTGTTATCAAATTATATATGATTTAATTAAAGGCTTTCACAAAGCCTCATGGGCCCAAACCCATGATTTAATTAAATCCTTATAATCATGTAATTAAGACTCTTCTTAATTAATTAATTCATCCAATGAATTTAATTCCCCTTATCGATTTAATCTTTTGTGCGACCCGATAGGATCTTGTAATGTTGGCAGTGACATAAAATCTCATTTTATGTCACAAGCAATGAGCGGGATCTAGCAACACATCAAGGCTACCCAAATTACAAGAATGTCATTGACTCGACATAACCTTAGAACTTGTGATAATATTAACCATGTAACTTAATCCCTTTGTCCATGTGTTTAGATTGAACACGAGTCATGGAATAGTCATACTCGTATATTCAATCTCTATTTCTTGATCCCCAAGTCGAACTAGAATAAACGAATAAGCTCGATATCACATATCGACTCATTCAAGCACGGCCATGCATTTTAGTCTTACTTGATCAAGGGCCCAAACACTTCTCATGTTATATAGGAGGGTCAAATCCTATATTGATCAATCAACATCCCTCTACATAATTCGTAGTGTATCCAATAGTTGCCTTTATAGTTTACCCTGTTACAGGTAACGTTTGACAATATCAAGATACATAACTCCTTATGTTGGGATCTCTGATGATCTCAAGTCGTAAGGATTACATACATTATTATCACTATGAGAATTGCTTATGACACTCATATAACTATCCATGTAACATTCTCATGGTGGGCCTGTCCAGTACATTGTTCTCTAACATGTACCCATGTGTTGATTTGATATCTCATATCCATGAACAATTCATCAATCAAAACATACTAGTCTCAATATATTATCATTATCCTGAAAATATGATAAGACTTGACAAGGGACAATTTTTAAGAATAATACAATATTATTCTAAGGACATTAGCTTATAAATCAGTTCATATTGCACAAATATTCGAATAATATATAATAATGATTTGCCATTTATAAAATCATAATACATTGTATGTCATAAACAATCATCTAATGACTTGTCTTAGGGCATATCCCAACACATTCTTCAGATACCGAGTATGTGTCAGACAGAATGTGCCCTTTATGCTGTCTATCTTGATCTCCATTCCAAGAATCTTCTTGGCCTCTCCAAGATCTTTCATCTCAAATCCTGAGCTGAGCTGAGCCTTCAGTTTATCAATCTCTATCTTGATTTTAGATGCGATCAACATATAAGAGCAGATAGATGAATATAACATCTTCGAGTTTCTTCAGGTAGACACAATGATCAAAATGGTTGCGTGTGTACATCTGTTTCTTCATAAAGCCGTCAAACCATTTGTACCACTGTCTTGGTGATTGCTTGAGACCATAGAGTGACTTGTCGAGCTTATATGCCCAATTTTCATGACCTGGAACTTTGAAACCATCAGGTTGAGCCATATATATCTCATCGTCCAAAGTTCCATGAAGGAATGCCGTTTTGAGTCAAGCTAGGCTAGCTCGAGGTCAAATTATGCAACCAAAGCTAATAAGAGTCTGATAAGCGTATTTTATACACTTATATTTTCTTCTGTTTTACATGGTTTAGTGCTAGTTTTTGATTAAAATTACGCTTTTGGTTTTGTTCTATTTTGTCGTGCAGGGATCCAGGTAATTACGTGATTTGTGGACTAAGAGGGTGCAAATGGCGGATTGAAAGGATGAATTGAAGTCAAAAGTCTAAGGTTTCCATCAAAGCATCAGGCGTAACTACGCCTGATTCAGGCGTAAAGACGCCAAGGCTACGGGAATTCATTGTTTTGAAGAGTTACGCTTAGGCGTAGCTATGCCAATGCTACGGCTTTTGAGATTTTGAAGAGGCGTAAAGACGCCATTACCGTGGCGTAATTACGCCAGTCATGCGAGAAGCCACGTTTTTGACACATCACTAGGCTTAGTTACACCAGTTTTGTGGCGTAATTACGCCAAAAGAGTTTTGGTAATTTTTGCTGCTTTCCTTATCTGATGCACGAGACTTAAAAAGGGATTGACCAAGGGACGGCTAGACATTCAAAAACACACATTCAGAGATAGAGAAGAAGGAGGCTAGGGTTGGAGAATGAGAAAATAAACGACGACGGCTCGGAGCAAAAAGTAGAGATTTCATCACGAGACGGCGGCGTTCATCGGAGAACGAAGAATAGCTTCTAAATCGTTTTGTATTTCTAAACTTTTATCAGTTTTTATGGATTATTTAAACATGTCTATGTGTTTAATTCATTCTAGCATGAGCTAATTCTATTTTTCTAGTAGACGATGTAGCTTGTTTTGAAACTACGCTTATTATGAATTGATTGAAGTATTTGGATTCCATATGGTTTATTTATGTTTTCCTGTTCTTAATGATTTTAATCTACTGGCCATGGATTGAATGATGTTATATTTGTGATCTATCACTCGAGAGAGGGGGTTGTGAATAGGAAAGAAGGGATGCATATCGTGGAAGTTATATTGTTCGAGAGGCCTATAACTCCATAGAAGTCGTTAAAGGAATTACTGTGCATTTACAAATGTTTAATAATTGATCTTAGATAGAGATATCAAGATTGATGTTAGATGATTACTTCTGCTTAACACTCGAGAGAGGGAGTAGAAAATAAATAAGAATTCTCGGCTAGTAAACTAGGAAAATCCATAACATTGAAATCAAGGAATGATAAGTGTAGTGGATGAACAAGTGAAATCGTACTCCTAGATTCGTCTCTAAGTGATTTCTTCCCAACTCAATATTTGATCATCGTTAGTTAATTGATTTTTACTATTTGCATAAAACACTCAACCATTCGATTCTCTAAATAAAGCAAAGATTATTTTAATTCAGTACTTAGATTTAACTATATATTCAATCTCTGTGGGTTCGACATCTTTTATACTAAAACTTGACCACCGTGCGCTTGCGGTAAAGGATTTTTACACAACAAGTTTTTGGCGTTGTTGCCGGGGATTGATTTATTTAGTACAATCTGATATTGTACCAATTAATCTTGGTTTTAATTTAGAGCTTTTATTCCTTTTACTTTGAATTGATTTTTGTCTTTTATGAGATTTTGCAGTGCATGCGAAAGTATACTACTCCTGAATCGTTGCTGTTTGATCCTGAGATCGAGAGAACTGCAAGAAGACTGAGAAAAACGGGAAGGAAGGAATTAATAGAAATGGCTGCAAATAAAGATAACAACGAACCACCTCCACAGAGAAATGTTGACCCTCAAATGGCTATCAGAGATTATTTCAAACCATCGGTCAACAACAATTACTATGGGATAGCTCGCCAGACTATCAATGCCAACAACTTCAAACTTAAGCCGGCATTGATAAGTATGGTGCAACAGAATCAGTTTGGTGGTTCCGCTGTTGAAGACCCCAACTTGCATCTGAGGATATTTTTGGAGATAACTGATACTGTAAAAATGAATGATGTTCCAGAAGACACTGTGAGACTGTGATTGTTCCCTTTCTCTCTTAGGGACCATGCAAGGAGTTGGTTACAATCTCTTCCAGATGGTGGTATACGCACATGGGCGGACATGGCATCGAAATTTCTCTCGAAGTTCTTTCCTCCAGCTAAGTCAGCTCAACTGAGAACTGAAATCAGTACGTTCCGACAAATTGATTCTGAACAACTATATGAGTCATGTGAGCGATTTAAGGATTTATTGAGGAGGTGCCCACAACACAACTATGAAAACTGGGTGCAAATTCAGTTATTTTACAATGGGTTGAATGGACCAACTAGGATCATTGTGGATGCTGCAGCAGGAGGAACACTATTTTCTAAGACTGCAGATGCTGCTTTTGAATTACTTGAGGAGATGTCAGCCAATAGCTTCCAGTGGCCCAATGAGCGAGCAATGGTAAGGAAACCCATATGTATGTATGAGGTTGATCACTTTAGTACACTTTCTGCACAATTACCTGCACTAACCACGCAGGTAGCAGCTCTGACCAAGCAAGGAGCACAACCCACTATTGAATCGGCTGCAGCTGCAGCTGGAATTGAGTTGTCAAGGGAAGCAGACCAAGAACAAGCTCAGTTCATAAATAATCGGTATCCCAACAACAATAACAACTACCGAAGCAATCATACCAACAAGGGTTCCGCAATAATGATAAGCTCTCATATGCCAACAACAATAATGCCCTGACTCCACCACCTGGATATGCTCCACAAAAGAATGCAGGTAAACCATCATTTGAAGATTTTGTGGATAATTTTGTTCAAAGCTCGGCATTGAGGCTTGAGAAGAATGAGTCAAGGCTTGATATGATTGAGGGTCACATGAACAACATGGGTGCTACGATGAAGTCTCTTGAGGTGCAAATTGGGCAGCTTGCTAATGCCATGAACAACCAACAAAGAGGAACATTTCCTAGCAACACTGAAGTGAACCCAAAAGAGCAGTGCAAGGCCGTGACATTGAGAAATGGTAAGGAACTTGGGGATGTAGAACCAGCACAGGTTGATGAGCCATCTGTTGAGGAGACTAAAATTCAGGTTGAAATCCCTAAGGAAGTTGAAAAGGAGAAGCAAGCCATGCTACATGAAAAGATTCCTATGTTCAAGCCTACACTTCCATATCCTCAACGTTGCCGGAAATAGGCCATAGATGACTAGTTTGCAAAATTCTTGGAGATTTTCAAGAAAATCCACATTAACATTCCTTTTGCTGATGCGTTGCGACAAATGCCTAATTGTACAAAGTTTATGAAGGACATATGGCACGGAAGAGAAAGCTTGAGGAATTTGAGACCGTGACTCTCACAGAAGAATGTAGTGAAATCCTCCAGAAGAAGATACCACAAAAATTAAAAGATCCAGGGAGTTTTACTGTTCCTTGTATTATTGGTAGTTCTACATTCAATAAGGCATTATGTGATTTAGGTGCAAGTATTAATTTAATGCCTTTATCTGTTTTCAGGAGTTTAGGGCTTGGAGAAGTAAAGCCTACTACGATTACATTGCAATTGGCGGATAGGTCTCTTACATATCCTCGGGGAATAATTGAAGATGTACTCGTTAAGGTGGACAAATTTATTTTCCCTGCAGATTTTGTGGTTCAAGACATGGAAGAAGATGGAGATGTTCCATTAATTTTGGGACCATTCTTAGCAACAGGCAGGGCACTTATCGATGTCCAAAGAGGATAACTATCCTTGAGAGTTGGAGGAGAAGAAGTCATATTTAATATTTACAAGGCTCTCAAGGGTCCTAACGAGGTAAGCACTTGCAAGTTTTTGGATGTTATTGACTCATGTGTGCATAACTTTGAAGTAGGAACAATACCTGAGGATCCATTGGAAAACTGCATGGTCAACTCCATTATGCAAGTAGATGCAACTGAATCTGATCTTTCTGAGCAAGTTGAAGCACTTAAGAGCTTGCATACAGAGGAAGATGTACAAGATACATCAGTCAAAGAAGATACGAAGGCGAGCTCGGAATTGAAAGAACTACCTACCCACCTTACGTATGCTTTCTTGGGTGAGAATTTGACATACCCGGTAATTATATCTTCATCTCTTTGTTCTGTAGAGAAAGATAAATTATTACGTGTATTGAGGACATTTAAATCTGCTTTGGGTTGGTCAATTTCTGATATAAAGGGGATTAACCTGTCTTTATGCATGCATAAAATACTTATGGAGGATTCCTTCGTTCTTTCCATTGATCATCAAAGGCGATTGAATCTAGCGATGAAGGAGGTAGTAAAAGCATAAGTGCTTAAATTGTTAAATGCTGGGATTATTTATGCTATTTCAGATAGTGCATGGGTTTCCCCAGTACAGGTTGTGCCAAAGAAAGGAGGAATGACAGTGGTAAGAAATGAAAATAATGAGTTGATCTCAACTCGAACTGTGACGGGGTGGCGAGTTTGCATTGACAATAGGAAACTCAAAAAGGCCACAATGAAGGACCACTTCCCTCTTCCATTTATTGATCAGATGCTCGACAGGTTAGCCGGTTATTGTTACTACTGTTACTTAGATGGTTATTCAGGATACAATCAAATTGCCATAGACCCCAAGGATCAAGAGAAGACAACATTTACTTGTCCATATGGAACTTTTGCGTTTAGAAGAATGCCTTTTGGTTTATGCAACATACCTGCTACCTTTCAACGGTGCATGGTGGCTATATTTTTAGATATGGTGGAGGAGATCCTAGAAGTCTTCATGGACTACTTTTCGGTATTTGGTTCCTCTTTTGACCATTGTTTGCATAACCTATCTCTTGTGTTACAGCGCTGCCAAGAAAAGAACCTTGTGTTAAATTGGGAGAAATGTCACTTTATGGTGCAAGAGGGTATTGTCCTTGGCCATAAGGTGTCATCTCAAGGACTTGAAGTGGATCGAGCAAAAGTGGTTGCAATTGAAAGCTTCCACCTCCGAACAATGAGAAGGCTATTAGGAGCTTCCTTGGACATGCCGGGTTTTACGTCATTTTATTAAAGATTTTGGGATCACACCATTGGTCGTTGGTCTGTCAATCATTGTTCTCCGTGATGTGAGAATAGCTGGAGATTGACAATGGGTTTTGGGACTTTGGGTATGTTCGGAGATACCGAGTCTATTGCATTGAGTATGCATGTTGTGTTGGTGCTTAGGCATGTGTACCGATGTGTGTATACGAATGCCAACTTTATTTGTTCCTTGTGGAGCATCGTACTAGTACGCTTGGTTTGGCGAATCTCTGGTGAGAGATTGTGGCACCTTGAGATTGGTAATCTCGATGGCACGATGTATTCTGAGGAATAATCGTGAGGTCCGGTTGACTTCCCCTGAGGAGGGATTGTCGTGTTTTGGGACCATGGTAATTCTTGCTGGTTAGTTCGATAGCCTCCCTATGTTAGGATTGTTGAATCCTAGGGTAAACGAGGGATGGCCAGAATTCGGATTTGGTTAAGTGTCGTGGTTGGCACGTGTGGCGGGAATGCAATTGATTGTTCTTGCATGTCCTTTCGAGAACTTGAGACCTTGTGGAGTCTCGATTGTGTGTCTGGACCAAGATATGATTCTTGGAACACCCGGATGTAGACATCTTTGGAGATGTGTTTTGTGTTGGTCAGTGGCCGTGTTGTTGCCCAACCCGTGTTGCAATGTGGTGAAACTACTCCTCGGTTGGAGATGGATTTGGAAAAATGGAAACCGGATGTTTTAGGTACACTGTTGTGTACTGGTGGCTTCCTTGGTAACGATGTCTGTTTAACATCGTAGGCTAAATCGTAGAGATATCATCATGGCGATATCTATTTTGGAATCACGAGTGATTCGTTTGTTTTGCAGTTAGGATTGGCTGACTGCTTTTGAAATGGTTAGCATCGGGGAAATGCTGACGTCTTTCTTTGAGTTTGTGATGGTTTGGGAGATTTACTCCATTCCAGGTTTTTGTGCGAGGTCGATGTCCTCACGGTTGGTGTGTCGTTAATGATATGTTCACGATTCGAAGGTGTAGATCCGTTTTGTTTGTGTGGTCTTGGCTGTACATGGAGTAAGCCTGTGCAAATTTCGGGGATGAAATTTTATTAGTGGGGGATAATTGTGATGCCCGGGGATTAATGGTGTAAATCCCGGTGTGGTAATAATCCTTAATGGATTTTTATTGTGGCATTTATGATTTAACTGCGGTTTTGGGACTCCCGGGGATTTTAAATCCGGGTTTTGGAGTCGTTGGACCCAAGGGATGAGATTGTATTCTCGTCGTGGTGATAACCTTGGAGTTTGGTCTTTGGTGGGATTTGGGGTCCGGAGTACTTTGTACTGGGGCTGATAATGGAAATAGAGATTGTGAGGTAATTATTGAAAACATATGATTTTTAATGAGTCATGATGTATTTGTGGAAGGATTGGTATTTTCTCCCCTCTCTCTACGCTCAAAACCCTTCCCCCCCATTTCCCCTCTTTTTCCCTTGGTGGAAGAATCGTTGGTAGCTTGACTCGGGAGCCGGATTTCTCGAAGATAATCAGGTATTCATCTCCCCCTCACCTTTGTCTTCGATTTGGTAGTAGTATTGTAGAGTTTGGTTGGATTTTGAATTGGTTATGGAATTTGGAGATTTTTGGTTAAAATCCAATGTTGAGTTTTTGGAGTTTTTATTGGTTTTAAATGGAGTATTTGAGGTGTTGATGGTGTATGGGGTGTTGGTTTTGAGTTTGGGTGTGAAAAACACCATGGAAGCTCGAATTTTTCAGAAAATCGCAGGTCGCGATCGATCGCGGAGGAAGTGGCGATTGATCGCGACGAGCAGCTCGATTTTTGGTGACGATGAACAGTGCGGGCGATCGATCGCTTGGTCTCGGCGATCGATCGCGAAGAGGCGCTGTTTGGCTACTGGTTGGGGGCGATGGATCGCGATGAAATCGGCGATCGATCGCCGCTCATAGAATGTTATTTTTTTCAAAATTTTGGAAAAAATGTCGGGATTTTGGAATCGAGGTTTAAGTGGCCCGTTTCTGGGGCAATGTCTACATTCCAATGGGAATGCTATACTTTTAAATGGATTGGTTGGAGCCAAAATTTAATAAAATGGGATTCTCGGTTGGGTTTTTGGCTATCTTTAAACTTATAAAATGATATATTTTGGGTTTATGCATGCTTAGCCGGGGGGCTTTTATTTTGGTAATCGTCATGGATGGACGATAGGTTTGGAAATTGGGAACGTGCTTGGGCACGTGATTGCATGCCTATGTTTGATTGTGAGTTATTTATGTGTTAGCACATAATTCATCGGGTCGTGGGACTCAGGCAAGGTTGGACTTGAACTACAGAATTATATGGTACGTGTAACGTACGAGCATAGCCTATTATAATGTTGCAACTGTGAAATGCATGTATGTGGTATTTGCAATAAATGTATATTGAAATACATGGAATATGGTACTAGCAATAAATGAATAGTGAAATGCATGATATATGGTAATTGCGATAAGTGAACATACATTGGGAATTATATGGTGCCGCTTTCGAGCGAGCAATGATAGGGATGTTGTCGCCGTTGAGCGACCATCGGTTATGACGCAGCTATTGTTGAGCGGGCGTGGGGTTAAAATGTCGCTATTGTAGAGCGAGTTATGATATAGAACTATGGAATCATTGGCTAGATACATGTGATATATATGGTACCCTATTTGATGATTTAATCATATTTGATTATGGAACTGATATAGCATGAATAGTTTTAGTTGATCAATGAAATGATCAACTGGCTTTTGAGGATTTAATGGTTTGGTTATTTTGAGAACATGGACAATACAGGGGATCCCGGATGAGGATGATACCATCCAGGGAGTATCATTTAAATTCATGGCATTTACATTCTGTAAATTATGAACTGCAATATTATGATTACTGGATTGTTGGTATTGGTATGCTCACCCCGTGTGGGGGCTGTCTCTGTTGGGACAGGTGATACAGGTGCAGCAGTAGCTTTGGAGTTGAGCTTGGACTATTGATTTGAGGTACTTCCAGGATTGAAGTACCAGAGCTGGTTGAATAAGCACGTAGATCCAGAGTTGAGATCGAGCTGTGCATGGGAGGTGCTTCTAGGATTGAAGTACCAGTAACGGTATTTGGTAGAGTATCTTATACATTAGATACATGCTTATGCATTGGGTGCTCTCATGTGAGTACGCTTTACGTGTATATGGAATGTATAAATGGGCAATGGCTTTTCTCTCTTCATTTATTGTTTGCATGCAATTAGATACGGAATTGCTAAATGAACTGAGAGCATGTTGGTGTATTATGAGGGTGCATGCTATGTAAGTGATCTTGGTTGGGGAATTTGAATATTATGTGGATCAAATGCGAGAAATTTTCTGGATAGTATATGATGTTATACTTGCATATGGCTTGTTTCCCCATGATAATATGAATGTATGCACTAATGTTATGGATTAATACACTGATAATGGATTAAGGGCACGGGGGGGTCCTTACATGTACTTTTCCTCGAGGTTTTTCCAGAGACTCGTTGTGAAAGTCTCTTTCATGACAAAGTACTTATACTCCTTGGATAAGAAGAGGCGGATCGTCCCACAAGCTTTCCTATTGACATAATTCAAGTCCTTAGATGATATTTCCTTGGATTTGGACTCCAATGCTATATTATATCCTTCACGGAATAAGAGATCTAATACTTCACATTGCCACTTGCCAAAGTTGTTGGTGCCATCAAATTTCTCTACCTTGAACTTTGCATTTGATAGCATGGTTCATCGCACTGAACCACTAGTGGATTCTTCTTGTTTCTTAGACCTTTTTGGTAGCTATTTAGCAGAAACTGATGCTATCGTTGCGTCTGGAAGGATCAAAATAGTAGGGACTCATTCATGGATTGGCAAAATAGGACGTAAAACGATAAAAAACTGTATGTTTCAGTTCAGGCCGGTCTAGACTGGTTCAGCGACGGTTCGGGCGAGCCGGTTGGTTTAATCACGTTCGGTTGGGTCA
Organism: Haberlea rhodopensis; assembly: GCA_907163345.1. Taxonomy (NCBI): domain Eukaryota; kingdom Viridiplantae; phylum Streptophyta; class Magnoliopsida; order Lamiales; family Gesneriaceae; genus Haberlea; species Haberlea rhodopensis. The sequence continues at coordinate 11,510,426 of CAJQUN010000013.1, forward strand.
GTTGGTTCGGGCCCGATTCGAGCTGGGCTGGCGGATCGGGTCTTGGGTCAGGCCGGGTCGGGTCAAATCCGGCTCAATGGGTCGGGTTGGTTCGAACCGTTCAAATCTGAAAGTGGATCGGATCCTTTCTTCTTAACATAAACCTGCAACTTTACGTAGCCATTTTTCAAGTTTTTTAAAAAACTTTAACTTCGATTCCCTCAGAAGTCGAAATTACCAACCGAAAATTATTCTGGACTCCCGTCGACGTCAACGGGAGGCAAACACAATTATTGAAAATTTCAGACGAGAATTACAAACTCTCCGGGATCACCTCACAACTCATAGAAACAGAAACAAATGCTTAAAAGATTGTTATTTGAGTAGATTACAGAATGAGGGATGATTTTCAGATATGAGTTTGAGGTGCATTTATAGGTGCCAAAACTTCACCATGTATCAATTTTCAGCCTCCATCGCTACAGCAGTCAGTAGCCTACAAATGTACAGTGTAAAGCCACCGGCCACCATCCAAGATTTTTCAAAGCTTATGAAAATAGCATCACCAGCCACCAATCAACACTATACATTTAAGGGTGAGCGTAATTAGAACAAAACTAGAAACAAAATACACCCTCCGGATGAGTAAGTAAAACCAACTGCCGTAAACTTTTTGCGAGAAGATAAGGCTAGATCTGGATGTGGCCAGGGGTGAGCATAGTTTGATTAAAACTCATTTTCTAAACCCCGATCTAATCGATCATCGCTCAATCACCAGTGTTGATTTGCATTAATAGGTTTCTTTGCATCTATGAATTGTCCAAGGGAAAACTTATAGTTTTGATCATGTAACTTGCTCGTTTTCTATCTTAATTATGTAAGTGTTAGGATCGGTCCGGAGTGTTTAGAGGGGGGGGGGGGTGAATGAACACTCCTTCTAAAAATTAATCCTTTGTGATTTCTTTCGGATTAGTGAAAGAAATCTGTTTCTTAATCAATTCTTGTACAGAACAGACCACTGAAAGTATAAGTGCGGAACGGTCTGTTCTTGTATATGTAAGAACGGCTCGATGGCTAGTATGAAAGAACAAGTGCAGAAAGATAATACACAGGATATGTTTCTGGAAGTTTGAAGGTGGTGTAATCCTTCTACGTCTCCCCTTCTTCCAATTAAGGAAGGTTTATACTAGAAGACTTTGATTTATACAATCCTGTTGTACAAACCCGATTCAGACTGGATTTACCTCACTACCAATCTGAAACTCCTAGTAACTCAATCTGCTCAGACACACTCTGTCTGACAGTTACAATATGTTTCTCACTTTCTGATTTTCAATACAGAAAACAAAATACGCACAGTGATCCTACATGATCAAATGTTACAAGGTAAACGTGCTTAAGAATGATTTCAGCTCGAGAGCTTCTGAGCTTGTGCTGTTTTTGCTTTCTTGTGTGTTTTTCAATTGATCAACGAGAGTCAGTAGCGAGAGTCTGTAAGTTCCTTTTGTTGCATCCTTTTATAGTTGAAGGTGCCAACGACATTATTTCCCTTAATGTGCAACTTTGACTCTGCTTAAACTCTGAGTAGGCTTCAGTCTTCTTCTTCAGGATACTTGCCGTTCTGGTTCATACTTTCGGCGACTGTCAGGTAAGCTACTCTTTGTATTCTTATCTTTTATGGCAATCTTCAGTCTTTGGTCCTTTGTAGCATTAATTACAACATTAAATGCTACAATAAATAGCCGTTAATGATTCGGACTGAGGAGCCATTCTGTATGTATCCTAAGCTGCTCTGATCTGATAAAGATAGAGATCGATCTGAAGCATCGATCTAGTCAGTCTGAAATCCATCGATCCGGTCTGATATATAATATGCCTTATCAGCTTGTTCTGTTTTGAGCTATTGATCTGGTCAGTCTGATTACCCTCGATCCGGTCTGATATGCTTTGTCATCTTATCAGCTTGATCTGTTTTGGGCGATCGTTCTGGTCAGTCTGATTTCTCTCGATCCGGTCTGATATGTTTTGTCATCTTTAAAATCTCATCGATAAGATCCGGAACTAACAAATTCCCCCTTTTGATGATGACAAAACCTAGCTTCTAAGTCTTTTTAACCAGTCTGATGAGAACTCTGAAGCGAAAACTTTCGGATCGATTACTCTTTCTTGTTCAAAATAAATGAACATCATTAAGTTGGATCGATTAAGCTTTTTATTATTAAGCCTTATATTGTAGTTCAAAATAAATGAACACGGACTTAATCGAAAGAGGATTTTTATTGATCACCAAAAAATCCTAAATACAGACAGTCTGAAAATATTATTTTCTAGAAGACTGAGACGGAGGCGGCCTGAAGTCTTTCTTCTTTTCCCCCTTTTTGTCAGCAGCAATCTCTTGAAGAAAGTCAACAACGTGTGCTAGCTGCGCGCTGATAGCGTCAAGACGAACATCTTGAGCGCGGAGGGAATTGGCAACAGATGCTCTGACTTCAGTGGCTAGTTCGATCTGCTCTTTTCTCAGACTGTTCTTATAAGAGGCTTGTTGAGAAAACAGATCGTTGATGCCTCGCTGAAGGCTTCCGATACTGACAGTCATCTTCTCTTTGAATGAATCAAAGTCCAAAGTTGTAAGCCTCTGACCTTGATGAACTTCGAGAATGCGTTGAGAGAGTGACAAGCAGTTGTCAGAGAGATGCTGAAGAGTCCTTGCCAGAAATGGAGGTGCATCAGATTGTCGGCTGGGAGAGCGATCTGATGAGGACAAGGCCTGTTCATCGTCTTCAGCAGTAGGTACAAGTGAAGATACAACAACTTGGTGACTTTCGGACCGGATCAAGGTGACCAGATTCGAAGAAAATGTTTGAATGAAGGCCATATCTTCATCTGATTGGGTTGGAGGAGTGCTTGGTCTGGAGCGCTCCTCAATCTGGAGAGCTGCAACAACGGTGGACACCACCAGATTCGGATCGACGAATTCTGGAGCGCCAACTGTTGCCAATTCTACTGTTGGACTGATTTGTGCACGGGAGGCAGAGGACCCCAAAGGAATGGAGGTTGTAGGAGAGTCCAACAATACATTCAATGGTTCATCATCGGGCACAGACGGAGCATTAGGCAATGGCTGCTCCGCTGTCTGGTCTGGTATTGGCTCTGCAGTCTGATCTGGTACTTGCTCTGCAGGCTGATCTGCTGCTGGCTTGGCTGTCTGGTCTGCTGCATCAGAAGGAATAACCTCAACGAAGGGTTTTGCCAGAGTCTTGCTTGCAGAAGGGTGATCCGGGCTGGTGGCTGGAGTGGATATGCTGAGCTTCTGTCGTTGAAAACGGACAGCTAAGTGAAGAGCATGAACATCCATCTCGAGTTGAGCAATAACAGCCCCATCATCTCTGGCAGTTGGAGCAATTGGATCAAAGTTCTCTTTCTTAGCAGCTAGGATCAGAGTGGCCAGACTGAATCTTTGATTAGCCGTAAATAGCTCTTTGCGCTGCATGGCAAGCCGAACATCATCAGTCTCTGTTCCTTTCAGAACTTCCTCTTCCATCTTCTTCAGTCTGCTCAACTTACCGAAGAATAACTCAATGTGGTTGATAGTCCGGTACTGGACATATTCATCAAAGACCACAATGAGGGCCTTCACCTTCTCATCAACATCCTCCATAGCGATGTCGATGGCTGTCTGCGCTGCAGATTTGGGTTTAGAGGAGAGGGGTTCGGAGAGAATGGCTTTTTCCTTGCCGGTGGAGGAGGGGGACTTGATCCCTGATTGAGTGTAATCTCCCAACTCAGTGATAACTATTCCTTTGACCGTGGGAATGGCAGAGGGAAGTCTAACAGTGACTTTGGGTGCAAGGGTTGAAGCTTGTGAAGGTTGGATGGAAGGTTGGGGTGCAGGGGTGGCTTTAGTTGGAGGCAATATGGGTAATGTTTTGCTGGGCTTGGTAATCTGGTTCTTGGCTTTTTGGGAAGTGGCTTGGTTGGTGGCGAGGGAGCAGACTGAGTTTCTTCCGAATCAGTCTGGATGGTCAGCTTTCACTTGACCCGAGGTTTGCGTGCAGCAGCTTGTTCTTCGCCCTTCTCAATCTTGACTGCAGCCAGAGTAGCAGGAGTAGGCGGAGCACTCTTGGACTTCAGCAATGCAAGTCCTTTGGAGTTTAGAATCTTAAAGGGGCTGAGAGCGGACTGCTTTCCCAGCTCGATGTCCAAAGACTCCAGTAGCTTGCTGAGAGGAACAGCAAAGCATACAGCTTGCTTAGATGCAATCACCGTTTCCATCAGAACTCCAAACAGAATCACGGACCAGTTCATCTTCTGTCTGGATACAATAGCCGCCATAGCCCTGAACTTCTCTGCGGTTACAGCGTCAAAACTTCCTGCCTTGCCCAAAATAGGCTTCCCCACTATTTCGCACAGCACCTGGAAATGGAAGAGCATTTCCTTCTTCTTAAACGATGGTTGCAGGCGGTGGCCAAGAATAGATATCTTCCCTTGAAGATCTGAGAGTGACGCTTGAGGAATCTGGCCAAATTTCGTCAGTCCGGAATTGGGGAGGCCAAAGGTTTTGGCCAGCGTTATCGGCGATATCTCAAAGGATTTGCCCTTGACAGTAGTGGATATAGATGTCTTCTGGGAGACGGCATTGGCGAATAGTTCGCGGATTTCTGATTCATAAACAACGGTGCCGCACTCCAGAAAATTCCGTAAACCAGATGATTCCAAAGCTCGGAAGATGGACACCATCTCTGCATCTTCTGCCCTGTAAATATCATTAAACTCAACGGAGAAGGAGTTATGAGTGATGGTAGCCATTGGAATGAAATTAAACGAATGCAAAGATTTAGGAGAGTGAGAGAGTAAGAAAACAGATAGCGGTAATTTGTAAAAAGTGAAATAGAATGAAATGTTCAGCCCGCTAAATAGGAGAGAGAAGACACGTGTCTTTATCTCGATGACTGATAAAAAAGAATTCAAAATGAACGGTCAAGATAACAGATAAAGAAGGCGGTTAAAATGCGATCAGTCCGGGCTGTTTTTGTACAAAAGATGTATTGACCAAACAGATCATGGGATAACATCAGATTGACATGGATCGGTCTGAAAGTTCGGACCGGTCTGTGTCTTTCTGAACATTGTATTATTGATCTGTGGTAACAAAAAATCTTTAAGTGCGAAAGTAAGAAAACATCTAAACTATTAAGATAAGTCAATCAAACCAAGAATTTGACGAAAATAATTAAACTTAGCCTCTGGGAGCGGTTTGGTGAAGATGTCTGCTGCTTGCTGCTCTGTTGAGATGTGCTCGATCCGAATTTCCTTTTTTCCAACATGATCTCGAATAAAATGATGGCGTATATCAATGTGCTTTGTTCGAGAGTGCAAAACTGGATTATACGTTATAACGATTGCACTTGTGTTGTCGCAAAATATCGGAGAGTCAACAGCTTGGATGCCATAGTCTTTGAGCTGGTGTTGAATTCAGAGCATTTGAGCGCAACAGCTTCCAGCGGCTAGATACTCTGCTTCAGCTGTGGATGTGGCAATCGATGTCTGCATTTTACTGAACCAAGAGATCAATCTTTCACCTAGAAATTGACATGTTCCACTGGTGCTTTTACGATCAATCTTACACCCAACGTAGTCTGCATCTGAATATCCGATCAAGCTGAAGTTCGAATCTTTGGAGTACCAAAGACCAACGTTCTGAGATCCTTTTAAGTATTTTAGAATACGCTTAGCAGCAATAAAATGTGATTGCTTTGGTTCTGACTGAAATCTGGCGCACATACAGACTGAGAACATAATATCAGGCCGGCTCGCTGTAAGATACAATAGCGATCTGATTAGTCCTCTATACATGGTTACTTCAAATGCTGTTCCCCCTTCATCTTTGTCTAACTTGATTGTTGGACTCATAGGAGTTGATGCAGTTGAGCATGTTTCCATTCCAAATCTCTTGAGGAGCTCTTTGGTATACTTGGTCTGATTGATGAAAATACCATTGTTGAGCTGTTTTACTTGGAGACCCAGAAAGAATGAAAGTTCTCCCATCATGCTCATCTCAAATTGTCCCTGCATTAACTTAGAAAATTTCTCGCACAATTTGGGGTTAGTTGACCCAAAGATTATGTCATCAACGTAAATCTGAACTAATAGGGTATGTTCCCCCTTAATAAATTTAAAGAGAGTTTTATCTACTGAGCCGATCTAAAAATCATGGTTCAGCAGAAATTGAGATAGAGTGTCATACCAGGCTCTTGAAGCTTGTTTCAGACCATACACTGCTTTATTCAGTAGATACACATGATTGGGATGCAAATGGTCCTGAAATCCAGGTGGTTGCTCAATGTAGACTTCTTCCTGAAGCTTTCCATTAAGAAAAGCGCTCTTAACGTCCATCTGATATACTTTGAAGTCTTTAAAGGCAGCATATGCAAGAAAGATTCGGATGGCTTCAAGTCTGGCGACTGGTGCAAATGATTCATCGAAGTCGATTCCTTCTTCTTGTCTGAATCCTTGTGCCACCAGTCTGGCTTTGTTTCTAACCACAGTTCCATCTGCGTCCAGCTTATTTCTGAAAACCCATCTGGTTCCAATGACAGGCAGATCGCTTGGTCTGGGGGTTAGACTCCAAACTTGATTTTGTTCGAATTGATTTAGCTCTTCTTGCATGGCCTTAATCCAGTTGAAATCAGTGAGAGCTTGATCGATCTTCTTAGGTTCCAGAGTAGAGATGAAAGCAGCATGTGTGAATTCATCCATCATCTGTCCTCTGGTTCTGATCGGTGCAGAGGGACTACCAATCACTAGATTGGGTGGATGCTTCTTAGTCCATAGATAGCTTGACTCTGGATTGTCTGGTCCGGTCGGATGAGTAGTAGCAGCATGATCAACATCTGCTTTAACATTTGAGTGAAGAACATCCGGATCAGCTCGATCTGAAGAAGCTTCAATGGCTTGATCCGGTCTGTCTGGTACTTCTGGTTCTGGTGGATTGTCTCTTGACCTGTTAGCTACAATCTCATCATCACTGTTAGCTTCGAGATGGATATTTTCCATCTGATTTTGAATTGATTCTTTGTTGCCCTCAACACATAACGATTCATCAAAAACTACATGAACAGATTCTTCTACAGTTAAGGTTCGATTATTAAAAATTCGATAAGCTTTGCTAGTTGATGAATATCCTAAAAATATTCCATTATCTGACTTACCTTCAAATGCTGTAAGATGATTCTTACCATTGTTGTGAACGAAGCATTTGCAGCCAAAAATATGACGGTGAGAAATAGACGGTCTGTTACCAGTCCATATTTCATATGGGGTAAGGTTCAGCTTCTTGTTGATCATTGACCGATTTTGAGTGTAGCAAGCAGTGTTTACAGCTTCTGCCCAGAACTTTTGCGAAATTTCAGAATCAGCAAGCATTATTCTTGCTGCTTCCTTGAGCGTTCTGTTTATTCGTTCTGCAACTCCGTTCTGTTGAGGAGTTCGAGCGGCTGAAAACTCATGCTTGATTCCATGATCTTCTAGAAAGGATTCAAGATTCTGATTTGAAAACTCAGTGCCTTTGTCGCTACGAATCCTGTCTATGCTGGATGATTTCTCGTTCTGAGTGCGTTTCAGCAGCTTGATCAACTTCGGACCAGTCTGATCTTTACTGCTCAAAAATATAGTCCATGTAAAGCGTGAGTAATCATCAATAACAACAAGAGTATACCGCATTCCCCCTAAACTTGTTATTGGTATAGGACCAAACAAGTCCATATGCAATAATTCTAAACAGCGGGAGGAGGATTTGGCATTCTTGTTTTTGAAGGATGATCTGATCTGTTTGCCCATTTAGCAAGCTTCGCAGATCTTATCCTTAGAAAAATCGATCTTGGGCAGACCGATAACTAAATCATGTTTACACAGGCTAGAGATGGTCTTAAAGTTTATATGATTCAAGCGTTTATGCCATAGCCAATGTTTATTATCATTGTTAGCGATGAAGCAAGTAGGATTATCAGGTTGAGCATGATTCCAGTTAATCTTATATGTATTTCCATTCCTGATTCCTATAAGCATGGTTATACCGTCTGATGATTTAACAGTGCAAGTGTGTTTGTGAAATTCTACAGCATAACCATTATCACAGAGTTGACTTATACTGATCAGATTATAGCACAGATTTTCAACTAACAGCACATCATTGATAATAATGTTACCATGGACAATCTTACCCTTGCCCACGGTCTTACCCTTTGAGTTATCTCCGAAGATGATCTTGGGTCCAGTACATTCTGTGACTTCAGACAGCAGCTCGATGTTTCCAGTCATGTGACGGGAACACCCACCGTCCAAATACCAGTCTGATGCGAGTTTCTTCGGTACCTGTCATCAAATATAATTATTGTTGGTACCCAATCCTATTTGGGTCCAAAACGGATTAGCCCTTTGGGAACCCCACACCTGTATCAGCTTCAATGGCTTGTGTGTGTAAGGTGTGCTGTGTGCTGGTCTGTTTCGATGTTGTGTGTGATAATGTGTGCGCTGTGGAAACCTTTGATTCTCATAAGGTAGTCTATATCTTCGTTGAATCGGTTTCGAATTGTAGTAATTGTATTGTCTTCCTTGCCTCAGATCTTGCACCTTTGGATTTGGTCTGATAGACGCAAATCTTGCTGGTGCCTTTTCTTTGGCTTGGTCAACATAACCAATTCCTTTTCTCAGATTTTGATTCACGTAAGAGACTCCTGTTTGAATCTTAGGTGCTTCGGTCTCATATACTGTGCTGGATTTAACAAATGTCATTTGTTTGACTTGGTTCTTTACCAGCGACAGCTCAGATTCATCTTTGGTGCATTCTTTGGTGTCAAAGCCTATGCCGGTGAAATCACCGACGTTTCTTTGAACCTCTTGTAATTCTTCCAAGGATGTTCTGGATTTTGTCCATGTTTTGAATATATGAGAGAGCTTAGCATTTTGTGTGCTAATTCTCTTATTTTCTTCATGGAGCTGATCATAAGAGATTTTCAGCTTATTCAGCTCGATCTGGAGATTGTTGCACTCACCCTGCTCAGAACAGCTTGGTTTGTTGTGCTCATCCATTTGATCACTGACTTTAGCTTTATTCTTCTCAAATGATTCAGCTAAGATCCTATAATCATTAGCCATGTCTTGCAGTGCGGACATGAGCTCTTCTCGTGTAAATTCATTTGAGTCAAGATCATATACCTCATCTGTCCGACTCATCTATTCGTCTGCCATAAGACATTGAATATCTTCTTCGCTTTCGCTGGAAGAATATTCAGAGCTTTCCGAGTCTGAGTCTGTCTGAGCCCATTTGCTGTTTCCTTCTTCAGCTACTAGGACTTTTTGGGATTTTCCATGATTCTTGCGGTCTTTGTATTGCTTCTTCTTCCTATCATCACGATGCTTCTCTTTCCGTTCTTCTTTCTTCGGTCTGGTGCAATCTGCAATAAAATGTCCGGTCTTACCACAATTGTAGCAAGCCTGATCGTTAACAGCATCATCTTTTCTTGATTTATAATGATGAGAGGGTTTGAAGTTCCTCTTATTCTTAGACATAAATTTACCGAATTTCTTGATAAATAATGACATAGCATCATTACTTATCTGTTCAACGGATCGGTCTGATGTTGAGACGATCTGGTCTGGAATGGCTGCCAGGGCCTTGTTTGGTTGAGAGATGAATGGCTCTGCTTCACCTCTGCTTATCAGTTCAAACTCATAGGCCTTAAGATCTGCAAACAGATCATGAAGTTCAACCTTGTTAAGATCTTTTGATTCCCTCATGGCAATGGTCTTAACATCCCATTCCTTTGGCAGAGCTCTCATAACTTTCAGAGCGATCTCTCTGTTAGAATATTCCTTCCCCAGACCATTCAGTTCATTTATGATGCCAGTGACTCTTTCATCAAACTCATTTAGAGTTTCTCCACTTTTCATCTTTATGCTCTCAAATCTTTGAAGAGCAACAATTAACTTGTTTTCTTTGGTCTGGTCGTTGCCTTCACATAGCTGTGCTATCTTCTCCCAAATTTCTTTGGCAGTAGAGCACATTTTGATCTTGCTGAACATGTTCTTGTCCAATGTCTTGAACAAGATGTCTTTGGCCACATTATCGAGATTTGCTTTCTTTCTTTCCTCATTCGTCCAGAGGGATCTGTCCTTTTCCATCATTTGTGGTTCTCCACCAGTAATGGCGACTGCTGTATTTATTTTTAGAATCTTCATTGGTCCATCAGTGATGACGAACCACATATCGTCATCCTGAGCTGCCAGATGAGCTTGCATTCTGATTCTCCAGTCATCATAGTCTTCTTTTGAGAACATAGGGATTTTGTTGAATGATGCCATCAGCTCGAGTGATTTTGCTGATTAAGATGACCTGCTCTGATACCACTTGTTAGGATCGGTCCGGAGTGTTTAGAGGGGGGGGGGGGTGAATGAACACTCCTTCTAAAAATTAATCCTTTGTGATTTCTTTCGGATTAGTGAAAGAAATCTGTTTCTTAATCAATTCTTGTACAGAACAGACCACTGAAAGTATAAGTGCGGAACTGTCTGTTCTTGTATATGTAAGAACGGCTCGATGGCTACTATGAAAGAACAAGTGCAGAAAGATAATACACAGGATATGTTTCTGAAAGTTCGAAGGTGGTGTAATCCTTCTACGTCTCCCCTTCTTCCAATTAATGAAGGTTTATACTAGAAGACTTTGATTTATACAATCCTGTTGTACAAACCCGATTCAGACTGGATTTACCTCACTACCAATCTGAAACTCCTAGTCACTCAATCTGCTCAGACACACTCTGTCTGACAGTTACAATATGTTTCTCACTTTCTGATTTTCAATACAGAAAACAAAATGCGCACAGTGATCCTAAATGATCAGATGTTACAAGGTAAACGTGCTTAAGAATGATTTCAGCTCGAGAGCTTCTGAGCTTGTAAGCTTGTGCTGTTTTTGCTTTCTTGTGTGTTTTTCAATTGATCAGCGAGAGTCAGTAGCGAGAGTCTGTAAGTTCCTTTTGTTGCATCCTTTTATAGTTGAAGGTGCCAACGACATTATTTCCCTTAATGTGCAACTTTGACTCTGCTTAAACTCTGAGTAGGCTTCAGTCTTCTTCTTCAGGATACTTGCCGTTCTGGTTCATACTTTCGGGGACTGTCAGGTAAGCTACTCTTTGTCTGCTTACCTTTTATGGCAATCTTCAGTCTTTGGTCCTTTGTAGCATTAATTACAACATTAAATGCTACAATAAATAGCCGTTAATGATTCGGACTGAGGAGCCATTCTGTATGTATCCTAAGCTGCTCTGATCTGATAAAGATAGAGATCGATCTGAAGCATCGATCTAGTCAGTCTGAAATCCATCGATCCGGTCTGATATATAATATGCCTTATCAGCTTGTTCTGTTTTGAGCTATTGATCTGGTCAGTCTGATTACCCTCGATCCGGTCTGATATGCTTTGTCATCTTATCAGCTTGATCTGTTTTGAGCGATCGTTCTGGTCAGTCTGATTTCTCTCGATCCGGTCTGATATGTTTTGTCATCTTTAAAATCTCATCGATAAGATCCGGAACTAACAGTAAGTTTTCAAGTGTTGGTATAACTTCTATTTGGTATGGTGCTTCTCTGCAAGTTGGTGTCGTTGTTGGAGTGGGTGTAGAATCCAAAAATGACAGTAACTAAACGAGGCAAGTGTTGCAAACTTTCTCTTTAAGGAAATTTTGGCGTGTTCACGATGCTTACAGAATGCAGTAATCTTCTCCCAATATACAGTGGCTTATGCTTGTGATAGTTGCACTACAAAATAAGCCTCAACAATAACAAATGTTGCAAACTCTCTTTTCAAGATAGGAAATGAATATGAATGTAATTGCACTAACTTTGTTTCTCTCAATCTTTTGATTGTTTTTATTCTACACATATCTGTATATATTGTATATATATTTTTCATGCGAATTAGGGAGTTGTACATACAGGAGACACGATCAATGGATGCTTCTTCATTGCATCGTTTTACAGGAACTAGCACTTGTTCATGAAAAAGTGCCATTGTCCTTCATGGCGCTGTGGTGCCGGTTTTCAGGCACCCTGCGCCACCTTTAAGCTTGAGACATTTCTCAGGCATAATATGGGGCGAATGGGCGTTCTTTGGGAGGCGTACCGGGTATATCTTTGGGAGCTAAAATGCCCCTTTTGTGACGCTTCCCTATTGCTTGGATAATCATTTTTCGGTCTACTCCATGTTTCGAGTTTTTCGCATGTATTTCTCGCTTAATTTCAATTAATTAAGTTTAAATTTCCAATATGATGCTGTACTTTTAAATAAATAAGTTTGTCCTTATTTTAATATTTAGTCATATTTCATTGTAGTGTTAACGTGGCGTCGGAAAATAATTAAGTAACTCCGAAAATTGCTCATGTGTTCGATGCCAAGTCGCAATCCGATGAAAAGGACTAAAAGTAAAACATTAACCAATTAACTGGAAACAGCAATTTGAAAATTTATAGGACCAAAATGAAAATGGATAAGTTACATTATTAAAATTATAATTTTCTCCATCCAAGGCAAAAGAAACCGATGGCTCACAAGGAAACATATATTAAATATACTTTCACTATATATGTTTTAATTTTCTTTTACGTTCTTAGTTTAACCCTTTAAGAAACATTCCTGACTTTATCATTGAAAACTATGAAACTATTTCGTTGTAGGTGTCCAAAGATTGGATTATAAACCCTACTATTTTGTGAAGCTAAACGTGTCATGCTTGGTTAATTTGCTTAAATGATTTGCAAAGTTAAAATTTTGGAACAAAGAAAATAAGAGAAAAGTATATGTTTTGATTTTCAATCCGAAAGATGGTTGGACTAAGCTTCATATTTTTTAAATAATTATATAAATTTGTCCTCATATAAGTTTAGGGCCAGGATGCAATAATTTCTCTTTCTATGAGCGATCAAACATAGAGCTTGGGGCGGTACCGTCACTCACATTTATAGTTATTGAGACGGAAATTGCTATAAGAGCCAATGCCACGTATTCGATTCTTACAAGTTGCAAGGTGGTATAATTATTGAGACGGAAATTTTGAGGTGAAATAATTGTTCATGCTAGGAGAGTGATCGATATATATAGTTTTAAAGATTTGAGTTGCATCGTCACCACCATCTATAAATTTTTTTTGTAACACAACAAACACTTGGTTCTACAAATGATATAGCTTTTGGTAAAGCAGCAACAATCAATCATATAATTGTTATCATAACCAATCTCATGTATTCGAATCTCATGAGTTGCAATAAGTGTAATAATTGAGAGGTGATTATTTGGGAGCAATATTGCTCCTACTAGGAAATTATAGACATGTGATGCTTACATCCACGGGCTATTGTTTTTATTAAAGCGAAAGTTACTGGATCTTACTATCACCCTCGTCTCACCCAACCACCATACATTTTTTTATTTATTTTGGATAAGGTTAATACTAGTCGACCTTTCAAAAGGGAAAATGGCCAATTAAACTGCATATACGAAAAGTTTTAATTAGTATGACCACTTACGACTAGAACTGTCAATTTTTTTTATTTTTGATTTAGCTTGAAAATCTTGGACCCGACTTCAATCAAGTTCCTGGAAATTGTTTTCGACTCTTAAGAAAAATTATTTTGAAAAAATTTACATTATTAAATTATCTGGCTAATGATATTGTATAAAATATAAACTAATATAGTACTTTTATAAAATGATTATGAATAGTCGAATTAATTAAAATTAATCTTTTATATATATATATATATATATACTATCAATGTTATTTGGGTTTTTGGTAACGAGCATCCTTTAGTTTTTCAAATACGCAGTTTACACCCCTATATTCTGAAAATATACAGTTTACCCATGTGGTTTTCAAATGGACAGTTTATCTATGTGTTTTAAAAATAGCAGTTTACCCTATTTGGTTATGAATAGGGAGCTAGTGGCAATTTACGTCCCCGTGGTATCGATAATAGATACTTTACCCCTATGCGGTTTGTAAATAGATATTTTATCCCTTTGTGGTGTTCCTAATAGGCACTTTATTTCCCCGTGGTTTGTAAATAGACAATTTACCCCATGTGATTTTCAAAATAGACACTTTATCCCTATGTGATTTGCAAAATATATCATACACGGAGGGAATGTTTTGCAAATATTCATAGGGTAAAATGCTTATTTTCACAAACTACATGAGGTAAACTGCATATTTTCAAACCATAGGAGGGTAACTACCTATTTTGAAAATAACATGGGGTAAACTATATATTTTCAAACCAAAGTGGTGTAATATGCCTATTTGAAAATCACATGGGGGGTCGATGCAAATAACCCTATGAATAGATGTAAAATACTCATTCAATATAAGGGGCCGATGTGCTATCTCAAACTATAAATGCTTATTTTTTGAAAACCACGAGGGTAAACTATATATTTTTGAATCATATGAGCAAACTTTGTAAATGGAGTATGTAACCAAATAAGATGCACAATATATATATATATATATATATATATATATATATATATATATATATATATATATTTGTATCGGGAGAGAATAAACAAATGTCGTTATCATATGGGATATATGTAACCTCGACGTGTCATAAACGAGTTATATTCTTCATCCATAAAGCACCAAAATCGATGGATGAATATAACTGAAGTACCCAACTTTATTTTTTTAAGAAAACAATTTAAATGTTTTGTGCAATATATTCTATCTACTATCTAACTTTGCATCTCGAGTGGTTACTTTCATTCCCTCAACCGCCAAATTGTCTTGTACTCCAACAAAATAACATTAATGGGCAGAAAAAGAGGGAGAAACGAATTCAAGAGTTGACAAGTCATCCGCTCGTCTTCTCTTGCCATTCTATATTTACGTTCTCTGATAATGGCTTGTACGAACATGGTTTCCTTTGGCTTGTGAAGATAAAAACACTTTAAATAATATATCTTTACATATCCAGCGGGATATCTACCACTCTCCTATCATCTATATTCCATTTTCAAATATATTTTTGTTCTTACACCACAAATTCTCTCCTTCCGACCGGTTCCCAATCAAAGTCTACCGTACTATTTCGATTCGGTAATCACAATATATTTGTGGCAAAGAGGCCTGTGGCCCCATCATGATTACGTTTGGAATATGAAAAGAAGGAAAACTATGTTTAGGTGGCTTTTGTTGTTGCGGTCCTTAAGAGTGGTGCTCATCAAACATCTACATCATATATCTGGTGTGTGTTTTATACACGCACATCAGATTTATGATGTATGATGTAGATATCGTCAAAGGTACCGTCTTAAGATCAAAGATCAGTATCAAAGGATGTCCTCACCGTCCTAAAAGCGGCATCAGAGGACCGTTTCGGTGATAATGATGACAAAAAAATTTTTAATTTGGAAATTCGGTTCGGTCAATTCGGAAGGTCGGTTTTAATTTTTTAAAATATCGGTTAATCGGTTCGGTTATCGGTTTTGATTTTAAAAATATCGGTTAACGGATTTAAACGATCTAACAGAGTTTTATTATTTTATTATTTTTTATATTTAAAATCAGTTTTTATTTATTTTTTATTATTTTTAATTTATTTTTTTACATTTTTTCAAAAATATCGGTTAATTCGGTTACCGATCGAATTAACCGATATTGTATCTGTTCGGTTTGTTCGGTTTCGTAAAAAAGTTCGGTCGGTTCGATTTTGTAAAAATAAATTCGGTTTTTTTTCGGTTTCGGTTAATTCGGTTCGGTTGGTAACCAAATTAACCGAATGCTCATCCCTAGTTTCAGTGATAATAATGACAAAAAATTGTTTAGCAAAAACAAAAGGAAATTCCAATCTTTTTGTTTTCATAAACCAAATTTATTAAGTGAACACTAGGGGTGCTCCACCCAAAAAATATTATTAAGGCCAATCTTTATTAGGCCAATCTTTTTTATACTCGAAGGGGACGACTCAATCGATGACAGATGAGATAAATACAAGATTTTTCTTAAAAATATCACGAGTTTGAGTTTGACGTGTGAAAAAATGGTTGGTAAGTGCGTTATGAGATTTGGTTCACTAATCTTGGCCGATAAAAGACTCTCAACTCGACCCACCAAAATTGGGCAAACCACCAGTCAACAAGTCAGCCTCCATTCTTCCCAAACTTTGATTCATATCCACTTGCCCTCCTCTCTCTTCCTATAAATAACATTGCTATTCAACTAGGGTTTGCTGCACCTACAGTATTTATATATTCAGTCCCTTTTGGTTCTTCAATCAAAATTCAGTTGAATTAGTTATAATTAAGTTGCGATAGCTTCATTAACTATTTCAAAGGATGAGGAAATGTTGTGGTAATAACATACACACAGAGAAAGAGTCTTCGTGGAGCGAGCAAGAAGATACCAAGTTGGCCGATTATATCAACGTTCATGGCGAAGGGCGCTGGAGCAAAGTTCCCAAGTCGACAGGTTTTTATTAGTTATTTTTACTTTCCCCTTGAAAAATTTAATATGTTCGTAATTTGTCGGTGTTGGAAATAATTCGTGATACATATTTTTGCCGTATTTTATACTATACTGGTCGATTGCATGCATGTTAATTTCTTGTAATCTTGGTTTATGTATTTAGACTAGTAAAGATGAATTATGAACATCGACCTTTTTCCACACTTGGGGACTTAGCCAAAACTTAGGGCGTATAGGGATGCTGGATGGGGAAATTTTGTAGAGTCGAATTATTTATCCCTCGGTGGATTAGTGAAGCTTCTCTCTGAAACATGTTCCGCAAGGAATATTCTTGTTATTGTTTCGACTCATATTCCCAAACAAATGGATCCTACTCTAATTGCTCCGATTAAATGAAGGTGCATTAAGATACGATGGTTTCTTATTCCACAACAACGAAAGCACTTTATATACCAGAGGATTTCACGTGGGAAAATTTTAGTAGATAAATGGTCCAGATTTAAAATTGTAAAATATTATGCATTAAACTTTACGAAAATCCTTAAATATTATGAAAAAGCATGTATTCATCTTTAAACCAAATGATAAGTTTAAAATCACTTCTCAAACGTAATGATTCGCCGTGGGACTAGTATTTGTTTAGACAAAGTTTGGGACTATTGTTCCAAAGTATATATTTAGTGAGATGATTCTTGTAATTTACCGGATTATGTTAAACACAACTGGTTTATAATTAGGGCTGCATCGGTGTGCCAAAAGTTGCAGACTGCGATGGATAAAACACCTAAGGCCAAACATCAAGCGAGGTAATTACTTCAGTGAAGATGAAGAAGACCTCATTATTAGGCTCTATGCTCTCCTTGGCAATCGGTAAAGAGTATACTTTTGATGACTAATTATTTCATACAACAAAAAGTTTAACTAGAAATTCAGTTAGAAGAACAAGAACAAAACCAAAATTGATATTAAAATTCTTGATTGTTAGGTGGTCTCTAATCGCTGGACGTTTGCCGGGTCGGACGGATGATGAGGTGAGGAACCATTGGTATTCACATACAAAGAAAAAGCTGATAAAAATGGGCGCAGACCCGAATACACATGGCTTGAAACTATGCCCTTTTACTACGTTCAGCTGTGATAATATCCTAAACCACCATGGAAACATGCAAGATGAATCCTCTGGTTCGATACACAGATCCTGAATTTTCGGGTCGACTCGATGAACAAGACTTGCAATCGAAGTGTTTCCACGAAGTTGAAATGGTGAATACTAGTTAAGAGTGATTTGAAGAATCTTGGTTTATCAAATTCCTGAAAGATAAAAGTAGATGTATTTATATATTTATATGCGTGTTTGAGAGACATTGTGGAGTTTTTTTTTATATTTTTTATAACATTTACTGCTCCAATGAATGTATCTGAAGGGTATGTAAATTGTATATAGTGACATATGTTGCACTAAATATTAATGAATAATAAATACTATCATAAATTATCTATAGTTAAAATATAGGGTATTAAAATTATTCAAGATTTTTTTTATTCAAACCATTTTTTATTTTTAAAGAAATATTTATGAATCTTTCAGTAAAATAAACTTTAAAATTAAAAAGTTTTTATTGCTAAAGTTTGCATACTGATTTCAAAATTAATTGTATTTTTCTTTTAAAAAACTTAAATGTATATATATATATCTATATTTGTTGTGCCAGATCTAGTTTATGAAGGTAATTTGACCTTAATTATAAAAATAAATTGTGTGCAATAATTTGGTTTCCCTTTTTACCTATCTTCTTTTTTTAATTTTTTTTCAAAAAATTACAATTTAATTAAATTACTGGAAATTACCATTTTACCATGATTTATAGAGAATTATTGCACAAAAAAGTTCACATTGTACTTGGGTTTATTTTTTACTTGTGGGAAAATATTTTGAAAAATAATTTTATGAAATGATTTAGTGGAGTTAATAGATATCTTTAATATTAGTTTGAGTTCACATTTACTATTATAAATATGAAATAATATAATGTTACATTTGGATTGAAGAATTTTATTTCAAGATTTGAAAATTTGGATTTAAAATGATTTCAATCATTAAAAATTTGAAATATCTTGGTATTGTTAAAAAAATGTATTAAATTTGAAGATTGTGAATTTGAAATCCAATTATTTAAAAATTAACCAAACAATTTGGATTAATTTGTATTAAATATGTGAATCTAAATCCTTCCGTCCAAATAGAGCCTAACATTTTTTCTATGCTAAATATTATTATATTATATTTGATTTGATGTGTTATGATATGCTTATCACTAGGCTAAAAGTTGTAGATATTAGCTGATATGCAACCTTATTTTTTTATACATTAGCATAATAAAATACCGTACTAAATGATAGATGGATACCATGTGGGTGTCAATTAGTCAGGCTCAGTAACGAATACTTCGTCTACAAGCGCACATATGATATACTGTATACTTTCCAATATGATGTATGTAAAAATATTTATTAGAAAGGAGATATTCTAAACTTTTATTATCATGTGGATTGATATAAAATTAATATAATAGTATCACATTTTAAAATGTGATAAAAATTAAACTAAAAATGAAATTTTTAATAAAATGTGAGAATATATTTTCAGAAATAGTATGAAAACCATACAAGAAAATGTGACTTTATTTTCAGGGGATGAGAAACTAATTTTGAAAATTGAAAGCAAAGGTCGATTTGTTCAGGTCTAACAACGCCTTAAACCCACAGGCAACCCATAGCGGAGAGGTACGTTGGATATATTAAATTGTGAAGTATGTTTTGTTAGAATTTTAATATGAATATTTAATAGATTTTCAATATACTTAAACATATGACACATAAAATCTAATATGTGGAAATATAAAAGTTCAGGATCGGATCGATGTTACCTCCAGCCATCGATTTACTTTTGATCCAGGAACCTGTAAAATTGTAGTTGCACGGGTGCTTCTAAACCTTTATCAATCTCCTTTTGATTGTGTCTTGATGACTTAATAGATTGATTGGCTTAGGGACCCAAACATCTAGTATTTATAAGTTCAATATCATCAATGAACATATGAATATTGAATGTGAAATATTATGGACCACTTAAATGAACACCTTAACTAACACCTTAAATGAACACTTAAATGAATAAACACAGATCACAAAATGGAATGTTACAAAAATAAATGTTAACATTCTCTCACTTGGTCCATATATTTCATCATTCACCACAGTAAGAACCAAAATACATGAATCATCGCGATATGTTCTCTAAATACGAGTATTATCATGTATTACAATACATCATGTTTCTCAATTATTAACTCATCTACTTAATGAATAAACCATATGTTTATTGAATGTCCAAACATCAATGATATTTCTCAAAATAAATGTGTACACAAGTCAAAATATGAGAAAAATATCAACAGAGTTTCACAACATTCGTTCTTACAACAAAAATCACATAAAGGAACCAAGTCACATTATTTCTAAATGATCCTTCAATTTAATAGTGGTATTGCCTTTTAACAAAGGAAATTCTGACATCAAGCACGACTGCACAATGGGCTCCTATAGCAACTACTTTGTATCCGTCCTCGCTCTACGAAAATGGTTAATCCATGTTTCTATAATAGTCCATTGTAATACTTTATAAACCACTTTAAATTTTCATGGGAATCTAGAGGTGGCTCCTACAGGTTCAATAGTGGCTCCCATCATGTAGCAGTTTGCCCCGCAGGTTCAAGATCTGGCTCCCACGCACGTGGCACTTTGCCCCGTAGGTTCAAGAGGTGACCTCCGTCGTGTAGCACTTTGCCCCTTTAGACTCAAGAGGTGGCTCTCACGCACGTAGCACTTTGCCCCTGCATAGCACTTATCTCCCGGTGTTTTCTGCCGGTGATCGGCTTTGATATCATTCTGTCAAGCCTCGGACCCGGGCCCACGCAAGCGCGACTGCATAATGGGCTCCTATAGCAACTACTTCGTATCCGTTCTCGCTCTATGAAAATGGTGAACCCAGGTTTCTATAATAGTCCATTGTAAGCCTTTATAAACCACTTTAAATTTTCATTCACAACCAAAGTGGGACAAGGGTATTACAATGTCGAAATTTTTATGTAACTATATATAGCTTATAGTATAGTAATTGTGATTTGGGGGTGTGACATTGAGTGGTATTAGAGAACGATTTTGGTTCTGTAGACTGTCCATGTACACAGCTTAGAACTTGTGGAGCACAACCATGCCCGTAAGTTTTATTTTATCATGTCATGTTTATATGCTTCCTAAATTTTTTTATTTTCAATGTGTTGCTTTGTTATAACAGTATTGCAAAAATGGTAAGAACAAGTAGTGGAAGTCGAAATGGGGAGGAGACTTCTAGGCCAAATAACGATCAAAATGAAATCATTTATCGACTTACACAACTAGTTGAACAACAATCACAACAGATTAAGCAACTTATCCAACAAAGAGGCATGGGTGAGCTGTCGCAACCACATGTTCGAACAGAACATGTTGAGATCTTTGGTGCAAGATTCAGAAATATGGGTCCTCCGACATTTGAGGATGCTTCAGATCCCCTAGCTGCATCATGTTCCAGTATAGTAGGATTCCATAAGAAGAGAAAGTGACGTGTGCTTCTTTTATGCTTCGAGGTAGTGCTGAGTATTGGTGGGAAACAACGAAGAGCATAGAAGACAACACAAAGATGACATGTGAGAGATTTAAAGTGTTATTCCGAAATAAATACTTCACTGCTCCTATTTTTAGGATGAAAATGAATGAATTTAACCATCTGAGACAGGGATCTATGATTGTACCAGACTATATCCGTAAATTTGAAGAGCTGTCTTGATTTGTTGTACACATGCTCAATACTGATGCTTTGAAAGTCGAAAGATTTATAGAAGGCCTGAGGCCAGAGCTGTATAGAGATTTCAATATGCAGGAATTCAAGGAGTAGCATTTTTCCAGATTGCTGAGAGAGCATTAATTACTGAACAGGCTGAACTGAAAATTGAGCGTGCTCGTGAGGTTCAAAGGCGATTTCAGCAAGAAAAAGCGCAAAAATGGATAATAGCTGTAAAGAAAAGTCCTTTTCAACTACAAGGCCAACAATTTCAATTACAACCAATGCAAGGACAACAACAAGGAGATCATAATAAATGTCAAAGGAGTGAGCCAGACAAAACACAGATGCCACAGTCTAAATGTCCTAAATATGGTACTCAGCATACTGAAAACTGCCCGACAGAGACTAGGCAGTGTTATTCGTGTGGACAGGTCGGACATCTATCCAGAATGTGCCCAAATAATCGCAATCCACCATGACTGGAGAATGCAGAAGCAAACCCATCCATTGTAGCAGATAACTTATCTATTTTCGGCATTCCAGGACTTATGTTATTTGATTCTGGAGCTACACATTCATTTATATGATATGAAGAGGCTAGGCAGAATACCTGATACAACTGAGATAAATTAGACTGTGAGCTTATGGAAATTCTAAACAAATAAATATGATTTTAAAAGCATTTGTTATCCCTATTGAAACTAGAGAACGCTATGCTGATTTGATTGTATGACCATGAATGAGTATGATATCATTTTGGGTATGGATTGATTATCAAAGTATGGTTCTACCATAGATTGTAAGAAAAATGCGATAAACTTTTCAACCTCCTGGAGAAGAGTCTTTGTTGGAATCGAAGAGAGGGGGTGAATGAGATTCATTGGCTACTTTAGTGTTTTAAAATGAGTTTACAAAACGAAAAGAGTTTGCGCTTGCGGAAGGCTTAAGTCAATCGATAAATAAATAAATAAGAAGTAAACAAATAAATAAATGCCTAATGAAATTAAAGCGGTAAATAACAAGAAGATTTGTTATAGAAGTTCGGCGATGAATCGCCTACATCTACTCTTCCCGGTTAGATAACCTCCAACTGAGGTTCCACTAGAATAAATGATCTTGGCCTTGAGGGCTCCAAGTTAGCCACAACCCAACTCTTCCCGAGTTTACAAAGCTCTTCCCGAGCACAATACTCTTCACGAGCTACCAACACTCTTCACGAGTCTTCTTGGCCTTAAGGGCTCCAAGGATAGCCACAACACATGCACCAACTTTACTTGTTGGCGACTTTACAATTTCCAACTTGCTTTGGTGTTGGAGGACCTTTACAATAAACTCAACAAAACACCTTCACGATGTACTCACACGAAGATAACAAGACTCTAACAAAAAGAATGAATTACAAGCTCCAATACAACAACAATGTATGGAGATTGCAATGCTATTTGAATTTTGAATGATCAAAGCTTTGTAGAAGTTTGTAGGCTTGTTTCGTTTCTTCAAAATGCTCCAAAGTATCAATATTTATAGTGTAGGAGGCTCCCTAGGCTCCTACTAGCCGTTGCTACACATAAGGCTGAAATCACTCCTGCATCGCCTCAACCATCGCCTCAAACGATCTTCATCGCCGCGCCTCAACGGTCAACAAAAATCACACATCGCCTCAGGCGATCAAAGGCTAAAATCAAGGCCGTAGCTTCAGCAGCTCAAATCCTTCCATCGTCTCAAACGAACAAGCCATCGCCTCAGGCGATCAGTCCATCGCTTCAGGCGTTCATGCCTTCGCCTCGGGCGAACTCCCCCGCGCGCCAGCCTCGGCATCGCTCCAGTAGATGTGCGTGGCGATGCCCCGCATGGCTGCCATCGCCTGGGGCGATGATCACCATCGCCTGGGGCGATCCACGCCAGATTGTGCACACTTGATTTTCTTCATTTCAATCCACTTTTAATCACTTAATCTGCACACTAAGTACACACATTAGTATAACAAACACAAGTTTTGTTGATCATCAAAACTCAAAGATAAACCGGGGATAATTTAATGCATTAAACGCAACCATGCGTTTAAGGCTCAACAATCTCCCCCTTTTTGATGATCACAAAACTTGATAAACTTGAATATGTAATTATGCATGAAATGTGAGTAAACATGACTCCCCCTTAACAATCGCATAGCACATACAATATACCAAGTAAATCATACAACAAATAACTCTCCCCCTCAAACAATGCATACACAAGCTCTCCCCCTTAAACTACGCATGAGTTAAGTTTCAAGTTAAGCTTCAAGTTTATCACAACATTCTCCCCCTTTTTGTGATAATCAAAAAGCATGAAATTTAAATAAACATGGCACAATTATATGTTTACACATAGCCTTATTTTAACAAAGTATACATATTCTTCATTAAACATGTAATAGCCATAACTAGCTTAAATTAAATCATTTAGAGGAATATAAACATGCGTTTAAGGCAAACAACAATGAATTCTTAACATTGCAAAGTGTGCATTTGTTCTACCAAGAGTTCATGCACCTATGTCCAATAAACAATATAATTCTCAATGCATCATTAGATAAGATTGATAAGATCATTATAACAAAGATAGAGCATCTAAATACTTATAGCATGCTTAATCACATAATTTTACATAGCTTATTCAAATTTGAATCAAATGCACTTACTATAAAAGGATAAGCATACATCATGCAATAGAGCAATTTATTATGCATATGCTAAGGGTTTATGCATTTTACTACAATGAATATTGAGTTTCATATTTATTGGTCACAATTAATTTGTGCCAATTAAATTTGAATTGCTCTTCTAAAATGTATAAATTAAATTTTACCTCCGATGACAAGAGTGTGTTCTTGTCATTGGTCCTATGCCTCGCGCCTCTTCTATAGTAGTGAATAAAATAAACTCCTCCTTTGAGTTGCTTGTGCCTTCATCCTACATCCCATTTTTGTCCCTACAAAACAAATTAACAATAGGAGGATCTTTGGTACCCATTTGATTTTTGGGTCCTAGAGGGTTAGCTTTCATTGGCACCTTTGGAATCCATTTCCACCTCTTGTTAGGTTGATATTTGATTCTAGCAAACCTACACTTATTCTTAGTGTGGCCATTTTTACAACAATAGTTACAAGTTGGAGAATCATGCTTGGCTTTAGCTAACATGCTTGAAAATGATTTTGTTTTACTTGAAAAGCCTAACCCGGCTTTATCAAAGCTACAACGTTGCAAGCCAAGCAACTCATTCATTTTTAGACTACTCTCACTAAATTTGCAAAAAGATATCTTTAAAGAATTTAATTCATTTTTTAATGAATTATTTTCTTCATCTTTCTTAGCAACCTCAAGTTTGAGTAATTTGTTACTCATCTTGGTTTTGCCAAGTACATCTATAAGCTCATTATAAGACTCTAAAAGTTCATCAAATGAAAGTACCTCATTGTCGCTTTCATCTCCTTCATCTATGTCATCTTTTGCCACGAGACAAAGATTTGTTGCTTCTCCTTCTTCATCGGAGTCGCTATCACTCCATGTGGCTATAAACGCCTTCTTCTTCCATTTGTCCTCATTCTTCTTCCTAGGACATTTATTAGCGTAATGACCTTTTTCTTGACAATTATAACAATTTACCTCATGTTTGGATTCTTGTTTGGTAGCACTAGAAGCCTTTGTCTTGTTATGTTTGTTGAAGAGCTTCTTGAACTTCCTAGTGAACAAGATCATCTCTTCATCATCATCATCATCATCTTCATCCTCGGAGTGATCTTTTCTCCCAACCAATGCTATCCCATTTCTTTTGGATCTATCCTCCTCCTTTATTTCCCTCCTTGTTGCAACTTCAAGTTCATGAGTTACCAATGTGCCATGGAGCTCATCAAGATCATAGGAAGCATTTTCTCCTTTGTTTGACTCAATGATGGCGGTTCTCTTTGCGTCCCATGCCTTAGGCAATGCTCTTAGGGCTCTCCTCCATATTTGCTTTGGAGGGTACTTCTCTCCAAGTTGAGCAAGCTCGTTGATAATTAGGGTGAGCCTCCTAAACATAGAATCCACCTCTTCTCCGGACTCCATCTCAAATGTCTCATATTTGAGTTGTAGGAGGTCTATCTTTGTCTCCTTCACTTGATTTGTTCCTTCATGACAAATTTGCAATTTGTCCCATATCTCCTTAGCGGTTGAGCACATCGAGATCCGGTTGTAATCCTTCATATCTAAAGCACAATGCAAATATTAATAGCTTTAGCATTTTGAGATATTAAAATCATATCCGCTCTAGTGAAATCGTCCATTTCTTTAGGGATACTTATTCCCCCAACTTCCTTTAAAGGAATATGTGGACCTTTCACAATAATCTTCCATAGATCATAATCTACGGATTGTATATATAGAGAAATTCTATTTTTCCAATATCCGTAATTATCACCCGTGAAGAGCGGAGGTCTATTTGTCGATTGACCTTGAGCAAACTCATTTGCTAGATTAGCCATATAAAAGATTTGATTTAAAAACAAAAATCAAATGGCTCTTATACCACTTGTTGGAATCGAAGAGGGGAGGGGGGGGGGGGGGGGTGAATGAAATTCCTTGGCTACTTTAGCGTTTTAAATGAGTTTGCAAAACTAAGAGTTTGCGCTTGCGGAAGTCTTAAGTCAATCGATAAATAAAATAAAATAAGAAGTAAACAAATAAATAAACGCGTAATGAAATTAAAGCGGTAAATAACAAGAAGATTTGTTATAGAAGTTCGGCGATGAATCGCCTACGTCTCATCTTCCCGGTTAGATAACCTCCAACCGAGGTTCCACTAGAATAAATGATCTTAGCCACAACCCAACTCTTCCCGAGTTTACAAAGCTCTTCCCGAGCATAATACTCTTCACGAGTACACAAAGCTCTTCACGAGCTACCAACACTCTTCACGAGTCTTCTTGGCCCAACACATGCACCAACTTTACTTGTTGGCGACTTTACAATTTCCAACTTGCTTTGGTGTTGGAGGACCTTTACAATAAACTCAACAAAACATTTCCACGGTGTACTCACATGAAGATAACAAGACTCTAACAAAAAGAATGAATTACAAGCTCTAATACAACAACAATGTATGGAGATTGCAATGCTATTTGAATTTTGAATGATCAAAGCTTTGTAGAAGTTTGTAGGCTTGTTTCGTTTCTTCAAAATGCTCCAAAGCATCAATATTTATAGTGTAGGAGGCTCCCTAGGCTCCTACTAGCCGTTGCTACACATAAGGCTGAAATCACTCCTGCATCGCCTCAACCATCGCCTCAAACGATCTTCATCGCCGCGCCTCAACGGTCACCAAAAATCACGCATCGCCTCAGGCAATCGGTAGATCGCCTCAGGCGATCAAAGGCTAAAATCAAGGCCGTAGCTTCAGCAGCTCAAATCCTTCCATCGCCTCAAACGAACAAGCCATCGCCTCAGGCGATCAGTCCATCGCTTCAGGCGTTCATGCCTTCGCCTCGGGCCGAACTCCCCCGCGCGCCAGCCTCGGCATCACTCCAGTCGATGTGCGTGGCGATGCCCCGCCTGGCTGCCATCGCCTGGGGCGATGATCACCATCGCCTGGGGCGATCCACGCCAGATTGTGCACACTTGATTTTCTTCATTTCAATCCACTTTTAATCACTTAATCTGCACACTAAGTACACACATTAGATCCATTAATTTAAATAATGTCTATTATACTTTATGTGATCCACATAACTAATGTATAATTTAATCACTTAAAGCTGTTGTGACTACACTTCAATTAACTAAACTATATATATCACTTAGACATTTATTCTGAATGAATAACAATTTATGCTATATCTTAGTTCATTAAAGATAATGTCTATAATACCTAATTTGATTCAATGATTAATGCATAATTTAATCAATTAAAGTTGTTGTGGCTAAACTTTAATCAAGTAAGTTATACGAATCACTTAGACATTTATTTTGAATGCGTAAAAATATATCTAATATATCATGATGTATTAATCCATAATAACAAAATCAAATTACATATAGAGATTGCGTAAAAATAAAGACCGAAAATAAGAATTTCATTTTTTCATTTTTATTTTTTTAGGTTCAATAAACCAAACATGACCTTAAAATTAAAGAATGTTTAACAACAAACAAGCCCTTAAAAGTCTAACCCTAATAGACAACCCTAAACTGAAATCTCAATTCCGCGCTGCCACCTTCTACGGCAAACTAGCGACCAATCAACGTCGACCCATCGCAACGCCAAACAATTTTTGCCCATAAACCGCCACGGAAAGCCACCATCCGGCCACTAGAAGTTGCAGTTTTGTGGTATCGGGTAGGGCATAGCTTCATGGCCAAATTCCAGCCGTTTTCAATTGAACATTGCCGCCCTCATGCCACATGATCTTCTTTAATCGACATTTAACATCAATCCCATGTACTGAATGGCCAAAATCGAGCCAAAATTGACCCAAAAAAAACTGAAATCGCACGACAACAAAACGCGATTTCAGGCATCTTTGCGGTGGTTTTTGATGAATGTCCACCCCACGGCGGTTGTGGTGGTCGGCCCAAAGTCATGCTCTAGCATTAGATTCAAGATTTTCGATTAATTGAACTGCAAAGTTAGGTTTTCGTGTTCATATAAAAATTGATTTTTCCAAATTTGAGTTTCGTAGTTTGATTTTCGTAAACTGACAGATACTTTTCGAAATATACGAAAATTTTAGGGAGTTTTTTTTTGTCATATGGCAGAGAACAAAGCAATGGCAAGGCAGAGACAATAAAGGCTATGATAACAACTGTTAAAAATTCTTACATGAATACTTAATAGATTTTCAGTGTACCTAAATATATGGCAAACAAAAATGAATATGCGGAAATATAAAGTTCAGGATCAGTGTTACCTCCAGCCATTGATTTACTTTTGATCCAGTAACCTGAAAAAATATAGTTGTACGGGTGCTTCTAAACCTTTATCAATCTCCTTTAGATGGTGTTTTGATGACTTAATTGATTGATTGTCTTAGGGACGCAAAAATCTATTATTTATAAGCTCAATACCATTGGTTGGGTTTTGGAAACAAGAATAATTTTTGTTTTGATGTTAACAAAACTTGTTCTTGTGTTGCTAACTGGTAGCGCTTATCGCGTACGCCCAAATTAACTCTTCTCAAGTTAATAGCAAAAGTATGTAGTAGCGAGAGTATCGATCGATCCCACAGGGAAGGTAGTTTTTTTTTCGTGTCAATTTAAAAACGAATAGTAAAAATGAGGGTTTTGAGTTGAGTGATTACTACTAAGCAAATTTTAAGAATTAAACTAATTAACGAGATTAACTAAAACAGTTAAAACTTATGAGAGTGGGGCGATTCTTGGTTTCCGGTCAACTTTACTTTTGGAAAATTCTCCCTTGATCATCAAATCACTAACATTCGAATTCTTTCAATAATTCATCGATTGGAAATTGAATTCTTACCCACCTTAATCGTAGTCAAAGAGAAAACAGCATTCAATCCGACCCTTATCAAATCTCTAATCAAAACTACAGCGTTAATGATTAAATCAATGATAGATTTCAAAACTAGTGAGTTCGATAAATCTAATCAATAGAAACTACAGCCGTTAATGATTGATTACCCAATCGTTTCTCCTAAGAATTCAATAACACCTACAGCCGGTAATTATTAATCTTAGTTGCTTCTTAATTAGCTATCGATTATGCATGTGAATACTAGGTGATCAATCTAATAAACAAACACAATAATCATTGAAATCGAAACCAAGAAACAGAATTGAAATCGAAATTAAATTCAATAAACAAAGCAAAATTATCACAAGAGATTCAAATCCAAAAGCAAGTATACCTTCAACCAAGAATCTATGAGTTTAGCCTAGCATAATTGAATCTAAAATTAACAAAAACTGATTTGAAAACATTAAATAAACAAAGGAAAAGAAATTACTAAGACGAATCACGATTCCGGCTTGTCGATTCCGGCTCCGTTCTTCGCGTTGTTCTTGACAAAACTTGAAAGAAAATTATTCTAAAAATTGAAAAATCTATTCTAAGCTCTCAAAAATCTCCTAAAGAGGCTAATTTCAAGTATCAAGAGGTATGGTGGCTGATGGGTAGGTTAAATTATATGTAGGAAGGAAAGAAATCAAGTCTTTACACTTTCCAAAACTCTACAGGCGTAGCTACGCCATAAAATGGCGTAAAGACGCCTGATGACGTGTCAAAAATATGGCTTCCTACGTTTCTGGCGTATTTACGCCTCCAAATGGCTTAATTACGCCTGTCCATGCCGTAGCGTTGGCGTAATTAGGCGTAATTACGCCTGTCCTCCATTTTTCTGGCGAGTTTCGTATTTTGGCCGTAACTTTCTCGTACAAACTCTGAATTTGATGAATCAGCTGTCCACGCGAGGATAACTCAAAGTTCTACAACTTTTTTATGGACCACATTTCCAAAACATGGCTCGAACATATAGAAATTTGAGGAGAAAGAAGCAATATGTGTCTTGGATTCTGGTTTTTTCCTCTTTTCTTCAACTTTAGTCATTCTTTCATCATTTTAGCTTGATTTCTTCACATTTCCCTACATTTACACAAATATACGATTAGGTAGCATATGTATCAATTTATCAATCAAAATATACCAAATCGTAGATAAATAAGCCCAATAGATGTGTCTATTTCTAGTCACATCACTAACATATTTCATCAAGTGTGCAGTGAATAAATCATGATTAGGAGCTTGATGATTAGCAAAAAAATGACTTGAAGTAAACTGTACCAGTAGACACAAGCAAAGGTCTACTGGACCAGTAGATACAACAAGTGGACCCCGAGCGCTGTTGAGTAAATCAATCATATCTCATAGATCAGACATCAAAACGACTTGCTTCCAAAGGGGTTGGATAGACAACTAAATTCTCTACACATTGTATTTCAGGCCACCACCCTAGATTCGAAGGATTACTTGATGAGAACATGTCTGCAAGTGTCTGCTGGTACAAAGCTGAAACAACAGTGGACAAATTTGAGCAGCTGTGGTATATTGACCATATCTCTTAGCTCAATTATCGAAACGGGACGATTCAGTATGGGTTGGAAAGATAAGAAACATCTTTGGTAGTCAAAGACTGAATCACACGTTAAGATGGCCAAACAGCTTCTGCAAGTCACGCCATGTGCTGATACATCCAGAAAACTTACAGCAGGAGCATCGCCTCGTATCTCGAGCATAACTCTCTCATACAAACTCAAATTTGAGCGATTCTTGATTCTGGGGAAAGCCAAAAAAAGGGCTACAACTTTCATGTAGATCTATTTGCCCAGAAATCAACGAATCAAGATAATCAAGAAAATACAACATCAGATGTTGGACAGCAAGGTTGGCAACAAACCTTGGGCCAGCGGACATATAACTAGTAAAGGCCAGCGGACTTCGCACCAATAGAGTCCAGTGGATTTCAAAGTAGTAGAGGCCAACGGAGTTTGCACCAGTAGAGTCCAGCGGACTTCGAAGTAGTAGAGGCCAACAGACTTCTAACTAGTAAAGGCCAGCAGACTTCTAACTAGCAGAGGCCAGCGGACTTCGAACCAGTAGAGGATAGCTGACTTTGAACCAGTAGAGGCTAGCGGACCCGACCATCAAACTCGAGCAGTGGACTCGAGCAGCGGACCCGAGAAGCTGACTTCCAAAAATAGCCCAGAAAGCATAATATGACCATTGCAATATTTGAAAGCTTACCAAAACTGTCCCAACGACTATATTCTTGTATCTAACGTATATATCATTAGTCGGGGCTATATACACATGATTTGGAAGCTCAATAATAGCTAATTGAAGATCAATCAAAGCCTTCCAAAGCAAAACCACTTGGGATTCAATTGGGGAACTTCAAAGAACAATTCTGCTAAATGAAGAACAACTCCCCAAACCTTTGGCACATATTTCAAGTTCATATCAGATATGTTAGGAGATCATTTGTGCCTTTATATCCACTTTATTCATTGTATTTGAGAGCTAAAATAGAAGAGTGAATACCATTTAAATAGTTGGTTGATTTATCACAACTGAGTGATGTCTTCCATGTGAGAAGTTAAAGAACACGGGCTTTGTGATTCTATGTGGGCTAGGAGTTTAGCCAATCTGTGTGGTATTAGCCTTTGTAGGTTGTATACTGAAAAGTGTAAACCAAATCTTCTAGTAAATCTTCCATGAGATGGAAGAAGGGGATTTGTTGAAGCGTTTGTGCTTCAAACTTCCAGAAACAAATACTTATGTTATTTACTTTACTGCATTTATTACCTTACTGTTTTTACATAGTTTCTCGCATACCTTTAAAATATCTTTCAAATGGTTAATCGTTATAGAGCGGGTTATGTTGAGTGTCTTCCGCTCGATTTTGTAACCGAACTCGATATACTCTCTCGGCGCTATTATTTCAAGAACACGAGCTATTGAAGCTCAAGTTAGTTGAACTCGGGACTGAATTGGCCACCCACCCCCGAAATCGATCTTACCACCATCAATGAGTATATGGAGATTGGATGTCAAATATTATGGACCACTTAAATGAAAACCTTAATTATCACCTTAAATGAACACGTAAATGAATAAACACTTAAATGAACACCTTAATTATCACCTTAAATGAACACGTAAATGAATAAACACTTAAATGAACACTAAATCGAAGTGCCACAAAAATAAATGTTAACCATGTTTTGGTCTGAAGCTGATACATGGCCGATACAGGAATGGGTTGCTTTCATTTGTAAAAGGTTATCAATCAAGGGGACACCATAGTTATATGATTTTTGGTGGTTTTGCTTTTTGTGAAGTACTTGGCTGAAAGACGCTGGGTGGGTGGTCCTTTTCTTTGACGTCAATCGTTTGGCTTACTTCCGGGAAAGGTAAAAAAAATAGGAATTCTTTCTATCGCCTTAGTCTGTCTTGACTTTGACTAGCGGGGAGTTAGCGAGTAACCTCCAGCCCCCGTCGACTCCTTCGATGAATCTTTCATTCACAACGCGGCTGAATTGAACTTCGTATTTACCAGCAACGGAATAGGACACAATGGTATATATACGTTTTTTACAAGTGAACTGGACAACTAAGGTGGATTAATAATATAAAACTATGAAATAATGGATGGTTAGTCTCTACTTGATGCAACAACTCTCATTTGTTTTCAACTATGAAGGTTCTAGGAATTGGATAAAAAATATAAACACAATTTCCATCGATGAATCTTATAAAATATGAACTCGAACTTATTGAGTGATTTGAGCATTAAAATTCTAGAAGTTAGCCCCAGAATAAACATTCAAGGAATCGGACGTAATTTATTAAAAACAAGTGGATTGAGTCCAAATATTAGTAGCAGGGATTTAAAGTTGTTGTGTAGGATCGTAACCAAGGAATAACGAAATTCGAGATACACTTTGAGAGTAATTTAAAATTTTATTAATTAAACTGAGAGGTTCACATCGAAATCCTAAACAAAGAAATTCATCACTAGGATACCCAAGATATATTCCTTATTATCCTCATGACTTTGCATACTAGAAAAACTAGTCTATTGCTTCTCCGTCTCCTAAATCCCCTTCAACATCTTCCAGTACCATATTATCTTCCTCTTCCATCATGAAATTGATCACAGACTGCTTGTAGGCGATTCCTATGCCAATTCATTCTTCTCATTCACTAGGGCTTGAATTTGAGTCCACATGTTCTCCCGATGCTCATTGAATTCCTGCTCGAAGCGTTCCAACTGTTGGCACTTATTAATGTGGACTTTCGTAAGTGTTTGTTGTCCTCGATTGCTTTTGTAAGTCGATCTTCAGCACGATGATGGTGGTAAGTCATTCTTTGGGCCTTGTAACAGTAGTGGTTGATTATCTCTAACAACTCGGTCTTGTCTCGCGTCTCCTTGTCTTGGAATATTTTAAATTCAGTTGTACCATGCTCCATATTTTGGATCAAATTGGTTTGAGCATGATTCATCATAGCCTACATCGTCTTGGTAAAAAAAAATGCTACGGTGGATGAGAAATCGAAGGATTAGATTTCATGGGTTAGAGTTCTTTTAGGAAAAAAAGTTAAATCCTCAATTGGTTGCTTTTCGGTTGCTGAAATTCAAAATTGACAAATGATTTTTCTTGGAAATGATGTGAGGATAAATAACACAATTCGGATTGGAATAATCTGTTTCGGTGGTTCAAAAATCGAGGCAAATGTTTGAGATATTAGGGTTTAATAGGCACGCATTGAGGATTCAAGAATTTGATCACTCGAGATTTGGAATTTCAAAATTGTTTGAGGGCTGTTAGTATACATGATATGAGAACTCATAACCCAAATTTAATTTTTAAAATGGCATTCGGAATTGGGAGAAATCAAAGTCCAAAATTTTCGCAATTTTAGGGTTCTTGGGCGAGAATTTGGATCCAAAATTGAGCATCATTCCTTTGTTTGTGATTTTGATTGGATAGAGGGCTTTTGTTCGACATGATATAAGGATCATAAACCCAGAATTAATTTGAAATTAGTGTTAGGGTAGATTAGAAAATCGAATCCAAATTTTCGTGACCTAGGGTTCTAAGGGGCGTGGATTGCGGATCGAAATTTGAAACTAAAAATGTTTTGTAAGGCAAATTTGATTGAGTGATTTTATCACTGGAATGATTACGAATGATATCCCGAAATTAATTGGATTTTCGTTTTCGAATGACAGATAAAATCAGTAGTTGGAAGTTTTTTGTCAATTAGGGTTCATGTAGCATAAATTTCGGTCCCAAATTGAGCATCTTTCCTTGTTTGTGATTTCAGTTGGACATATGGTTTTTGTTAGGAATCGAATAAGGATCATAATACATAATGAATTTGGAATTGGTGTTCGAATTTGGAAGAAATTGATGAACACGTTTTCATGGCCAAATTAGGGTTCATATGTGTTTATTTTAGATCCGAAATTAATTACTTTCCTTAAATTTTTTAATACGATTTGTTAGAGGGCTTTGGATCGACGTGTTTCAAGGAATAAAAACCCAGATTTAATTTCTGAATGGTGTTCGGAAGATTGGGAATCGAGGATCGACTTTCTTGGGCATATTTAGGGTTCTAGGTTGCGAATTTAGGTTCGAAATTGGACACCTTCCTTGATTGCGAATCTGATTTTATTAAGGGGCTTTTGATAAGGATGCTATTGGGATCACTATTCTAGATTGGATTTAAACATTACGTTTTGACGGGTGAAAAATCGAAGGCTTAGATTTGGCTGAAGTAGGGTTCTTAAGGGCGAGAATTTGATCGGCGATTGTTCATCCAACAGTGAACAATTTTTGCAATTGACAGAGGGCTTTTTATTGTCTGATGACAATGATCATGATGGTTGGTCAAGGTAGTCGATTGGTGGTCGGCGGCGCGAGATCGAAAAATGGACGGGTTTTGGGTGCGAGAGTTTTCAATCAGAAAAGTGGTCATGCAGACCTCGTCCGATTGATCTGATACTTGGGCCATGGTTTCGTCTGGGGGAGGCGGTTCCGGCTGTGGGTTGGCCGTTGAGGTACGACGGTGGCACAGCTACCAGTGATGGCGGCAGTTTATAGTCTAGGGTATATTTCTTTTCTTGTTTTCTGAATGTTCAAAATTTTTTTTTTTTAAAAACTTTTCAGATTGTGATTCCCAACTTGTTTTCGAACCACATAGTTGGTCTATTTTATCCAGGCTGGTATTTTTTATCAACCAGAATCTTTCCGAGCGGGATCACGGAACCTGGTTTGCTCTGATACCACTAAAAAATGTCACGCCCCGAGACCGGAGCGCATGACACATGCGTTGAATCCAAATATGAAATTTGAATACAACAAGCCTCGTTTACAGATCTATGATAAAACCAGCCTATTTATTCCAAAATCAATAAATTGTCATTACAATTGATATTACAAAATACAATTGTCTCGGATTAAATCAAAGATGCGGAAGCGTAAATAAGACTAATAAACTTCCTTGAAGGTTCTTCGTGGATCATTATCTCCAAAATTATTATTGTTCTTCTTCCTTGATCTCTTTTTTCGTCTTTGTCTGGGAGGGGAGGTAATGGGGTGAGTGTTTGGGAAAACACCCAGCAAGTAAGGACCGATTGAACATGGTAAAAACATATATATATTCATAGCAAATATCCTTTAAATATTTCTTTGTCAAATCATATAGATCTTGGCACATAAACTCATTTCTTACACATAAACACATATCTTGCACATATCCACATAACGACTTATTGGATTCAAGAGGTCGCTTCCGTGTGCATAGCACTTTGCTCCGCCGATTCAAGAGGTCCTCCCGTGTAAGTGGCACTTTTCCCCTTAGGTTCAAGAGGTGACCCATGTACACGTAGCACTTTGCTCATTGGATTCAAGAGGTGTCTCCTACACACGTAGCACTTTGTTCCGCAAAGTCCTTTCATTCAAAGTCATGTCACATACTTGTTAGATCTAAAACATAATCTTCATAATTGATGTTCAATCGAAATGTAAACATATATATAGTTTTGAAAAACGAAATGGTAATTGTAGTGAAAACTCACTTACATTCGAAGCGTGATTGAGCGAATTACAGGTTGTAGAAAGTTGCACAAAATCTCCTCTTTCTTTGTCTTGAAGGTTTCGAAATGTGTGTGTGTGGTGTGAGTGCCAATTTTCGAAATGGTGAGTGGGAGAATAGATTTAAGGCATGAGGTGCTTTTATGTAAGCTACTGTTGGAACTAGGGGTTGGAAATCCCATAATTTATGTCCTTCAATTGCAAAGATCAAGGTAGGTCAAAAAATGGTGAGTTGGTTGTTAGTGTTTTCTTGGTATGGAGTGGTGTGATTTTATAGGGAAAATTAATCATAGATCCATTTCTTTAGCCTTTTATTGACAAGATTGAGGTTAAATAATAATTGGATGACATTATGATAATTATGATATTATTGATGTAATTGAATGGGTTAATGAATGGTCATCACCTTTCATAATTTGAGCAAACATAATTACAAAACTTTGGCATCTAATGACATGATTTAAGCAAACCATTAATATCATTATATGAGATTGAATGAGCTTGAATGGTGGTTGAATGGGATTGAATGGAAGCACTTAAATGTCATTGAATGACTAATGATAAGAATTGGACAAGTCCATTGAATGGTTTAATTATATACTTTCAAAATGGAGCATCATTGGGTGCCTTTTTATGTAGGATTAATGTAAGAATTATAGTGTCTAATTTTATCTATTCATTGCAAGATTTAAAATTGATTATTTTTATTAATATTATTATCAATGATTTCTTAATTATCTACAACTTTAAATTATTTAAAAATTTTACAAGCTAAAGTCATATAACCTATGTATTATCTCATACACAACTCTAATAAGTTATAAACTTAAATATGTGATTAAAAGTCCACAAGATTGATAATATAATTCAATCCATCCATAATGTAAATCTATTATTTTAAATTGCCAACATTTTCTTAGTATCACGTAATTTGTTTGATCAAAATTTTGGGTCTTCACAAGCTTAATTGGATCACTTATTTATCTCACTCACACAAGGCATGACATCATTCATTCAGTGAGTGTTGTGTCAAGATATATGCAAGATCCTAGCAAGACCCAGTTAATTGCTGCGCTAAGAATTTTACGTTTTCCTCCAAGGGACTAAAAACTTGGACTTCAATATGTCAAAGATCAAAACAAGTTGGTTGGATTCACGGATAGTGATTGGGAAGGATCACTAGATGATCGAAAAAGTACGCCAGGTTATATTTTTTTTGCCTTGGGTCAGGCATCATTTCATGGAGTTCTCGGAAACAAAACACAGTGGCCTTATCATCAGCAAAAGATGAATACATCGCTGCAACGGAGGCAGCATGTGAAGCAGTTTGGCTACGGCTGATTCTAAATTATATGCAACAAATACAACAGGAGCCAACAAAAATCCATTGTGACAACATGTCACCTCTGGCAATGTCGAAAAATCCGGTGTTTCTTGCTCGCACAAAACATTTCAAGATTCGATATCATTATATTTGTGAATTGGTAAGTAATCAACACAAATGATCAGCCTGCAGATTTCCTCACCAAAGCCGTCACTTTGGAGAAGTTCGAGAAGTTCAAAAACCAATTGAAAATACAAATTAAGGAGTGGTAAAAGTTAATCTGTAATTTTCTAGTTTAATCTAGAGAGTTCTTAATGTGCCAACTAATTCATTAAATAAGTTGTACAACTATTTAGGAGTTTAGAGTACTATATAAATGACTCCTAGGAATTCTCTAAGGGGAAGTGAAAAACAATCTGCACTCAAATATGAGCAACAAATCATTCTTTACTTTAATTCTGCACCATTAAAATAAATCAATCCATAACCAAATCATAACCTGGTAGAGCAGATTCTTGAATTTCCACTCAAATTTCTCTTCACATTAACCCAACAACCCGAATACACATGGCTTGAAACTATGCCCTTTTACTACGTTCAGGTGTGATAATATCCTGAACCACCATGGAAACATGCAAGATGAATCCTCTGGTTCGATGTCGACTCGATGAACAAGACTTGCAATCGGAGTGTTTCCACGAAGTTGAAATGGTGAATAATAGTTAAGAGTGACTTGAAGAATAATGGTTTATCAAATTCCTGAAAGATAAAAGTAGATGTATTTATATATATATATATATATTTTTATTTATAAGTGTGTTTGAGAGACATATATTTAAAGAGTTACTGCTCCAATGAATGGATCAGAAGGGTATGTAAATCGTAAACATTGACATATGTTGCACTAAAGATTAATGAATAATACATACGTATCATAAATTATCTAGAGTTAAAAATATAGTGTATTAGAGCAGCCAGCTTAACTGATAAAATTTCATGCCCCATTTGGACAGCACTCGATTTCGAGTAGGGCAAGTTGCCCAAAATTGAAGATTGTGGATTTGAAATCTAAGGATTTCAAAATTAGCCAAATAATTTGAATGAATTTGTATTAAATATTTGAAATCTAAATCTTCACATCTAAATGAAGCCTAATCTTTTTTCTATACTAAATATTATTATTTGCTTTGATGTGTTATGATATGCTTAACAATAGGCTAAAAGTTATAGTTTTAAGCACTTTATTTTCTTATACAGTGACAGCGTAAACATATAGTAAGCAACATATGGATATTAAGTGTGTAATACTGGTCATACTTGTTATGCCATAGATTTTGAGGAACACTTCGTTTACGAGGCACATAGAATATGCCGCATAATTTCTAGCATGATGTATGTAAAAATAATTAATAGAAATGTGATATTCTAAAATTGTGTTTCAAAAACAAAAATTTATTATCCCGTGGATTGATTTAAGATTTAATATAATAGTATCATATTTTTAAAATGTGATAAAATTAAACTTAAAACTAAAATTAAAATATAAAATGTGAGAATATTTGTTCAGAAATAGAATGAAAATCATATAAGAAAATGTGAGTAAAGAATTGCCGTCTCATCTAAAAGCCCGAGCTTATAGAGAGATTAGACAATTTATTATTTATTCTCTAACATTCTCCATCACTTGTGGGCCGATTTGTTCCTCTTTTTTTGGGAGGCCCATCAAGTGAATATTTAATGTGGGTGTAATTATTGTTTGTGAGTTTTTGAACTTAGGACCTTAGCGTTAACCAGAGGTTCTGATATCATAAAGAATTGTCGTCTCATCTAAAAGCCCGAGTTTATAAAGAGATTGAACAATTTATTATTTATTCTCTAACATTTTATTTTAAGGGGATGAGAAACTAATTTTGATAATTGAAAGTAATCAGGTCTGACCCAGCCTTCAACCCACATGCCAGCCCCTACTAGTGAGCCAGATAATTTCCACATACGTTGGATATATTAAATTGTGAAGTATATTTGGGTCCGAAGCTGATACATGGCCAATACAGGACATGGTTGCTTTCGTTTGTAAAAAGTTCATCAACAAAAGGGGACAACGTAATTATAGAAATTTTTGGTGGATTTGGATCTGGGAGGGAATTATCTAGAAATAATTTGGAAGGAAAGGAACAAGAGGATATTTGAGGGAAGGGAAGCTCACGTTAACCTTGTAGGGAAGCGTCATCATTTTAGCCGCTCCTGAGGCTAGGTTTGGAAGAGAGATTGCGTGAGTGGGGGAAGCTGACGTGGGAGATTGAAGGTGAAAAATGCTTTTACATTTCCATTTTTCAGATCCTGGATATTCATTTACTCCCAACTTGGTCGACAAGCATTAAACACCTTTAATGGCACAAGGAAAAAAGGGGTTGTCGATTTGAATGATATAAAGCTGAATTAGTTTTATTGATTGATAATTTTAAGGAGCATGATCATTTCTTCATGCTTTGTTCCGATGGCCATTCCACGACCGAGATGGTTAGTTACGGAATATATTATCAAGTGTGGACAGTTTGGATGAAACCTTAGTGCAAGTAAGTATTATTTTCTGACTCCTTTGTCATATATCACGCTTATGTGTATATTTTAGTTCATCTTAAGGAATTATATAAGGACAGATTGATCCCCTCGTCCAGAGGCCAGTTCTTTAACCAAAACGGACATTCCATCCATATGCTTATTTCACTTTGTGTTAGCTACCACAATACCATCTGTTTAAGGGTAGCCTTCTCAACCCGATTGCGACAACGTCTGATTTGAACGGTTTCAAAATATAAGTGGTAGAGAAGATATAAGTTGAAATATTGGTTTTTGACCACAAACCTTATTTACATCCCTGGTTTTCAAAGTAACGTGATTTTCAAAATAGATCAGTTTACCTATGATATCTAAAGGGGATGTTTCGCAAACCTATCGATTAACAATATCAATTGTCATCGACGGTTGAAATTTATTTGCTAATCACTTCCATAGAATAGAGACTCTTGATTGTCATTACAAAATAATAGTTCGTTAATTTTTTTTTTCAACATCCGATCTGTTAATAAAAATTAACAGTTAAACAACAATGATGCGCTTAATTAACGATAACGATCCATAACTCTCATTCAATTTCTCATATTTTGAAACTATTTTTGGCTTCGCTAAGCCTGAAATTGTACCGTTCTTCGAAAATTGAAGTCATGCTCGCCCAAAATGAGTACTGAAAATTGAATCACAAACGACAATAATCAGTTCTTATTAATAAACATTACATTAGTACAGAGTATAGGTGTGTTTCAAAT
The DNA here is from genome assembly GCA_907163345.1 of Haberlea rhodopensis. Taxonomy (NCBI): domain Eukaryota; kingdom Viridiplantae; phylum Streptophyta; class Magnoliopsida; order Lamiales; family Gesneriaceae; genus Haberlea; species Haberlea rhodopensis. The sequence continues at coordinate 11,551,096 of CAJQUN010000013.1, forward strand.
ACTAACACTTGAACAATAACATAGAGGCCCGTGATCAAATATGGAATTTGAAGAGATTTCGATGGACTGATAGGAATATTAAATGGGTAAACTACGAGAAACCCGAGGGTAAACTACGGTGGAGGGGTGCCTCATTATCCGACGACCCTTGGTGTGGCGGAAGGGATAAACAAGAGCTCCCAATGGCCACTCCACCAGCGCCGCCAATGCGAAGGCCACTAAGCCTAGCGTTGGTCCCACCACCCTGCACCTGCAAGGATTCCTCCTTGTCCCGCATTCTACGCAAAACACCATGATTGGATTTTAAATTCTGCACCCGGAAGTTGATTTTGGATATTGAGAAAGAACTAATTTTGATGGAAAATGAGGATTTCTAGATATGAATCGTTGCTGTGATCGTGGGTTTTAAAGCGGATTTTTGAAAGCGATGGCTGATTATAAAATGGAAGATCTTGGTTCGTGGAGAGGTTTGATTTCTCCACGTTATAGGACACGTGGTGATTTGTGATTGGATTTTGGGTGGGTGTACACATGTTTGTTTTCTTGTGGTACAGATGTTTATTATACTTTTATAATTTATTTGGATTGGATTAAGATTTGGATATCGGAGATTATATTGTTAAATAATGGTAAAAGTATGTGACACTTGTTTGGTGCAAATAATTTTAAAAATTTTAGCCTCAAAAATGTATTTAACTAAGTTGTTAATTTTTTAATCAAATCATTGGGTTTCTAAAGTTCTTTCCATATATAGCTATGTTAGTTTTTTCTAGAATTGGGAGTTTGATTTTTCACACATAAAAAAAGAGGTACATCTTTTGAGGGATGGTTTGAAAAACAAATTACTTAAAAAAATAATACTATGATTTTGAAATATATCATTTTTAATTTTATCAATTTTTTCCTCTTTATCATTTATAAGTATTTAAATGTCATTTTATAAAAAAAATCTTTAAAAAATATCACAAACCAATAACAATATCCGACGAAGGTTATTTTTCAAATTAATAAATGACATTTGTCAAACATTCTTTTTTATTAAGATATATTTTTTAATTTTTTCATTCAAACATGTACAAAAAACAAATGTTAAAACAAATATCAAAATTTAAAAAAAGATTATATTTCTAAATCATATCATTTGTTTAAATAATTTCAATCTTTTGAAGATATAAACTATTGATTTGTTTGGGGTTCTTGGCTCGGATCTAATTGGTGTCATAATTTAAGGAAAAAAATTACCTCTTTACCTGAAGTTTATTTATTTTCTAAGATATACATGTTTCATTCTCTTATTTGACTTATAAAAAAACATTAATTTTTAAATTTGTTAATCTTTACGATATGATTATAATTTCGCTTTCTATATGTGGACTAACATTTATTATACTCCTAAAGCTTATTTAAAAAAAATAAAAATAAACTTGAGCCAGTTCAAAATTAAGTTAAAAGTCTGGGACCCCTTGAAGGAGCTGGAGACTTCTATCAATTTATAAGATTCTTCAAGATCATGAATAAACAACTATATGAATTTATTAGGTGGATTCATATTCTTTCTTTCTTTTTATTGCTATTTTATATCATTGTAGGGCAAGCGGTTGGGTTTGGGTGGGTAGATATTAAAAAAGGACTAAAATATAAAAATATAACAAAAATAAAAAAAAAATTGAAATTAACGTAACAAAAAAAGTATTTACCAAATTATAGGAAATCGTTTCTTGAACAAACGATTTCTACTTTTTTTTATTTTTTTTTTAAAAATAAAGGTGAATTCGTTCTTAAAGAAACAAATTCATCTTTTTCAATTTTTTTAATTTAAAATATAATATGATATATAATTATATATATACTATAATATAATAATAATAATAATATTATTATATAAATATGTATATATATATATACGTATCTGAATATATATAATATATTATAATATATTATTTATATATATATATATATTATATTTAAATATATATATATTATAATAAAAATAATAATTGTGTTCGAGTCTTGTCGAGCTGTACAACGCATTCCGAATATGTGTACGTCGGGTAAATGAGTTGATAACGAAGTGCCATCAGAGGGTGTCATCGGTAAATGATCCCCGGTATCATTTCATACCAATGTCTAATTACATTCATGTCCCTGTCAGTCTAAAATATTATCATCACATCTGCTAGGGGTGTAAACCAATCGAACATGTTCGCGAACTTTTCGAGCCGGCTCGATAAATACTTGATTCGAATTCGAAATTCTCGAATTCGAGTCGAACTCGAACATGTTCGAACTTTTTTCGAACCGAATTCGAGCCCAAATTATTTTGTTTGATAGTTCGCGAGCCACTCGCGAACTTTAATATTTTATTAATATAATATAATTATATATTAAATAAATATATTTCGAACCTTTCAGGTATTTATTTTCGAGCAATAATTCGAATAGCTCGCGACTATGTTGCACGGATACTGATATGTGGATACGCAGATACGAGTACGATTGCACGGGATTTTTGAAATTTGTAGGATACGATACGTCTGGATAGGGCAAATTTTATTAATTTATTTATATATATATAAATATATAATTAATAATATTTGTAAGAAATCAAGTTTCAAGCATATAATCAACATTAAACACATTAGAAATCAGAATAAAATTGCAAACTCACCAACTTCACGACAAATGGTAAAATATTAATCCAGGACATCTAAAAATTTCAAGCATATAATCGACATTAAACACATTAAGGTGGTTAGGAAATAGGGATTAAGTTAAATAATTTAATTTTAATTAGAGTTTGAACCCTATTTTTTAAAAAAATTCCAAAAGTTCTCATATCTAAGCCGTGTCGGATACGGTCAGCGGCGTATCTTGACCGTATCCGAAACGTATCTGAAATATAAATTTAATTTTTGTCCCCAGATACGCCACGTGGCGTATCCGATACGTATCGATGCCATATCCGCGCGTATCCGTATCCCAGAAGTATCCGATACTTGACCGTGAAATTTTTTGGAGTATCGGTGCAACATAGCTCGCGAACATGTTCGAACGTTTTGAGCCGAACTTGAACTCGAACATTGATTCGAGCCGAACTCGAGCCAAATTTTTGAAACTATTCGAACTTCTAATCGAACTCGAACTCGAATATAACTATTTCGAGCCGAATTCGAACTTTAAAATTTTCTGTATATTCGGCTCGATTCGATTCGTTTACACCCCTAATCTATGCCAATTATCATGTCAATTTTATAATAATTATTATTTTTATTAATTATTTTTATATAATAATTATTATTTTTATTTTAGTAATAATAATTATTATTAATTTAATAATAATAATAATAATAATAATTATTATTATTATTATTATCTGTTTTACAAAAATCGGATTACCGTCCGCTCAGTTTGACATCTCTATACAATTATTATTATTATTATAAAAAAAATTAATAATAATAATAAATCTGTGGGGTATGATATGCCGACGATCATGACCCGACGAGATGGTAACAATGCATCATCAGGGTACACATATTCGGAATGCGTTGTACAGCTCGACAAGACTCGAACACAATTATTATTTTTATTATAATATATATATAAATATAATATATATATTATTATATATGATATATGATATATTATATTATATTATATTATATTATACATATACAGATACGTATATATATATATAATATTTTATATAATATAATAATAATAATAATTATTATTATATTATAGTATATATTATATTATATTTAAAATTAAAAAAAATTGAAAAAGGTAAATTCGTTTCTTTAAGAAACGAATTCATCTTTATTTTAAAAAAAAATTTAAAAAAAATAGAAATCGTTTGTTCAAGAAACGATTTCCTATAATTTTATAAACATTTTTTTTGTTACGTTAATTTCAAAAAAAAAATTTATTTTTGTTATATTTTTATATTTTAGTCATTAAAAAAGATCTAACATAATACATTTAGAATGTTAAATTATTAAATAACAAGTGCACAATATATATACAAAATCGTGTGATTCAGATACTGAAGGTTATCGATAATTTACAATTGATGCATTTAAAAAAAAAATTAAACTAAGATATTTATTGTCGAGAATAATAAAACATAATTAACTAAATAAGATGAGATAACAACATAAAACAATAAAAATCTAAAATCATATGAACAAAATTATCTGTAAAATAATTATCAAATCATTTACAACTGAAAATCAAATATAGTTCAAACGATAGATCATCAATCATATCACCACATTCTAAACTATATATATGTAAATCATGTATTAAAACTAAAACTGAAAATATTTTCTCACAATATAAACAAAAAATAACAAATTAAGTATCATTATCTTCAACTATCAAATTGGAAGATCAACAACTTTAAACTTTTATCTATACAAAAGAATACGACAATTCAAAAGTTCATAAACTAAAAAGTATTTCTTGTTACTATAAGACAAAATTCACAAAATAAAAAAATATTTATTGTAATGCATACTCTTAGAACTTGAAACTGTTATTTCTTAATTAATCAACAACTTTTTAATCGCCAAAATAAGTTATATTAGAAATATTACTACAAGTTATACTCTAAATAAATATACAAGAAATCAGCAAATTGAAGCATTGATGAATTTAAAAATTATAATTTTGCAACTTAAACATCAAATTATCGAATTTTATAATTTAAGTCATATTTAATATATAAAGATACGAGATGATTGGATGTGTAGGCGGATAGACGTGTTACATTCTACTACCCATCCACACAAGCACATGTTGCTCAATTTTTTTTAAATGCATAATTTCTCGAGTTCGAATCCGTCCCCTACTAGTTTAGGAATTTTCAAAAAAACAAATGCATGAATGTACACTGATATGGGAGAGACTCATTACCCATAAATGAATGGGAGCAGTTAAGGGAGTCTAAAATTGTAATATAATTAGTGGGAAAGATTAGTGGGCAATTAGTGAAAATGGGAGGAACTAGTGGCAAAATTGGGAGCAATTAGGGAGAGTTAATGACAGAGAATGAGGCTAAAAATAAGGAAGAAAATCCATATGATAAAAGGAGGAAAAAAGAAAAGGGGCTCTCGGCCCTTCATGAGAAGGCTCTCGACCTTTAATGAAATCTCCTCAAAATGCATCCCCCTCTATTTTGTTCATTTTTTTTCTTGTACAAAATACCTTGTAAAACATCAATGTTTATAGTGAAAAATTTATATTGGACTAGGTCTCGTAATTTTTCCTCCCTTTTTGAGAGCGTAAAAAAACATGGTGTCCTATTTATTTTTTCTATTGCACTCTCTCTATCGAATAGTAAAAGTACGGGATCAAATCATAGAGACTCGTTACCCATAAATGAATGGGAGCAGTTAGGGGAGTCTAGATTGTAGCATAATTAGTGGGAAAGAGTAATGGGCAATTAGTAGAAGTGGGAGGAATTAGTGGCAATAATGTGAGCAATTAGGGGGAGTTAATGGCCGAGAATGAGGCTAAAAAGGAGGAAGAAAATCCATATAATAAAAGATGAGGAAAAAAGAAAAGGGGGCTCTCGGCCCTTCATGAGAAGGCTCTCGGCCTTTCATGAAATCTCCTAAAAAATGCATGTCTCCCCTTTATTTTGTTCATTTTTTTTTTCTTTGTACAAATTACCTTGTAAAGCATCAATGTTTATAGTGAAAATTTATACTGGACTAAGTTCCGTGTTTTTTTCCCTCGTTTTGGGGGGTTTTCCACGTAAAAAATCATGACGTTCTATTTATGTTTTCTATTGCACTCTCTGTAACCGAATAGTAAAAATACAGGATCACATCATTGACGTTGTCCATTAGAACATTGAGTTAAGGCTACGACCATGAAGAAGCAGGGGAATGTTCTTTGTTAGGTGTCGAACAATTTCATCGAAGCAAATTTATTGGGTTTTCTTGTTTTTTCATGCGAAAGGCAGAGATATTATATAATATGATATTGAAACTCCCAAAATTCCTTCCCATGAAATTATAACAAATGCTTCCACCTTCTACGATCTTATTATCTTCTTGTATCAAATATGGCCGCCCCCATAAATTGTATCTCAAGTATCCTTGGTCACTCACTAGACTCCTGCACGTTGCCCAGACTTGATGGGCTGGATTTGTTGAATAGATGAAGTGGGAAGAAGATAATGTTTGTGGGGGATTCACTGAGTTTGAATTAGTGGGTTTCTCTTGCTTGTATGATTCATGCATCAGTTCCCAATTCTAAGATCAAAATCGTCGAACAGGAGTTGCTCTCTTCCTTAACCTCAGTGAAATTGGTGGCCAAAAAAGAAATCTGCAACATGGTAGTGTAGTGCTGATATACCACAACAACGCTGTTTTCAGTCGTCTCGCAAAAAAGATCATCCGAAGTTGCAATATCCTCTGTCCATCAATTACCAATTTGCAAAAAAATGCTTAGCTCTGCCTATGGAAGAATTTTGTGGGTATCAAATGGCACCTTTATTCAAAAGATGGAAGTGCAGACAGTGGTTCCCCAAAAAACCCCATGTCCGGCTACCAAGCTTCTTGCCCACTTACTCGGCTTCTCCTATGAGTTCAATGGATGCTTCAACTACTGCTCACAAAGAAAACCACAGCTTTATATTCACCCAATCATGTTTACGGGCAACCAATTTCTCAATCAGGTTTGAGTTGTGAATTGCTATTTGAAAGAGGGAACAAGGTATGCATTTTCTCTCGACGAATTATATTGATTATGTGGCGAATAGATAATTAAATGATAAAAGGTTTTATTAAGAAAATCCTAGTTTCAATTCTTGAATCCTTTCTTCTCATTAAAAAACAAACTAGCTGGAGTAAAAAATGTGATTGGCTACAAAGCTGATAGTCTGTGCAGTTACTTGCTTATTGAATCACATACTTACTTGCTTATTGACTTGCATACTTACTCAGCTTCCATGGAAACATAAAATGCATAAACATGCCTGAGGGGAAATGATCTAATGTCGTTTTCATTTTTTCTTGTTGGTTTCAACGAGGATAATTTAGGCATGAGGAATACTATAAAACAATATAGTCTTGAATATGGGATTTTTTTAGAATATATTTTCATACTTTAGTGAGTTTCGGAGGTGCTAGCAATTTTGTTAACAACATGGTGGAAAAGCTTACACGGTCGTCACTGCGAGATGGTGGATTTTGCACCATATAAGACCACCAAGTATCGCAACACCTAGAACTTGAAGGGTTCTTGACATGTTGAAGGCTTTCAATATCCTGCAGTAGGACATGAAATTAATTCCATGGATTGTGCACCATTTTTCGAATTTTGCGTCATCCCTGCACCATTTGAAAAATGTGAACCTTAAAAGCTTGTGAAAAGTTTCACTTCCTCAGGGGTTATTATTATTGGAATTTGAATATTTTTGAATTCTTTAAGCTATAAAATGCAAGATATTATTTTGGACATCTTCTCTTTTTCTCTTGTGCACTTTATCACATGGTTTATGTAGATGACCAGCCCTCGAGCTTTGATTAGTTCAGTCCGGCCTCTAGCTCATCATTGCCAAGCTCAAGACATATTCAACCTAGTAGTTGATCTCGACTTCGGTGCTCAATCTACATGCCCGGATTTACGATTATTTCTTTCCAACTGCTACTTTGAATTCTTATATCGCGGAATGTGATAAACTGCAAGATTTTATTACCGTGGACTGTTTTTGTCTTGCCTTTTGTGTACTTTTGCAATACTTTTAGACCGACCTCAATTTGGTAACTTCCGCCAGGGCATGCAATCTAGCAGTAATGCCTTATTACATCGATCTCGGGCATGCAATCTAGCAGTAATGCCCTATTACATCGATCTTGGGCATTCAATCTAGCAGTAATGTCCAATTATATCGAGCTCGGGCGTGCAATCTAGCATAAGACCCTATTTTATAAGCTCTGGATGTTCGAGCTGTGTCCGTTGATGGCGGGTTAAAAACGGGATCGAGATGTTTGGTCCGTATTTGAACCTAAAATGTGACCGAGTTTTGGTGCTCGGGATGTTCGAGTACGTTCTATTGGTGCTTGGGATGTTCGAGCATGTTTATTTGCTGCTCGGGATGTTCGAGTACGTCTTATTATTTGCTCAGGATGTTCGAGCTTGATTTTTTGGTGCTCGGGATGTCCGAGCTTGTTCTATTGTTGCTCGGCTGCCGAGTTTGTTTTAATATTGTCCGTTGTTGGCGGGTTAAATGCGGGATCATGATGTTTGGTCCGTATTTGAACCTAAAACGCGACTGAGTGATTGTGCTCTGGAGATTCGAACTTGTTCAAAATTTTATTAGTTTACTCATGGGACCTGGATGTTTGGTCAATATTTAAACCAAAAATTGCCTAAGTGATTGTGCTTGGGAGGTTAAAGCTTGTTCGAAATTTTATAAGTTTACTCATGGGATCAGGATGTTTGGTCCGTGTTTAAACCTAAAATTGCCTGTGGTTGTGGTCGGGAGGTTCGAGCTTGTTCGAAATTTTATTAGTTTACTCATGTGATCGGACTGTTTGGTCCACGTTTAACCCTAAAATTACCTAAGTGATTGTGCTCAGGAGGTTCGAGCTTGTTTGTAATTTTATTAGTTTACTTATGGGATCAGGTTGTTTGGTCCATGTTTAAACCTAAAATTGCCTAAGTGATTGTGCTTTGGCTTTTTCCTTGGAGCTCAGTTATATTTATCAGCTCGGGATGTTTTCCCTGGAGCTCGATATGCCCGGGATGTTTTTCTCGGAGCCCTATCATATCTATCTGCTTAGGATGTTTTATATTTATCTGCCCGGGATATTTTTCTCGGAGCCCGATTATATTTATCTGCCTGAGATGTTTTCCTCGGAGCCCGACCATATTTATCTGTTCGTGATATTTTCCTAGAGCCCGATCATAATTATCTGCTCAAGATGTTTTTCCTGGAGCATGATTATATTTATTTGTCCGAGATGTTTTCCTCGGAGCCCAATTATATTTATCTGCCCGAGTTTTTCTCGGAGCCCGATCATATTTATTTGTTCGGGATATTTTGATTGCTATTATTTTAAACAGTATTTTTGAGTGTAGCGATTTATGTACCGCAAGTGCATAGTGTCAAGTTTTAGTATAATGATATGAAAAGTACGAGTGTCGAACCCACGAGGACTAGGAAATAAATACCAAACTCCACTACTTTAACTATTTTTAGCCTACGAAAAATGGTTGTGATTAATTAACTAAATTGACTAATAACACAAAATTAAACCTGTTAGGATCGATTTCGGGGGTGGGTTGCCATTCCACACCCGAGTTCAACCAACTTGAGCTTCAATAGCTCGTGTTCTTGAATTAATGCACCGAGAGATTATATCGAGTTCGATTACAAAATCGAGCGGAAGACACTCGACATAACCCGCTCAAAACCGATTACTCATTTGAAAGGCATTTTAAAGAAATGCAAGAAAGTATGTAAAAGCAGTAAGGTAAATAAATGCAGTAAAGTAAATAACACAAGCATTTGTTTCTGGAAGTTCGAAGCACAACGCTTCTACATCTCCCCTTCTTCCATCTCATGGAAGGATACACTAGAAGACTTTGATTTATACAACTCTTTGTACAAACCCGGTCCAGTTGGGCATTCCCCATCCAACTAGAACTCCTAGCAACTCAACTATGTATGTTCTTTAATGTCTCACATACAAAGACCTCTCAATCGGTTGTGATGAATCATCAACCGTTACAATGGTATTCACTCTTCTATTTTAGCTCACAAATACAATGAATAGAGTGAATACAAAGGCACAAATGATTCCATAATGAATCTGATACAGCAAGGTAAGAGGTGCCAAAGGTTTGAGGAGTGCTCTTCATTTAGCAGCTTTTGTCTTTGAAGTTCCTCAATTGAATCCCAAGTGGGTTTGCTTTGGAAGGCTTGGATTGATCTTCAATCAGCTGTTATTGAGCTTCCAAATCATGTATATATAGCCCCAAGTAATGATATATACGTTAGATACAAGAATATAACCGTTGGAACAATTTTGGTAAGCTTTCAAACATTGCAACGGTCATATTCTGCTTCTGGGCTATTTTTGGAAGTCTGCTGGTCTGGTCAGCCAGTTGGTCTGGTCAGCTGGTCTGGTCATCCAGTTGGTCTGGTCAGCTGGACTGGTCATCAGTTGGTCTGGTCAGCTGGACTGGTCATCCAGTTGGTCTGGTCAGCTGGCCTTGTCATCCAGTTGGTCTGGTCAGCTGGACTGGTCATCCAGTTGGTCTGGTCAGCTGGACTGGTCATCCAGTTGGTCTGGTCAGCTGGCCTTGTCATCCAGTTGGTCTGGTCAGCTGGACTGGTCATCCAGTTGGTCTGGTCAGCTGGACTGGTCATCCAGTTGGTCTGGTCAGCTGGTCTTGTCATCCAGTTGGTCTGGTCAGCTGGACTGGTCATCCAGTTTGTCTTGTCAGCTGGACTGGTCATCCAGTTGGTCTGGTCAGCTGGTCTTGCCATCCAGTTGGTCTGGTCAGCTGGTCTTGCCATCCAGTTGGTCTGGTCAGCTGGTACCCTGTTGCCCAACATCTGTTGTTCTGTTCTCTTGGTTATATCTCTTGATTCGTTGATTTATGGGCAAAGTGATCTTCATAAAAGTTGTAGCCCTTTCTCTTAGCTTTCCATGGAATCAAGAATCGCTCGATTTCAAGTTTGTATGAGAGAGTTATGCTCGAAATACGAGGCGATGGTCCTGCTGTATGTTTGCTGGATGCAGCAGCACATGGCGTGACTTGCAGAAGCTTTTTGGCCATCGTAACGTCCGGTTCAGTCTTTCACTTCCAAAGATGACTTGTAGATCTTTGTCTTAGCTTTCCAACCCATACTGAATCATCTCGATTCGATAAGCGAGCTGAGAGTTATGGCTAATATACCACAGCTGCTACAATCTGTCCGCTGCTGTTTGAGCTTTGTACCAGCAAGCTCTTGCATACATGTTTTCGTCATGTAAACCTTCGAATCTAGTCTGCTGGCATGAAATACAACTTGTAGAGAATTGAGTTGGCTATCCAACCCCTTTAGAATCAAGTCGTTTCAATATCCGAGCTATGAGATATGATCAATTTAGTCAGCAGCGCTTGGGGTCTACTGGATGCTGAATTCTCATTTCAGCAATCAAACTCAAGGCCATTTCTTAGCAGATCATCAAGATGTAAAATATCATCTATGAACTGCACACTTGATGAAATATATTAGCGAAACAATAACAAGTTTTGTTAACATCAAAACTAAGATTATTCGGTTTTCCAAAACCCAACAATCTCCCCCTTTTTGATGATCACAAAACTTGAATAAAAATATGAAACATTAAAGCACAATGTTGCATAACAAGAAAAAAACATATTTTTAAACAACATATTTCTCCCCCTTTTTGTGTGAATCAAAAAGGAAGACAAATAAAATTTACTCCCCCTCAAAGATTGAGATTAAACTCTCCCCCTTAATTTTAAAAGGTTTGAAAATTTTAGCAAGTGAGGGGCAAATGGGGTAGGCTAAAACAAATTAACAAAATACAATGCACATTAATTTTGAACAAAAATAACCTATTTTGATGATGCATGTAGCATACTTGGCAACAAATTTGAATTTCTTGACAAAACTCAACAATGTCCATTTCATCTTTCAGCGGTGGCAGCACACTTAGTCCAACTTGAATTAATAAACTGCTTTTCCTCGAGCAAGTTTGGGCTGCAAGACCTATACTGTTGCGAACCTCTATGAGTCTAGTTTGCAACGCAAAAAACGGTTCGTCATTTGGACATCCGAGCAAGAAGTTATGCCAATTTTCCCAAAGTCGCTGCAAGCTGCCAGAAAATTGAATGCTTCGAAAATTGTTAGAAAAAAATTCAAAATAAAAAATAAAATGAGTTTAGAACAGATTTAACAAAATTTGAACATTTAAAATAGATTATAAAATTATTTTCGTGCAAAAAGAATGCAATGAAATTGATTTTTATGCTAAAAATTTTCATATACCAAGTTTAGAAAATTATGCTATGAAAATAATTTCATGTTCATGAGAAAGTTTTCTTAAAAGATTTCCGTCTAAAATCAGTTAAAATGCTTTGCAAGAACAACCAGGCTCTGATGCCACTTGTTAGGATCGATTTCGGGGGTGGGTTGCCATTCCACACCCGAGTTCAACCAACTTGAGCTTCAATAGCTCGTGTTCTTGAATTAATGCACCGAGAGATTATATCGAGTTCGATTACAAAATCGAGCGGAAGACACTCGACATAACCCGCTCTAAAACCGATTACTCATTTGAAAGGCATTTTAAAGAAATGCAAGAAAGTATGTAAAAGCAGTAAGGTAAATAAATGCAGTAAAGTAAATAACACAAGCATTTGTTTCTGGAAGTTCGAAGCACAACGCTTCTACATCTCCCCTTCTTCCATCTCATGGAAGGATACACTAGAAGACTTTGATTTATACAACTCTTTGTACAAACCCGGTCCAGTTGGGCATTCCCCATCCAACTAGAACTCCTAGCAACTCAACTATGTATGTTCTTTAATGTCTCACATACAAAGACCTCTCAATCGGTTGTGATGAATCATCAACCGTTACAATGGTATTCACTCTTCTATTTTAGCTCACAAATACAATGAATAGAGTGAATACAAAGGCACAAATGATTCCATAATGAATCTGATACAACAAGGTAAGAGGTGCCAAAGGTTTGAGGAGTGCTCTTCATTTAGCAGCTTTTGTCTTTGAAGTTCCTCAATTGAATCCCAAGTGGGTTTGCTTTGGAAGGCTTGGATTGATCTTCAATCAGCTGTTATTGAGCTTCCAAATCATGTATATATAGCCCCAAGTAATGATATATACGTTAGATACAAGAATATAACCGTTGGAACAATTTTGGTAAGCTTTCAAACATTGCAACGGTCATATTCTGCTTCTGGGCTATTTTTGGAAGTCTGCTGGTCTGGTCAGCCAGTTGGTCTGGTCAGCTGGTCTGGTCATCCAGTTGGTCTGGTCAGCTGGACTGGTCATCAGTTGGTCTGGTCAGCTGGACTGGTCATCCAGTTGGTCTGGTCAGCTGGCCTTGTCATCCAGTTGGTCTGGTCAGCTGGACTGGTCATCCAGTTGGTCTGGTCAGCTGGACTGGTCATCCAGTTGGTCTGGTCAGCTGGCCTTGTCATCCAGTTGGTCTGGTCAGCTGGACTGGTCATCCAGTTGGTCTGGTCAGCTGGACTGGTCATCCAGTTGGTCTGGTCAGCTGGTCTTGTCATCCAGTTGGTCTGGTCAGCTGGACTGGTCATCCAGTTTGTCTTGTCAGCTGGACTGGTCATCCAGTTGGTCTGGTCAGCTGGTCTTGCCATCCAGTTGGTCTGGTCAGCTGGTCTTGCCATCCAGTTGGTCTGGTCAGCTGGTACCCTGTTGCCCAACATCTGTTGTTCTGTTCTCTTGGTTATATCTCTTGATTCGTTGATTTATGGGCAAAGTGATCTTCATAAAAGTTGTAGCCCTTTCTCTTAGCTTTCCATGGAATCAAGAATCGCTCGATTTCAAGTTTGTATGAGAGAGTTATGCTCGAAATACGAGGCGATGGTCCTGCTGTATGTTTGCTGGATGCAGCAGCACATGGCGTGACTTGTAGAAGCTTTTTGGCCATCGTAACGTCCGGTTCAGTCTTTCACTTCCAAAGATGACTTGTAGATCTTTGTCTTAGCTTTCCAACCCATACTGAATCATCTCGATTCGATAAGCGAGCTGAGAGTTATGGCTAATATACCACAGCTGCTACAATCTGTCCGCTGCTGTTTGAGCTTTGTACCAGCAAGCTCTTGCATACATGTTTTCGTCATGTAAACCTTCGAATCTAGTCTGCTGGCATGAAATACAACTTGTAGAGAATTGAGTTGGCTATCCAACCCCTTTAGAATCAAGTCGTTTCAATATCCGAGCTATGAGATATGATCAATTTAGTCAGCAGCGCTTGGGGTCTACTGGATGCTGAATTCTCATTTCAGCAATCAAACTCAAGGCCATTTCTTAGCAGATCATCAAGATGTAAAATATCATCTATGAACTGCACACTTGATGAAATATATTAGCGAAACAATAACAAGTTTTGTTAACATCAAAACTAAGATTATTCGGTTTTCCAAAACCCAACAAAACCCAACAAGTAGTAAAGAAAATATAATCAGTAGAAATAATTATCAAGATTTCACCCATGCAATTCCCCACAATTCGCGTGTAGTTAATAATTAAATTCAAACGTTCTAAGATGACGAGTTTTCCTAATACACTTGTTATACCTTGGTGCGGTTATAACAAGTCTAATACTAAGTTGCAACAAGTCAATGATCATGCACTTATTTAACACTCAACATTGTATGTCAATTATCAAGACTTTCGGTTCACCCATGCAATCCCCCACAATTCGCCTATAGTTAAGAATTAAATTCAAATGATATAAGGTAACGAGTTTTCCTAATGCACTTGTTATACCTTGGTCCGGCTATAACAAGTCTAATACTAAGATGCAACAAGGCAATGATCATGCACTTATTTAACACTCAATATTGTATGTCGATTTATGAAAGCTTCTAGCATTCGCTTTTGGTAAATCTATTGCTATCACACATGTATTTGACTTTATCTTTCGATCTTAGTCTAAAATCCACGGTTTAATTTATTATATGATATCACAATCTTCTATGGTCAATTCAATAGTAATAAATAATAAATCAAGGATGATTAATCCATTGAAAGCATGAACAACAATAAATTAAACTCAAAAAATTGTAAGAATCAATCAAAACTTGATTAAATTTGTGGGTTCAAAACATGAGATCCCCTAAGTCTTGACAACAAAACTTAGCCAACTATAGTCATCAAATAATAATGAGAAATCATGTTTTTCAACAATCTAAACATTAATAATTTGATAAAAACAAATAACAAAGTTTAGGAATACAAATGTAACGATAGGCGTTGACTCCTTGCATTGCTCCGTCGTCCAGTCTCTTCCGATGCCTCTTCTCTTCAATGGTTTTGTGATATATGGATGATGGTTGGAGATGTAAAGGGTGTGGAGGCTTTGTTGTAGGGTTAAAATCTCATCAAACATTCCTATTTCCGTCCAAGATAATCCCATATATAGTTGTGGAGAGTTTGCAAAGTTTGGACACAAAATAACCAAGAAGGAAACAAAATCTCAAAAATTTCGCGTCTGGCGATCCATCGCTGCGAGTTACCGATCGATCTCCAGACTATTCTGATTTTATTTTTCAACTTTCTCAAAGCGAAAATCGATCGGTAGGAACTGTAGATCGATCGCGAGAATCTTCTGGTCAACGACGATCGTTCGGTAAAAACTTCTGATCGATCGTGAATTCTAAAATTTCACAATTTGTGTTTTCGTCCCTCCTTTCTGTGTTTGCTCGTTTGGTCATTTTTCATCATTTATAGCTTATTTCCTCCACTTTTATGCATTTGAACCTGTATTCCTGAAATATACAAATATATATCAAAAAACATAATATTTTCCAGGAATCACTACAAAAACCACTATAAAATCATAGTAAAATAAGTGTAAAAAGCATACTTATCAACTCCCCCAAACTTAAACTTCATCGTCTCGAGAAAAAAATAAGATCAAAAGGTAGACTTCAATATTGATAATTCAAATAAACCAATTCGCAGTCAATCAATTAACTCAGACATATCACTTACAAACAAGAATCAATCAAAAATGTTCAACAATTTTGTTTTCTTCTATATCGAGCAATATGTCTCCAAATCAGAACGTGCGTGTGTGCTATTGCCTTTTTCAAGTTCCATGCTAATTTCATAGATCAAATCATGATGGTCAATGAAAAGTAAGATTATCGTTGAGCATTTCATATGCCTATTTTCAAACAACTTCTCCACTAATGTAGTTACTCCATAGACTTGGATCAAAAGAACTTTTTAAGCTTATAATGCTAGGCCTATGTGTTGGCTTCAAAGAGAAGGTAAGATAAGCACAAAGAAGAGAGTATAATCATGTAAAGTTCAAATTTTTAGCACAACTTGAGCTTCTCTTCCTTTTATTTTATAGCATTGGCCTCTTTGGGTCTTAATTAGAAATTTTTTCTTTTTCAAGGTTTTTTCTATTCTTTTCTTTTCTCATTCAACAAATTTTCAACATTAGCTCATCAAAATATAGCAATTCATGTGCATCTAATGAGATTCATTATACTCCCTCTAGGTAATAAGTTTTTTTCAATTTAGGCTCATATATGTGGGTATAATGAGTTGCCAAAGAAATTTGTTGAATGTGGGCTAATAGTATGTTGAACATACTCCATTCTTTTTCAGTTAGGCTCAAAATGGGACACTAGAGATTGATATATACATGGTAAGCTTGAAAGACTCAAACGTTTCAAAGATTGCCTAGATCATTTCCAAGTCAAGTTTATAACTATAAAATTTCGCCTCAAAGTGTCATCATCAAATAGTTTCTAAGGTACTCTAAGATGCTCAAAACAATTCATCAAGTTCACAAAGATTATTACTACTCCAAATGCAATTCACAATATTATGACTCAAATGTGCTCAAAATATCCATCATCTTTGACATGCTAACTCAAAACAAGATATTCACAACAAGTCTTACAATTACCAAAACTCAAGTTGACATGCATAATGAGATTAATATCCTCATGAAATAAAGACCATTACTATGATTCATTCTTTTCTCTCTAATTGAACTCATCTTCAAGAAAAAGTTTTTTGTTGGCGCTCAAATAACGATACAAGTCCAAAGAAAAAGCATGATATAGTAATGCACTCCCCAAACTTAATTCATGCATTGTCCTCAATGTAATAATCATGGAAAATTAAACAAAGCCCGTACCTCGTCACAACGACCATCAGATATGACCGTAGGATTTCATAGAGAGAGCCGCTCGAATCGAATATTGACTAATGTAGGGAACCAGAAATACGTCAAGGTCAGTGATCGTTGTCCAATTCCTCATCAGCTTGTGGGGCTGTTGAAAACCATGACAGTGCATGGAGTCTCTCACCTCAATCAAAATCAAAAATAAAAACAAACCAAAAACAAAGCTATGGATAAGAAAAATTTCTTATTTTATAGTCCCAAGCTAGACTTTTTACCATGTAAGCTCAAGTGTCGCCAGGGGCAGTGGGGGATGATTTCTCGTCATCCTTGTGGTAACATCGTAACCATTTCTTTTTCACTGTGAACAGTGCCCCTTGGTCATCTCTTAAGTTAATAGTGTTGCATGGTAGAACATCGACAACTTCGAAAGGTCCAACCCATGGTGAGTCCGGCTTCCATGGGAATAGTCGCATCTTG
Organism: Haberlea rhodopensis; assembly: GCA_907163345.1. Taxonomy (NCBI): domain Eukaryota; kingdom Viridiplantae; phylum Streptophyta; class Magnoliopsida; order Lamiales; family Gesneriaceae; genus Haberlea; species Haberlea rhodopensis. The sequence continues at coordinate 11,568,468 of CAJQUN010000013.1, forward strand.
GCTCGATTCATTAACACCAAGTCCCCCGCATAGAATTTGATCCCTTTTTTATGGGCATTTGATGTGACTTCCAACTTCGTCTTGCTCTTAACCTGTGTCTCATCAACATATAATGTATCAATGATATTGATATTAAAACATCGGTTCTCAGTGCGTGCAGTGTTCAAAGTTTTGAACATATCAAAGACGACTTGATCCTCCCCTACACGGAGGATCAACTTCCCTTCTTGGACGTCAATCAGTGCTCTTCCAGTTGCAAGGAATGGCCTGCCTAGGATCAAGGGCATGTCAGCATCTTCCTTCATGTCCAACACAATGAAATCCACCGGAAGGGTGAATTTGTCGACTTATAGTGGTACATCCTCAACTATCCCTTGAGGGTACTTGATGGACTTGTCTGCCATCTGCAGTGACGCATTGATCGGTTTAGCTCTCCTAACCATATTCTTGTAGACAGACAAATGCATTAAATTCACACTTGCACCCAAATCACATAATGATTTCTTAAAAGATATCGAGTTTATTTTACAAGGTATAGTGAAACCCCCTGGATCCTTTAACTTTGGAGGTGAATCATTTTGAATGATAACAGATCACTCCTCAGTTAAGTTTATCATCTCATGCTCTCCCAATTTCCGCTTGTTTGATAGAATCTCCTTAAAAAACTTAGCATAATTCGGCATGTGACGTATAGCATCAATGAAAGGCATCTCAATGTGGAGATTCTTAATCAAATCTAAAAATTTAGCAAATTTAGCATCTATCTTTGCTCTCTTATATGGAGCAGGGAATGGGAGTGAGATATCTACCTTAGCAGGTGTGATGGGTGTAGGGGTCTTAGTAGACTTACCTTTTTCGCATGTTTGATCCTCTTCTTTCTTTATGTTCGCCTCGCCTTTCACTCAGTGTGCATCCTTCTTTTCAACGACCTCCTTTCCGCTCCTCAATGTGATGGCATGGACTTGCTCCCTAGGATTCTTTTCAGCGTCACTAGGTAGTGATCCTTGTGCTCGCCCGGATAGGATGGTTGCTAACTGCCCCACTTGTACTTCCAAATTCTTTATTGACGCCTCATGATTGTTCATCATTGTTTCGGTCAATGTCATGAATTTGGTTAACAACTCCTCCATGCTTGGCTTTGGTGCATACCCCAGTGGTGGTTGGGGATAGTTCCGTCGGATGTTCTCCTTGACAAAGCTCGCATGTAACATCTTGAACTTGCATTACATGCATGCTCAAACTATCAATCTTCTTGTTCAACACTTCCAACTGGGCAGCTAGGCCAGTGACTTCACTCACTTGATGCAATCCGTCTTGCTTCTTTGACACGTTCCTTTCGGACTGCCATTGACAACTATTCGTAGCCATATCCTCCAACAGTGTATAAGAATCCTCGGGCGTCTTCCTCATCACAGTACCTCCAGATGCTGGATTTATCATAGAACGATTATCAGAAAATAAACCGTTATAAAACGTTTGTACCTGCAGTCAGATAGGGAGGCCATGATGTGGGCATCTCCACAGTAGATCCTTGAAGCGCTCCCATGCTTTATATAGTGTTTCGGGATCTTATTGGCAAGTTGAGATGTCATTACGCATTTTGGCCGTCTTGGATGGTGGAAAGAACTTTGACAAGAACAATTGTGCCATCCCATCCCATGTGGTAATAGAACCTGCAGGCAACGATTGTGACCATTTAGTTTTATCACGTAAAGAGGAAGGAAACTAATGTAACTTGATGGCGTCTCACAAATCTCCAAGAAGTTGGAGATATGGGCGTTGGGATCATCAGTAGCTACTCTCTCAAACTGGACCGAATGTTGGATCATCTGTATGATAGCAGGCTTGATCTCAAAATTGTTAGCCTGGATGGTTGGTCTCGTGATACTAGACAGTGATCCATGGAATGAAGGGTGTGCGTAGTCAATGAGTGATCTTGCAACTTGTGTTACTGAAATCTCCTCGTTATTCGCCATTAGTGCTCTTGCTTGCCTTAGCCTCCTTTGACAATTGTGTTCGATCTCCGGGTCAAAAGGCTCAAGTGTGGACTTGCTACTCCTTAGCATGCACCAAGAGATAACAACCTGTAACAATCAACCAAAAGAACACAGACACAAAAAAAAAAAAAAACAAATGACTAAACTACAGTCAACTAAATCTCATTGATATTATTAAAACTAGTCCCGGGCAACGGTGCGAAAACCTTTATCGCTATTATTTTAATCAATATTTTTGAGTGTAGCGATTTATGTACCGCAAGTGCACGGTGTCAAGTTTTTAGTAAAATGATATGAAAGTATGAGTGTCGAATCCACGAGGACTAGGAAATAAGCACCAAACTTCACTAGTTTAACTATATTTAGCCTACGAAAATGGTTGTGATTAATTAACTAAAGTGACGAATTAACTCAAAAATTAACCCAACACACAAAAACAAATAAGATTAGAATCAATAGAGACAATTATCAAGACTTTTGATTCACCCACGCAATCCCCCACAATTCGCCTATAGTTAAGAATTAAATTCAAACGATCTAAGGTGACGAGTTTTCCTAATGAACGTATTATACATTGGTCCTGTTATAACAAGTCTAATACTAAGATGCAACAAGGCAATGATCATGTACTTATTTAACACTCAATATTGTATGTCAATTTATGAAAACTTCTAGCCTTCGTTTTTGGTAAATCTATTGCTATCACACATGTATTTGACTTTATCTTTCGATCTTAGTCTGAAATCCACGGTTTAATTTACTATATCGTATCACAATCTCCTATGGTCAATTCAATCGCAATAAATAATCAATTAAGGATGATTAATCCATTCAAAGCATGAACAACAATAAATTAAACTCAAATAATTGTAAGAATCATTCAAAACTTAATTAAAATTGTGGGTGCAAAGCATTGAGATCCCCTAAGTCTTGACAATAAAATTTAGCCAACTATAGTCATCAAATGATAATGAAAAATCATGTTTTCAACAATCTAAACATTAATAATTTGATAAAAACAAAGAGCAAAGTTTAGGAATACTAAAGTAACGATAGGCGTTGACTCCTTGCGTTGCTCCATCGTCCCGTATCTTTCGATGCCTCTTCTCTTCAATGGTTTTGTGGTATATGGATGATGGTTGGAGATGTAGAGGGTGTGAAGGCTTTGTTGTAGGGTTAGAATCTCATCAAAAGTTCCTTATTTTCATCCAACATAATCCATATATAGTTGTGGAGAGTTTTGCAAAGTTTGGACACAAAATAATCAAGAAGGAAAAAAAATCTCAAAAATTTTGGGTCTGGCGATCGATCGCTGCGAGTTACAGATCGATCGCCAGACTATTCTGATTTTATTTTTCGAATTTCTCAAAGCGACGATCTATCGGTAGGAACTGGCGATCGATCGGTAAAACTTCCGACCGATCGCGAATTCTAAAATTTCACAATTTGCAATTTCGTCCCTCCTTTCCGTGTTTGCTCGGTTTGGTCATTTTTCACCATTTATAGCTTATTTCCTCCATTTTTATGCATTTGAACCTGGATTCCTGAAATATACAAATATATACCAAAAAACGTAATATTTTCAAGGAATCACTACAAAAACCACTATAAAATCATAGTAAAATAAGTGTAAAAATCACATTTATCACTCGCCATCCTTCTAGACACTTCAGTATTCCTGTTATTAGAATACATCTGGAATTTTCTGAATCATACTTGAGACGACTTTCTAGTTTTCCCTGAGATAGTTGCTGATTAACCTATCATGTTGGAAAGACATTCTTCTTGGCTTGATCATAAGGCTCCTGCTTCTGTTCAAAATAGGCTTGTCTTGTATCCTCATGTCGATCTCTCCAATTGTCGGAGTATCAATACTATCTGAAAATACTGCTTTTGCAAAATCTTTGAAGATTCTAGGGACTTCGATGAATTCATTTCTCAAGAATACTTCTAAATGATGTGTATTCGAGGACGTGTAAGACACCTTGTAGGTGATCGAGTAAGGCCTATTCCCTTCTTTCATCAAATCGTTTCTTTTAAAGTCTTGATGAAGAGTAAGGACCTTGTTGAAATCTCGATCTCCCAAATTGTATGCAATTCTTGGATAGATGTTGAAAGCCATCTTTTCTGCATACAAATTTCCTGCAACTGCTCCGAAACAAGAATCTTTGAGGTTTGGGATTCTCGTGTCAAAGATTGCTATGTTGAGTGGCGAATTAATTCCTTCTTTGAAAGTTGCCTAGATAATAACCCTAATGGCTCCGATATGAATCCATGAGAGTGTGCTAGTAACTTCTCTTTTCACCTTGCTCTTAATCTCCTGGATTTCTTTGTAGGGGACTGCATCCTAATATGATTTCACATGAATTCCATCGGGATAACAAATTCTCCAGTTGTCCCTTTTGGATAATCTGATGATTTCTGCTTCGAAGACCGATCATATCCATGGCTCTTTCCATAGCTCCAATTGTAAATTCATCATACATCCGAAGCTTTGGTTCCTCTTTCATAATTATCTTTAGAGTTTTATGAGAAACTGTTGTGAGAGGGAAGAATCATGTTGTATCTTCTCTGATTATGTGTTGAATGAAGTTTCATTCACTTGATTCTGAACTGGATCCACTTCCATCATCAGAATAGATATCTTCTTCATAGATATTTTCATCTGAGTGGATGTCCTGAAATTGATACACCTGTACCAAATCCTGGAAATAAATAGCATCTTCGAACTCCTTGTTATGCTCAAACTATTTCATTCATCGTTTTTGGTTTCTGGACAATCTCTAGAGATATGTCCCCTTGTTCCGCAAATCCAGTAGTTACAATCTTTAAAACTTTCATTCGCTCTGATATGAGTTCGTCTAAAAGTTCTCTTTGTGGGTGCTCACTAGTACTTGCTTGGTTAGAACATGTTGAAGTGGTTTGACTCCTGCTTGGTCCTGATCTTTGCCTTGATCTGTAACTTCGGGCTTTCTGCTTTGACCAGAACTTTCTAGGTCTCCATGAAGACTTAACTCTTCTCTAACTACTTCCTCAGGCATATGGATGATTTATGTGCTTCTTCATCTTCAGCGTTTGGGGGTAGCTACCAACGACAGTAGGGATGTCGCTTTGGACACAACAAAGAAGAACTGTTTTGTTTATTACTCTTAATTTGTTGTAATTCTTTTGAAGTGTTGCTTGATGGCACCACTCTGCAATTTGAACTTTGATAAATGACATTCTCTTGGCTACTGTATCTTTTTCTTGCGGTATATACTCTTGGATAAGCATTTCTTTCCATGAGCTTGGAATTTCGCAAAGAAGAGTTTGATGTACTCGTCTACATGTCAGATGTAATGTAGTTCAAGGCTGTAAAGAACTTTCCCTTGTTCCATTTTTTGCAAAGGATCTAAAAATTATGGGGACTCGTAAAAGAAGGGGTTAAAATGCATCCTTTTATAAATACAAGGATGTAATAGATCACATAATATTACACATGAGCTGTTCTTAAGATAAAATTCTAAGGAGTAGAATACAACTAACCAAACCATTGAGGAGTATAAATTCAACCCTAAATTGATTTGAAATTTGAAATTTGGATCTATTGAATTAAAGTTTTTATAAATCAAATTTTTATGCACTATTGTTTTTTCCAGTGCCTATTTGAAAAATTGTTTTGGAAGTGATACATTTATGTAATTAACCCTTATATATAGCCATATGATACCTTGCGGGAGAAATATATTATCCGACCTCCTGACCTAAATAGGTCAAAGTGATCGCCTCATCACTAATAACATTCCCGACCTAAGAAGGTCAGAATATAGATCATTCAACATTAATTCAGAAACACCAATGTGCCGACCTCCTGACCTAATCACCATTTTGTCTTCGAGATGGTCATACTTTCAAGGCCAGAAGATCCAATGCTCCGAGCTCCCATCTGACTAACCGGCGAGGATGCTCATCGACCTAGAGAGTTTCAGACTTCCTACCTCTAAGAATATGTTGACCAAGTCCACACTAATCGGGCACGTCCCGAGATTTCAGGGAGTGGGAATGAGTAATGGTTTTATCAGTTGGCAGGCATGTTCCTAAATTCCAGGAATCATGGGAATCGTGGTTTTACTGCTCTGAGAGACAAGTCTGTGAGGTAACTCTATAAATAGTGAATCAATACAAGAATTCAGGTAGGCATTTTTCCTATACACACTTACATACAAAAGCTATTCCCTAACAGATTTTTCCCATATCTCCCGTCACCTGACTTGAGCGTCGGAGGAGACCCATCGGGAAAATCTTTCGGCACCCTTCTAACACTTTGTTTCAGATCTTAGCAGCTTATTCATGATCTGTCCCTTTTTATTTGCTCCGTTGAAGAACCTAAAGAGAGGCAATTTAACCTCTTATTGAAACTTGGAGATTATCACTCTTTTTGAGAGTATCATTTGGCGCTGTCTGTGGGAACGTTCGAGCTAAGCCATGGATATGGCAGCAGGAAGAAGAGGACGCGGAAGAAGGAGAGTATCCGATAGGAGAAACCCCCTTGAACCATCGGAAAACCGTGAAGATATTCCACCTGTACCAGGAGATCAAGTGTCTCCAGCAAGCAGAAGTGTAGGAGATCTCACTTTGGAGCAATTGGCTCAGTACATTGCTCAAACAGTGGATATGGCGGTAAGGGATAACCAAGTACCACCTCGTCAGAATAATCCACCTCACCATCCTCCTCCCATGAATTTAGGACCTCAACAAGTTGAACCAGAGCATTTAACCGCTGATCAACCTATAGTCGAGCCTACGATACCAAATCAAATGGAGATGGTATGGGAGGAGATACGAATGTTGGGCCAACAAAGGGGAGAAAGAATGTCGACATATCGACGAGAAAGCCCTTTTCCCCCCAATCCTAAGAGAAGATCTTCCCCCGAATTTTCGACAACCCATGGTCGGAGAATACGATGGGAGCACTGATCCTGAAGAACATCTCGGGAGGTTTGAAAATGCGGCATTGTTACACCGGTATTCAGATGGAGTCAAGTGTCGAGTATTTTTGACAACACTCATAAGGTCGGCTGTCATGACCCGATACTTTATATGATCATGCATAAGCATCATGTCATATATTTTGACATTATATATGTGCATTGGAAAGCATAGATATTTTTAGTAAAATATCGATTAAATTAGTGATAAGAATATATATAATGAGTAAATTTAAGAAATAAAGTGAATAGATTGAAGAAATAAGGTGAATAGATTGTAAAATATTGATTAAATGTATATATAATGAATAAATGTGAAGATAAGATGATTAAATGAAATAAATGTTAAGGGTATTTAGGTAATTTTTGAAATTTATTAAAAAATAAATGTTAAGGGTATTTAGGTAATTTTCAAAATTTATTAAAAAAAATTAATTTTTTTTAAAAAAATAATAATAAAAGTCTTGAACCGTCTCACAATTCTGGATTTGCAGACAATGACACCTTAGAGTAGGTGTAAATGCCGTGAACTTTGAAAGTGAGAAGAGAGAAAAATAAGAATTCAGAGTTTCGTCGATTTTCGGACTTCGAAACGACTTCAAAACTAGATAATAAGTACATATCTGAAATCCTCGCTTCGTTACCTTCCTTTTGAGGTAGTTTTTCTTCACTTTTTCTTATGTTTAGGTTATGGCTTAAATTGAAATAATCCCAAAATTATGAAATTCATATATGTGATAGATTAAACAATGAAAAATAATATGTAACAAGAAAATTGAGATTATGTTGTAGTTTCGAATTTATACAAATTTTATGGGTATAAAAAGTCATGTGCATATAACGGTTATACTAAAATTTAAATTGAGAAAACATAATTGTAACTTTGAGAACTAATGAATAATAGAAAAGTAATATTGCACTTGGTATGAACATGTTATGCATAACTATAATTAATTTATATTGAACATATGATATTGAGTTTGGTTGTGCATTTGATATGCACTGATAGGTTCTACTTTTGATATAGGCACCAGTAAGGCGAATTAAGCAATTCCTACGAGATAGGAGGATCGATTGTGAGTATATCCTGATAACTTGGCTTTTAACTTTATATGAGTATGTGTTATATGTGTAAGGGGTGTCACATCGGCTCAGCAATGGTTTAATTTTCTCAAGCCAAACACCATTCACAAGGACTTCAGCTCTATTTTCTTGAACCAATTTGCCAGTAGCAAGAGGTATCAAAAAACCTCTCTGAATATGTTCACTACCAAACAGCAGGAGCAAGAGCCTCTGAGAGAATTTGTGCAAAGATTTAACAATATCGCATTAGAGGTACCTACTGCCACTACTGATGTCCTCATCAATGCATTCACTCGGGGATTGAAAGCGGGGGAATTTTTCAAATCATTAGTGAAAAAGCCTCCTCGGAGCTATGATGATCTCCTTGGCCGAGCTGAGAAATATGTCAATCTAGAGGATGCGCAGAAACAAAGGAGGATAGACATGAAGCCGGAAGTAAAGAGAGAAAGGATTGAATCAGGAAAGAAAAGACACTTCGAAAAGGGTGATGATCATGGCAGAGCTAGAGGACAACTTCTAGCTCGCACTCCCTTGACGATGAGTTTAGAGAGGGCTATGGAGCTTTGCGATGAGAAGAGGAGTTTAGAAAGGCCGAAGAAGGCAGAGAAAGGACCTCGCTTGCCTCCCCATGAAAAATATTGTAGGTTTCATAGGGAATACATACATTTCACCAATGAATGTCAAAAGTTGTAAGAGGAGGTCGAAATGATCATTCAAGGGGATCCTCAAATTAAAGCAGTGCTAACCACAAAGCCAGAACCTTACATTCCTAACAGAAGAGGAAGAGATCGACGTTGGGAAAAGAATAAAAGAGAGGCGCGGCGAGATAACGAACCTCATCGTCGAGCTTGGGAAATTTCACCAAAAAGAAATGATGGAGGGAGAAGAGAACATGAGGACAATAATCCAACCTGAGGAATTATACATATGATTTCAGGGGGAGCTACTGATGGAGATTCTGGTCGAGCCCGTAAATTGCACGAACGAAGATTAGAGTGTTCAGAAATTGTAGCGGAGGTCAGTCTTAAATCTGACATCGTGATATGTTTTGGACCCAGTGATCTAAGAGGAGTTGTTGCACCTCACACCGATGCCTTGGTGGTCACTATCACCATCGCAAATTATGATATAGCTCAGATATGTGTTGACACTAGAAGCTCAGTCAATGTATTGTTCAAAGAAACTCTGGACCAAATGCAGATAGAGGGTTTTCGCTTCGAACCTATCATGACACCACTCTACGGTTTCACAGGCAAAACCTATGGGCCAAATTACCATCCCTTTGTCAATGGGAAGTGGTTCCAGACGAGTTACTAAAATGATTGAACTCACAGTGGTAGATGCTCCGTCCTCATACAATGGTATAATTGGCTGACCTGCTATGAAGGATTTCGAGCTATTTCATCTACATATCACCAAAAATTGAAATTCTCATCTGGCACAGAGGTGGGTGTACTACAAGGAGACCAAAAGGCTGCTCGCAATTGCTATATGAGTGAAGTAAAAGAGGAGAATAAGAGATCAAAGTTTCAGGTTAGTGCAATTGAAGGAGGAGCAAAATCCAAAAATATAAGCTTTAGACTGCACAGATGAAGAGCCCGATCTAGTGGAGCTCAGTTCTCCTCAGAAAATGGTTAAAGTAGCAAAAGACTTAAGCCAGGAGGTCCGCACTAAATTGATTGCATTTCTAAAGTATCATGAGGACGTCTTCACGTGGTCAGCTCAGGAGATCGGAGGTATTGATCCCACTATTATGCAGCATCACCTTAATATTCTCACTGGTGCAAAACACGTAAAACAGAAGAAGAGGCACTTCGGCACAGAGAAGGATAAGTTAATCAGAGAAGAGGTGGAGGAACTACTCCTAGCTGGCCACATCCGTGAGGTATAATTCCTAACTTGGTTATCAAATGTGGTCCTAGTACCCAATAATTCAGGAAAGTGGAGAATGTGTGTTGATTTAGGGAACAAGACCTGCCCTAAAGATTGTTACCCTCTACCACGAATTGATCAATTGGTGGACTCCACAGCTGGACATCAATATTTGTGTTTTATGGATGCCTACCAGGGATATCATCAGATCTCGTTGGCCCGAGAAGATCAGGATAAAGTCAGTTTCATCACCTCAGACGGGACATTTTGCTACGCAATGATGCCATTTGGATTAAAAAATGCAGGAGCTACATATCAAAGGCTCATGCATAAAGCGTTTATGGCAGAAATTGAAAGAAACATAGAGGTTTATGTAGATGACATTTTGGTAAAATCAAGGTCAGGAGATGATCTCATTCCTGATCTCACAAAAACATTCTTGGTGTTACGATCGTATAATCTGAAGTTGAACCCTCAGAAATGTCTCTTCGGGGTTAAAAACGGAAAATTTCTGGGTTATATTGTGACAGAAAGGGGGATTGAGGCTAATCTGGAAAAAGTCCAAGCTTTGCAATCTATGTTACCCCCTAAAAATCTACAAGAAGTACAAAGATTAACAGGTCATATTGTGGCACTTTCTTGTTTCATATCGATATCAGCCCATCGGAGTTTGCCAATTTTCCAGGTCCTTCGAAGAGCCAAAAAGTTTGAGTGGGATGAAAAATGCGAAGCTGCATTTGAAGACCTTAAGAACTATCTGGCCGAGCTCCCGATCTTATCTAAGCCAAAGATAGGAGAACGATTGTTTGTTTATCTGTCCGCAACAGAGGAGGCCGTAAGCTCGGTGCTCATCAGACAAGAAGGTCCCATTCAACAACCTATGTATTACATATCTCATGCGCTGAAGGGGCCTGAGTTGCGATATGTGGAGATTGAAAAGCTAGCTCTAATATTGGTGATGACAGCCCGACGTTTAAGACCATATTTTCTCTCACATCCAATATCAGTACTCACCAACAGCCCGTTGGGAAGAATATTGAATCGAGCTGAGGTCTCTGGATGACTCGTGAGATGGACAACCGAGCTAGGAGAATATGATATAAATTATGAACCTCGGGTATCAGGCCTTGGCAGATTTTATTGTTGAGACCATAAGGCCTGAACAAGGAGAGATTTGGAAGATCTACGTGGACGGATCTTCCTATAAAGAAGGCAGTGGGGTAGGGGTAATTTTACTATCACCCCGAGGAGACGAAATCAAGATAGCAGTTAGGTTGGAATTCCGAGCTTCCAATAATGAAGCAGAATATGAAGCTGTTTTAGCAGGTATGCGAGCAGCTCAGAATGTTGGAGCTACTAGAATTCATATCTTCTATGATTCTCAGCTGGTGTCCCAACAGATGAATGGTGTTTACGATATAAAAAATGAAAAGCTTGTCGAGTATGCTAGGGCAATTGAGAAGGCTAAAGATTTTTTTTGTGGAAATAGTATTTGAGCAGATCCCTAGAGCAGAGAATGATAAAGATGATAGCTTGGTTAAAATGGCAAGCTCATTATACAGATGGAAAGATCGGGAGATTGTTAGGATCGATTTCGGGGGTGGGTTGCCATTCCACACTCGAGTTCAACCAACTTGAGCTTCAATAGCTCGTGTTCTTGAAATAATTGCACCGAGAGATTATATCGAGTTTGGTTACAAAACCGAGCTGAATACACTCGACATAACCTGCTCTATAACCATTAAACATTTGAAAGGCATTTCAAAATTTGCAAGAAAGTATGTAAAAACAGTTAGGTAAATAAATGCAGTAAAGTAAAAACACAAGCATTTGTTTCTGGAAGTTCGAAGCACAACGCTTCTACGTCCCCGCTTCTCCCATCTCATGGAAGGATACACTAGAAAATTGATTTACACTTTACAACATACAACCTACATAGGCTAATACCACACAGATAGCCTAAACTCCTAGCCCACACAAAGTTCATGTTCTTTAACGTCTCACATGTAAAGACCTCACCGAGTTGTGATAAATCACCAACTGTTACAATGGTATTCACTCTTCTATTTTAGATCACAAATACAATGAATAGAGTGAATACAAAGGCACAAATGATTCCATAATGAATCTGATACAGTAAGGTAAGAGGTGCCAAATGTTTGGGGAGTGCTCTTCACTTAGCAGCTTTTGTCTTTGAAGTTCCCCAATTGAATCCCAAGTGGGTTTACTTTGGAAGGCTTGGATTGATCTTCAATCAGCTGTTATTGAGCTTCCAAATCATATATATATATAGCCCCAAGTAATGATTACGTTAGATACAAGAATATGCCCATTGAAAAATGTTCTGCACCATTCTCGAGCTTGCAATGGTCATATTATGGTTTTTGGGCTATTTCTGGAAGGGCCGCTGGCCGGGTCCGGTAGGTGATGCGGTAGGTTATCCGTGTAAGCAATCCATGAGCATACAACGCAGCGGAATAAAATTTTTATGGATTACTAACACCGGATCTATACATAGGTTATCATATCGGCTTAAGGTATACGAAGGTCTCACCCTTGTAGCGTGTTTGAAGCAGATTCCACGGAGCAGCACGTCCAACGAACTCCGAGTCACAAACGAAAGTTTTCACCTTCGTCTCTACGGTATCCACACGATCAAATCGAAAGGGACGTTCAAGAACAAGTTGCTAGACTTATTCTTGAACAAACAAGGCTCACGGTTACAATAACCGATCAACGACCACCATGAACCACCAAGGAAAGACGGCGGCGATGGAGAAGCTCACGACTTCTAGGGTTCGGCCGAGAGAGAGCTTGAGGTGGAGGCTAGAGTTTGATATCAAAACAATGAATGAAAGTGTGATTAACAATTAATCAAAACCTCTTATTTATATTATAAGGCTTTTAATTAAGGTTCAAGACTTTCTTAAAGTCTTATGGGCCCAAACACATGATTTAATTAAAAACCTTTAATCACTTAATTAAGACTCTTCTTAATTAATTAATTCATCCAATGAATTTAATTTCCCTTATCGATTTAATCTTTTGTGCGACCCGATAGGATCTCGTAATGTTGGCAGTGACATAAAATCTCATTTTATGTCGCAAGCATTGAGTGGTATCTAGCAACACATCGATGCTACCCAAATTACGAGAATGTCAATGACTCGACATAACCTTTAGAACTTGTGATAATATTAATCATGTAACTTAATCCCTTTGTCCTTTGTGTTTAGATTGAACACGAGTCATGGAATAGTCATACTCGTATATCCAATCTTTATTTCTTGATCCCCAAGTAGAACTAGAATAAACGAATAAGCTCGATATCTCATATCGACTCATTCGAGCATGGCCATGCATTTTAGTTCTCACTTGATCAAGGGCCAAACACATCTCCTGTTACATAGGAGGGACAAATCCTATCTCGATCAGTCAACATCCCTCTACATAATTCGTAGTGTATCCAATAGTCGCCTTTATAGATTACCCTGTTACGGGTAACGTTTGACGATATCAAGATACATAACTCCTTATGTTGGGATCTCTGATGATCACAAGTCGTAAGGATTACATACATTATTATCACTATGAGAATTGCATATGACGATCATATAACTATCCATGTTGCATTCTCATGGTGGGTCTGTCCAGTACATCGTTCTCTAACATGTACCCATATGTTGATTTGATATCTCATATCAATGAACAATTCATCGATCAACACATACTAGTCTCTACGTATTATCATTATCCCTTTCATGATAATACTTGACTAGGGACATCTTTAAGAATAATACAATATTATTCTAAGGACATTAACATATATATTAATTCACAATGCACAGTTAAAAGAATAATATATAATAATGAATTGCCATTCATAAAACCATAAACATTGTATGTCTTAAACAATCATCTAATGACTTGTCTTAGGGCATATCCCAACAAATCTCCCACTTGCACTAAGACCACTCAGACATGTACCTAATGCCTAGAGATCTAGTATGACGATCATGCTTCTGCTGTGACAGCGGCTTCGTCAATGGGTCAGATACATTATCATCTGTTGGTACTTTGCATATTTTAACATCCCCACTTTCAACGATTTCTCGAATGAAATGGAAACGCCTAAGTATGTGCTTGGATCTTTGGTGAGATCTTGGTTCCTTAGCCAATGCGATCGCTCCATTGTTGTCACAATAGAGTTCTATCGAATCTTTAATGCTAGGCACCACTCCAAGTTCAGAAATGAACTTCCTCATCCAAACAGCTTCCTTTGCTGCATCCGAGGCAGCAATATACTCAGCTTCCGTTGTAGAATCGGCTACTGTTTCTTGCTTTGAACTCTTCCAGCTCACAGCACCTCCATTTAGGCAATACACATATCCAGATTGCGATCGAAAATCATCTTTGTCGGTTTGGAAGCTTGCATCAGTGTAACCCATTACATTGAGCTCTTCCTCACCTCCATAAATCAAGAATGTATCCTTAGTCCTTCTCAAGTACTTTAGGATATTCTTGACAGCAATCCAGTGACCTTCACCTGGATCAACTTGATATCTGCTCGTCATGCTCAAAGCATACGATACATCGGGACGAGTACATATCATGGCATACATGATAGATCCAATAGCTGACGCGTATGGAATCTTACTCATGCGTTGTCTCTCATCTGGTGTTGAAGGACACTGTTCCTTCGAGAGATAAATACCATGTGTCATAGGCACGAATCCTTTCTTGGATTCTTGCATGCTAAACCTTTTAAGCACCTTGTCTATGTATGTACTTTGACTAAGACCAAGAAGCCTTCTCGATCTATCTCTATAGATCTTGATTCCTAATACATAGGTGGCTTCTCCTAAGTCTTTCATCGAAAAGCAGTTCCCTAGCCAAATCTTTACAGATTGCAAGGCAGGGATATCATTTCCAATAAGAAGTATGTCATCTACATACAACACTAGGAAAATGATTACGCTCCCACTGACCTTCTTGTAGACACAAGGTTCATCTTCATTTTTGATAAAACCAAACTCTTTGATTGCATCATCAAAACGAAGATTCCAACTCCGAGAAGCTTGCTTCAATCCATAAATGGATCGTTGTAGCTTGCATATCTTTCCAGCATCCTTTGGATCGACAAAACCCTCGGGCTGTGTCATGTACACATCCTCGAGCAGATTTCCATTAAGGAAAGCTGTTTTGACATCCATCTGCCAGATTTCATAATCATGAAATGCAGCTATTGCAAGTAAGATCCTTATGGATTTAACCATGGCCACTGGTGAAAAGGTTTCATCATAGTCAATACCATGAATTTGTTTGAATCCTTTTGCAACCAGCCGACCTTTATAGGTTTGTACGTTACCATCCATATCGGTCTTTTTCTTGAAAATCCATTTGCACCCTATGGGTCGTACCCCTTCAGGTAGATCAACCAAAGTCCATACTTGGTTTGCATACATGGATTCCATCTCAGATTTCATGGCCTCTTGCCATATCTCAGAATCATTGCCCATAATAGCTTGTTGATAAGATGACGGCTCATCCTCATCAATAAGTAGTAAGTCGCCTTGTTGAGTCACAAGAAATCCATATCTTTGTGGCTCCCGGTGTTCTCTTACAGACCTACGCTGGGTTTGTGTCTCTTGAGCAGGTACTTCTTCCACAACAGTTTGTGGTGCCTGCTCTGTTTCCATCTCAATCTCAGGTTCAGTGTTTTCTTGTGGTTGAACTTCACTAAGTTCTATTTTCTCCCACTGGTTTTTCTAGAAATAAATTCTCTTTCAAGAAATACACCAGTCCGAGCAACAACTACTTTGTTCTCGGTGGGATAATAGAAATAGTATCCTTTTGTTTCCTTAGGATACCCCACAAATAAACACTTATCCGATTTGGGTCCAAGTTTGTTAGTGGCGTGACGTGTAACGAAAGCCTCACAACCCCAAATCTTCATAAAAGACATACTAGGACGCTTCCCAGTCCATATCTCATATGGTGTCTTTTCCACTGATTTAGATGGAACACGGTTCAGTAAGAAAATCGCTGTTTCTAGAGCGTGTCCCCAAAACGATATCGGAAGATCTGCATGACTCATCATTGATCTAACCATGTCTAACAAGGTTCGATTTCTCCTCTCGGATACACCATTCCATTGCGGAGTATACGGAGGAGTGAGTTGTGGGACTATCCCACACTCCTTTAGATAGTCATGAAACTCTTGGCTTAAGTATTCTCCTCCTCGATCTGATCGAAGGATTTTGATACTCTTGCCAAGTTGGTTTTGTACTTCATTCTTGAAATCTTTGAACTTTTCAAAGGTTTCATGCTTATGTTTCATTAGGTACACATACCCATATCTACTGAGGTCATCAGTAAATGTAACGAAGTATTGAAAACCACCTCTAGCTTGTGTACTTATTGGTCCACATACATCACTATGTATTAGTCTCAATAAAACATTTGCCCTTTCAACATGTCCCTTGAAAGGGGCTTTAGTCATCTTGCCCATTAAACAAGATTCGCATGTTTCATATGATTCAAAATCAAATGAATCTAATACTCCATCCTTATGAAGTTTAGACATGCGGTTCTCGTTTATGTGGCCCAAGCGACAGTGCCAGAGATAAGTCGGATTACAATCATTATTATTATTTTTTTAATCCTTTTAGTATTTATGTTATAGATAGGCATATCAAGATTTAATACATAAAGACCATTCACCATTTGTGCACTAGCATAAAACATATCATTTAAATAAATAGAACAACAATTGTCCTTTATTATAAATGAAAAACCATACTTGTCCAAACAAGAAATAGATATTATGTTTTTAGTAATAGAAGGCACAAAATAACTATCTTTCAAAATCAATGATAAACCAGAAGGTAAAGCTAAATGATAATCTCCTATAGCTAATGCAGCAACTCTTGCTCCATTTCCAACTCGGAGATCAACTTCACCTTTCGCCAATGTCCTACTCCTTTTGAGATCCTGCACATTTACACAAATGTGAGATCCACATCCAGTATCTAATACCCATGATGAAGAAGTAGATAAATTGACTTCTATAACAAAAATACCTGAAGCGGAAGTCACACTTCATTTCTTTAGATCCTCCAGATATACTTTGCAGTTTCTTTTCCAATGGCCGGTCTCACCGCAATGGAAACAGTTCCCTTCCTTTGCTATCCCTCCCTTTGGCTTTAGTGCAGAAGACTTTGGCTTAGATTTAGCAAAGACCTTCTTTGCTTTCTTGTTGCCTTTAGCTTTGGCCCTTCCTTTGCCCTTATTCACAATAAGGACATTTGTGGCCTTAGTCTTCTTAGTATTTGCTTCATATGTTCTCAACATACCAAGCAACTGTGGTAGAGTCTTTTCCATGTCAGTCATATTGTAATTTACTACAAATTGACTGAAGCTCTCAGGCAACGATTGCAAGATCACATCGGTGGCCAACTCTTGGTCCAATGGAAAACCCAGCTTGTCCAGATTCTCAATGTACCCAATCATCTTGAGCACATGAGTTCCAACTAAGCTTCCTTCTACCATCCTGCACTGAAATAACGCCGTAGAGACGTCATACCTCTCTTGTCTTGCTTGCTGTTGGTACAACTGCTTTAAGTGTTCGATCATATCGAACGCCTCCATTTCCTCATGTTGCTTCTGAAGCTCAGAGTTCATGGTGGCAAGCATGAGGCACCCAACATCAAGTGCGTCACTCTGATGCTTCTTGTAAGCATCTTTTTCGGTTCTTGTAGCCGTTAGGGGAGGTTCCTCAGCGGGTAAGGGTTCCTCTAGGACATATTGTTTCTTTTCTTGTTTGAGGACTATCCTCAAGTTCCTATGCCAGTCTAGGAAATTCGTCCCATTTAATTTGTCATTCTCAAGGACCGATCGCAGTGATAAAGTGCTAGTAACGTTGTTAGTTGCCATGGATATCTACAATATAAATATGCAAAATAAGTTTATGATTTAAATCATTTAACATGGTCTTATATTAAATGATACTCCCACTATTTTGTTTAAAAAAATATCAACCCTCGAAACCTTTAGTGGGCCAAGATCCATATTTCTCCTAATCTTGAGTTAGCTTTGGCTAATCGCCCAAGACTCGGTTATTTAGGTAGACAACACTTTGTCAATTACATCACATATAATTCTTGGATAGTTGGACGAACAACACTTTGTTCAATTCATCAAATGAATTAAAATCCAACCCATGCCTCTAGGTTCCCAATCCTATTGAGATAACCTAGTTAAGTCGTACCCAATTAAAGTATAACGGATATCACTTTTATCCTTTCGCGCCTTACTAAGATTGCCACGGTGCTTTGCTTTGGCAAACCCACACATGTACAATCGAAGTTATTGACGAGTACTTTTATTTGGAAGGCATCTAAAACTTAATATTTTAGAGGGATTTATTGATCTCATGATTAATTTGATAATTTAAAATATGTCCACTACATATAGTTGTATACATATCTACATATATGTGTAATACTATTATCAAACTAAAACATAAGATAAATCATGCATCAACATACATAATTAAAACGTGACATGGTTATAGCCCCTACTAATGATTTTCTCAAGCCAATGAGAAAATCCTATGAGTCAACCTAAGGTAACTTCACAAGCACCTTCCTTTGGCTCCAATTTGTGAATGGCCTCCTCATCCCGGCACGATGCTCCATCTTCATTGATCACCATCAATAAAAATAAACTACACTATTTACAAGATATAGAATTCCTCGATTCACATTCGAGGGGAACATAGGGGAGGGATTACATTTAGAATGAAATAGAGAAAGGCACGACACGCAGGTCGTATTATAAATTACAAACATCCACAAATCCTATCTAATAGGTCAAAGGGCTATAACCACGCACCATGCTCAAACAACACATAAAGCATGCATTAACATTTAATTAATTAAATTCTAAACATTTTAAATTTAATTATAATTAAAACTGTAATATAATTTTTGAAAAATTATCGTACGCTCGGGACATCACATGCCACGAACGAAAGCGACTAAGACACGAACCACCATGGTTCGAACCATGAAGCACTCGGCTGGACCATTGATGGGCCTAGGGTTCGAAACCCTAGCCCATGGCCGAGCCTTGGCTCGTGCGGCGGCGGCGCTAGGGTTCCAAACCCTAGCCGCCTCGCACCCTTATGGTTTTTATCGAGCCATCTTGTTTCAAACACTGGAATTTGTTAGCCACGAGTCACGGTCATGCCATGCACGGGGTTCGCTCAACCATCTCGAGCTAAGGGTTCGAAAAACCTTGCTCTCATGTGGTAAAGTTACTAATCCATGCATGCGTGAACCATTATCGAGTCAAGGAGTTCAAAACTCATCCAAGCATCAAAACTTTAGAAAATAAGGCGATGATGGTCGAGCCATGCACGGCTATTAGGGTTCGAAACCCTAGCCGTCATGAGCTAGCCGTCACGTCCAATGGGTTCCAAACCCTAATTAATTTTCGACACTTCCATGCACAATTATTAGCCACAACGACTAAGCCATCTCGAGCCAAGGGTTCGAAAACCCTAGCCCTCAAGTGGCTAGCCGTCGTGTCATTTGTGATGGTGATGGCCGAAAATTGATGCTCAATAAATATTATTATTCGCCAATTATATCAAATACAATTATTACGATGATTTTCATAAACTAAAATTAATTTCATATCATATATGAATTTAAACAGTTTTAATAGCATGCAATATTAATTCTAATATGATTAACACAATTTAATCACATAAATCCGATATGAGCCTTGTACACGGCTCTGATACCACTGTAAGCAATCCATGAGCATACAACGCAGCGGAATAAAATTTTTATGGATTACTAACACCGGATCTATACATAGGTTATCATATCGGATTAAGGTATACGAAGGTCTCACCCTTGTAGCGTGTTTGAAGCAGATTCCACGGAGCAGCACGTCCAACGAACTCCGAGTCACAAACGAAAGTTTTCACCTTCGTCTCTACGGTATCCACACGATCAAATCGAAAGGGACGTTCAAGAACAAGTTGCTAGACTTATTCTTGAACAAACAAGGCTCACGGTTACAATAACCGATCAACGACCACCATGAACCACCAAGGAAAGACGGCGGCGATGGAGAAGCTCACGGCTTCTAGGGTTCGGCCGAGAGAGAGCTTGAGGTGGAGGCTAAAGTTTGATATCAAAACAATGATATGAAAGTGTGATTAACAATTAATCAAAACCTCTTATTTATATTATAAGGCTTTTAATTAAGGTTCAAGACTTTCTTAAAGTCTTATGGGCCCAAACCCATGATTTAATTAAAAACCTTTAATCACTTAATTAAGACTCTTCTTAATTAATTAATTCATCCAATGAATTTAATTTTCCTTATCGATTTAATCTTTTGTGCGCCCGATAGGATCTCGTAATGTTGGCAGTGACATAAAATCTCATTTTATGTCGCAAGCATTGAGCGGTATCTAGCAACACATCGATGCTACCCAAATTACGAGAATGTCAATGACTTGACATAACCTTTAGAACTTGTGATAATATTAATCATGTAACTTAATCCCTTTGTCCATTGTGTTTAGATTGAACACGAATCATGGAATAGTCATACTTGTATATCCAATCTTTATTTCTTGATCCCCAAGTAGAACTAGAATAAACGAATAAGCTCGATATCTCATATCGACTCATTCGAGCATGGCCATGCATTTTAGTTCTCACTTGATCAAGGGCCAAACACATCTCCTGTTATATAGGAGGGACAAATCCTATCTCGATCAGTCAACATCCCTATACATAATTCGTAGTGTATCCAATAGTCGCCTTTATAGATTACCCTGTTACGGGTAACGTTTGACGATATCAAGATACATAACTCCTTATGTTGGGATCTCTGATGATCACAAGTCGTAAGGATTACATACATTATTATCACTATGAGAATTGCATATGACGATCATATAACTATCCATGTTGCATTCTCATGGTGGGTCTGTCCAGTACATCGTTCTCTAACATGTACCCATATGTTGATTTGATATCTCATATCAATGAACAATTCATCGATCAACACATACTAGTCTCTACGTATTATCATTATCCCTTTCATGATAATACTTGACTAGGGACATCTTTAAGAATAATACAATATTATTCTAAGGACATTAACATATATATTAATTCACAATGCACAGTTAAAAGAATAATATATAATAATGAATTGCCATTCATAAAACCATAAACATTGTATGTCTTAAACAATCATCTAATAACTTGTCTTAGGGCATATCCCAACAATCCGGTAGGTGATTCTGTAGGTGATCCGGTAGGTGATGCGTTAGGTGATGCTGTAGGTGATTCGGTAGGTGATCCGGTAGGTCTTTCCGGTAGGTGATGCGGTAGGTGATCCGGTAGGTGATGCGGTAGGTCTTTCAGCTTTGCACCAGAAAGCTCTTGCAGACATGTTTTGTCAAGTAAACCTTCGAATTTGGTCTGCTGGCCTGATATACGACTTGTAGAGACTTGAGTTTTCTATCCAACCCCTTTGGAATCAAGTCGTTTCAATATCCGAGCTATGATATATGATCAATTTAGTCAGCAGCGCTCGGGGTCTACTGGATGCTGAATTCTCATTTCAGCAACCAAACTCAAGGCCATTTCTTAGCAGATTATCAAGCTGTAAAATATCATCTATGAACTGCACACTTGATGAAATATGTTAGCAACGCAATAACAAGTTTTGTTAACATCAAAACCAAGATTATTCGGGTTTCCAAAACCCAACAGAGATCATATGACAGGTTGAGCTAAGTCCTTTCTCCATTTCCCAACCTCCCGATCTTGAGGAAAATGATTGGAGGGCTGCTATTTTTGATTTCTTACAAAAAGGTACCACGCCAAGTGATCCTAAGAAAGCGTACATATTGAAGCAACGATGCCTTCGTTTCTTACTTTTAGAAGGAATGTTATATAAAAGGTCTTTTTCCCGACCTCTTCTCAGATGCTTGGGTCATAAGGATTCAGATTACGTGCTAAAAGAGATTTCATGAGGGATGTTGTGGTAACCACCTTGAATCATTGTCACTAGCTAGGAAGGTTGTCCTAGCTGGTTACTTTTGGCCTACCATTCAGAAAGATGCCGCAACTCTTGTCAGAACATGTGATAGTTGCCAGCGGCATGCCAGACTTCAACTCCAACCTGCTGCTATGATGAAAGCAATTGTAGCTGCGTGTACTTTTGATCAGTGGGGAATTGACATCGTTGGTCTTTTTCCAATAGCACCAGTCCAAAAGAAATTTCTAATTATGGCTATCGACTATTTCTCTAAGTGGGTGGAGGCTGAAGCTGTAGCTAAGATCACAGAACAAAAATATTGGATTTTCTATGGCAGAATTGCAGGTTTGGGGTCCCAATAAAGTTAGTCTCCGACAATGGAAGGCAATTTCAAGGCTCCTTGATGAAGCATGGTGCGAAGAGATGAAAATACAACAGGCTTTCACCTCAGTAGCCTATCCTCAAAGTAACGGTCTGGTAGAGGTTACCAACAGGTCTCTGGTGCAAAGTCTTAAAGCCAGGCTAGGAAGAGCCAGGGGTAATTGGTGGAGGAGCTCCCCAGTGTTTTATGGTCTTACAGAACCACTCCGAGGACAGGAGCCGGGAAAACTCCTTTCAGCCTAGTATATGGAAATGAAGCTGTCCTTTCAGCAGAGATCGGAGCTCAGTCATGTATAATAATTCATTATGACGATTCAAATGAGGAAAGAAGATCTATTGACCTTGACCTTATAGAGGAAGCAAGAGAAGCAGCTGCTCTTCGAATGGAAGCTTACCGGGGTCTAGTAGCACGAGCTTATAATCGACGGGTCGTCCAACGGAGTTTTGAAGTGGGTGACTTGGTTTTGAAGAAAGTACAAGATGTGGAGATCAGGAAATTAGATCCAAAATGGGAGGGTACTTACAAGGTAGTCGAGAAGCTGAGTTCGGGTGCTTACTACCTATAAGACATGGAAGGAAAGTATTGAAGAGGCCGTGAAATGCTTATCACCTTCGTAAATATTATGCTTGATCTTATTTTTCTTTTATGATGTAATAAATTCCTACTCTTTCTTTGTTATTTAATACGAAAAATAAAGTATGTTCTTCAATGACACTTGCTAAAAACAATAATGAAGATGAGCTATGTCCAAGGTCCGAGCTTCACGAGCTCGTCCGACCTCCATAAACAAAAAGACTTTACGAGTCTCAGCATAGCTCTACGAGATATGTCCGTAGTCCGAGCTTCAAAAGCTCGTCTGATCTCCATAGACAAAAATACTTTACAAGTCTCAGCATAGCTCCGCGAGCTATGACCAAGGTTCGGGATTCATGCATTGAATAAATCCTACTTCGCTTATATTAATCAACATACATAAACAGTTTCTAAGCTTCCAAGCTCTAGAAATAATATACTGCTGGAAATTTGTACAAAATAAGAGCAATGTTATCGAACATACAACTTGTCTAAAAAGTTTATGTTAGCATAAAAGATTTAAAGTACAAAAATGTTCTCCCTATAAAGCAATACATCAAACATCAGAAGGAAGATTCTGAATAACGCGGTCTATGTCAAGGAAATCAGAAGATGATCCTTCTGGAAGATAGCCTGCTTCTTTGAACTGAGCTAGGCAACCATTGAATCCCACCTCCAGATAACCGAAGGCCTTTTCACCAGTTATCTCCACGAACTCTGAGGATTTCAAGAATTCATCCTTGAAAGTGTCTCAGATTGTGAAGCTTTGGCTTTCTCATCTTCTAAAGCTTTTTTAACAACCTCCAGCTCTTGGGTAGTGATCTCAGCTGCTTCTCTGGATGCCTCCAAGGCACGACGAGCTCCTTCCAGCTCTTTGTGGTCAATATCAGCAACCCTTTGAGATTCATCAAGCTTGGCCTTAAAGGTCTCTAACTGTTCCTTGAGCTCTAACACCTCTTTCTCATGAAAAACCTTCAGATTATCTAATGAGCGACGGAGGTCAGTATTGTTAGCCTCAAAGGCCTTGGAATCTTTCAGAGATTGTCGGCGGGAATTGTTAGCTCGGGAAGAGAATTCACCCAGTAAAAGCATTGACTCTGTAAAGCTACTACAAGTCCTTTTTGTAAGCTCGGACCAAGATAGGTCGGTCATGAAAGCAACATCCGGTTTGGTAGCTAAGTCTCGTAGCAGAGATACAGACACATTATTCGGACCTTCACTCACCAGGCGCACTTCATCGCGATAATACTCAAAAGCTATGTCTCTCGATCTCTCCACTGGTGTCCTCAGAGCTTCAGTACTGGGTTTCACTTGCCTCAAGGGTTCTACCTCTGGAGCTGAATTTGCATCCCTGGCTGTTAAATCAGTAATCACTTCATCAGAAAGATGGGCAAACATTTTCTTACGCCTCAACGGAGTCTCAATAACTTCAGTTTCTCCTGGCACAGCTATGGTGACAGCAGGGGTAATAGGCTCAGGTATAGTAGCTGAACTCGCTTTACCTTTTCTCTTGGCAGCCACTTTCAAAATAAATGCATTCATGACTCTATCAACTGAAGAAGTACATGCATCGGAGTCAGACATAACAGTAATAATGAAGATAATAATGAAAGAAGATAAATAAGTGTTATTTTAGCTACCGAAGTTTCCCTTCAAGGGTACGTCTGCCGAGCTTAGACCACAATGACATAAGAGATCTTCAGATAAGAGACGAGAAATATTGAAACACTTAAACCCGATCACCGACCTCACCTCAGTAAATAAAGGGCTCCTCCGGAACCCATCGGGTGGAGAGGGTAAATTGGGGAGATGATCACGCCAACGGGAGAACATTACCCATGGCCGAGGAGGTTTGATGAAAAAGTAATAATTTTTCCAGTATTTGTTACTTGAAGGATATCCGTCCAAGAATTTACATCCAGGACGAGCTGAGAAATAAATAGGTCCTTCTTTAGACCTCTTAGGAAGCATGAAGTGACTAAGAGAGAAACAATATAGCCTTAATCCTAAAGCCCGAAACAAGATTACAAAGGTACAAAGAAGGCGGAAGGCATTTGGGGAAAATTGACTAAGGTTCAAATGATAATACCTACTAAGTTGTAAAAAGAAGTCAGGTATAGGAAATCACAGCCCCTTCGATCTGATCAAGATAAAAAGTATAATAACCAGAAGGGGGCTCGTGAGGTCGGTCCTTAGGAGAAGGTATGATGATATCATAATCATTAGAAGCATGGCTCAGGGTTCTGATTATAGCCTCAGCTGAATACTTGAGACCTGAGCGGTAAAGAATATACCAGGGAGAGTCCTCTAACTGGAGAAAATCTTCAGGTTCCCCGACCTGAAAGGTTGATAAGGTCGGATCCTCAGTCAGAGGAGAAGTTCCAACCTCATCTCAGGAGGAAGCACCCGAGAGTGAGGGTGAGCTTTCGGAAGATTCATAACAATCAATCTCCCGAAACACAGCAACCAAAGTGGAAGAGGTGGAACCACTATTAGATGACATGATGGCCAATAGAAGTTTTCTCTAAGTATAAGAGATGAAAAGGGAAAAGAAAGGCAAATATCAGATCTTACCTAGTAAATGGAAAGAGGAAAGAGGTCGGGTCTGAGCTATCTGCAACAACAAAAAAGTATGAAATGAATGAAAGAGACACGATATTTATAGTAAAAGCGTGCTCAAAGGAGACCGTAGGATGAAGATGATATGAAGGGTCACTATTAACCTTGGGAAACGAAATGACACTGTTTATAATTTGAATTTCAAATTTTTTGATTTCCCACCTTTTAGTTTTGCTACTCGACCAGATACGAGTTTATGACCATTGGTGTCAACTCGACTTGTGATACCTTGAGGGAGAAATATATTGTCCGACCTCCCGACCTGGAAAGGTCAAAGTGATCGCCTCATCACTAATAACATTCCCGACCTCCCGACTTGAGAAGGTCAGAATATAGATCATTCAACATTAATTCAGAAACACCAATGTGCCGACCTCCTGCCATAATCACCATTTTGCCTTCGAGACGGTCATACCTTCAAGGCCAGAAGATCCAATGCTCCGAGCTCCCATCTGACTAACCGGCGAGGATGCTCATCGACCTAGAGAGTTTCAGACTTCCTACCTCTAAGAATATGTTGACCAAATCCACACTTATTGGGCACGTCCCGAGATTTCAGGGAGTGGGAATAAATAATGGTTTTATCAGTTGGCAGGCATGTTCCTAAATTCCAGGAATCGTGGGAATCGTGGTTTTACTGCTCTGAGAGACAAGTTCGTGAGGTAAACTCTATAAATAGTGAATCGATACAAGATTTCAGGTAGGCATTTTTCCTATACACACTTACATACAAAAGCTATTCCCTAATAGATTTTTCTCATATCTTCCGTCACCTGACTTGAGCGTCGGAGGGGACCCGCCGGAAAAATCTTCCAGCACCCTTCTAACACTTTGTTTCAGATCTTAGCAGATCATTTATGATTTGTCCCTTGTTATTTGCTCCGTTGAAGAACCTAAAGAGAGGCAATAATTTTTACCGCAGCTTCATTTTTTTGGAATTTATGGTTTATTTCTACGGTACCTTCATTTTTACGGCATCTTCATTTTTTTACGGCACAGGAACAACCGAACAGGTTTTACGGCTTGGCTTGCAGCTCTTCTTTGGATTTTCGACTCACCTTCAAATTTTCGAAAGCTGGAATTGGTAATTTTTAAATGATCTCTATTATTTGGTTTTTATTTTGTTTATATGATCTTGTACGAAAATTTGAGAGAGCCTACGCATGTGTGGACGAGCCCAGGAGGGTTTTTGCATTTTTAAAATTGTGATTTATCTATTCGGGTATGTACTATGTCTATGTGTGGGAGAATTTGAAAAATGAAAATTTGTCGAATTGCGTCTACCATAGATTCTAGTTGATAACGTATATTGTTCCTTGATGTGATCCGTGATTTTCGAATATAAGGTAGAATAAACACACCAATATTTTTTACGTGGAAACCCTCAAATGGAGAGAAAAACCACGGGACCTAGTCCAGTATAAAACTTCACTATAAATGTTGATGATTTACAAGACTCTCTGGACACAAATAACAATCGCTCAATGACTTACACGAATTTTTTTTAGAGAAATAACAGAAAAGACCGAACAGACATAAATTTGCTCTCTTCGGAGTCTTTTTGCCCAGAAAAATCCAACCCTTACTATGATGACATCCGCGGGTATTTATAGGACTGTTCCCAGTGATTGGCTCGCGGGAGATCCAGAACACGATGTCCTATGATCGTGGCTTAACTGGAGCCCAACGCGTCCGAGAAATCCGCGCCCCATTACTGCACGTTCATTCACGCCGGTTAATTTGTTAGTTACTCCCGGGTCTTCCGCTAATCTTTGACCAGAAAACCGAGGAGGGTTAGCAGCTGTTCGGTAAAAACCCTGCTCGGTGCTATCCGTTCGGTGCACTCTGTTCGGTATATGACTTGTTCGGCCCTTGAGGGGATTTTACCCGAGGAGGTCAATATATCATATGACATCAACTCACCCCCCTAAAGTAAAGAAGACGAGACTTTTGAAGTCTTGTTTTATTGTCTTCGGGTAAAATCCTAAACTTAACCTGCTCGGGACATTTTTGCCGCCTTTTTTTCCCGCCCAAATATTTCAAGTGCCGCGCGACGTTTCGTTTCCCGAGGCTCCTTTATAACCGTCCATTCCCTTATTTTTGGACGGTGAAGATTAAATGACTGTTCACATGGTCCCCGCTATAAATACCCCCTCCTTTTTCTTCATTTGTCCTTACTTTGCTGCATTTTGCTTCCGAGCTAGCACCAGACGATCGAACAACTTTCCCCAGCAGTCCCTTTTTAATCACCTAAGTATGGTTTCTTCCTCCGCCGACTCTTCATTGCAGGCGATAGAAATGTTCAACGAGGGGGACGCTCTTAGCCCCTCTCTTCAACCCTCTTCCTCTTCTTCTGATAGTGACAGAACTCTAAGCTCCTCAAGCTCCTCTGCCACGTCTGCCGCTCGTATACAGGAGCAGAGACTTGTTACAGAGCGAGATTTAGTTAAAGCCCGTGTTCCTTGGTTCGAGATCTTCGAGTCTGAGGTCAAATTGACTCAGCACCACATCAATATCCGAACTAAATGGGGGATTTCCGAGGGGACTTCTATTATTGCTCCCCCTTCTGGATCTCGTCCTCACTTACCCCCTAAGGGGTATTTTCCTTTCTATATAGATCAGCTCCGAGGAGGCCTCCATTTTCCCGTCCCTTCTTTCTTTATTGAAGTGACCTCCTACTTCTGTGTTTCCCTTAGTCAATATTTCCCAATAGCTATAGGGTATTAGCAGGCTTCTTCATAGTTCTTTCTTATCTGGGTTTTACCCCTACTCCCGAGCTTTTTCATTGTTTTTTTCAATTGAACAAGAAAGAGATCGGGCTCTTTTACTTTCCCTCAAGGACAGGGGTTGGCTTCCTCAAAAAATACCCCTCGTCCATAAAAAATTGGAAAAACTCTTACTTCTTTGCTCGTCCCCTCTAGCCTTGGGATTGCCCTATGGAGTGGAGGGAAAGTCTCCCGAGGGGGAAATCAATCAAGGGTCACCTTGAGGAGGAACCGTATTTGTCGGTTCGACGTGCACTTGGCGATCAGTGTTTTAATTTGATGGAGCTGATTGAGACGGACTGCTATACTTGTTCCAGTTGAGCCCCAAGGGTGTATCCTTGAAAATGCCCCTCGGTGAGTGCTTTCCAAGTAATCTTCTTCGTTTTACATTTAACTTATCATGTTCGGACTAATATTTCTCTGCTCTTTTCAGAAACAAAAATGATGAAGGCAAGGATAGCCGAGAAGCTAAGGGAGAAGAGCCAAAAAGGCCAAACTTCTAAGGCTGCTACTACTCCTGCACCTCCCCCGTCCATTGAGATTTTGACTCCTTCTGAGGAGAAGGCTTCACCTGAGAGGACTCAAGCTCTTCATCGCAAGAGAAAGGCTACTCCCGAAGGTCCAAGTTCTTCGTCCCAAGCACCTCATACTAAGAAAACTTCTTCTTCCCTTATCCCTTCCGAACCTCGAGCCTCCTCTCAACCCGCTCTCGGTGTATCCCGGCCTGCCTCGAGATACCATATCCCTTCGTGGATGTACATGATAAGTGTATTTTATACACTTATATTTCTTCTTATTTTGCATGGTTTAGTGTTAGTTTTTGATCAGAATTACGCTTTTGGTTTTGTTCTGTGTTGTTTTGCAGGAATCCAGGTAATTACATGTTTTGTGGACTAAAAGGGTGCAAATGACGGAAAGAACGGATGAATTGAAGCCAAAAATCTACACTTTCAATCATGGCAACAGGCGTAAAGACGCCTACTTTGAGGCGTAACTACGCCTAGCTTACGGCATTTGAGCTTTTAAACGATTTTATTAGGCGTAAAGACGCCTCAGTCAGGCGTAGCTACGCCTAACCCACGGCTTTTGAGATTTTGTTCAGGCGTAAAGACGCCATTTTTCAGGCGTAATTACGCCAGTCACGCGGGAAGCCAGTTCTTTTGACACATCGACAGGCGTAATTACGCCACTTCGGAGGCGTAATTACGCCAATGGAATTTTGGTAATTTTGGAGACTTCCCTTATTTGATGCACGGGACTTTTAAAAGGTTTTGGAGGAGGATTTTCGAGAGATATTCAGACTTAGACATATTCTTGGAGAGAAGGAGGCTAGGGTTGAAGAACGGAGAAGAATAACGACGACGGCTCGGAGCAAAAAGTAGAGAATTCATCACGAGACGGCGGCGTTCATCGGTGATCGAAGAATAGCGTCCAATTCGTTTTGTATCTCTAAACTTTTAGCAATTTTTATGGGTTATTTAAACATGTCTATGTGTTTAAATACTTCTAGCATGAGCTAATTTTATTTTCTAGGAGACGATGTAGCTTGTTTTGAAACTACGCTTATTATGAATTGATTGAAGTTTATTTGGATTTCCGTATGGTTTATTTATGTTTTCCTGTTCCTAATGCTTTTAATCTACTGCCATGGATTGAATGATTCCATATTCGTGATCTATCACTCGGGAGAGGGGGTTGTGAATAGGAAAGAAGGAATTCGTATCGTGGTAGTTATATTGTTCGGAAGGCCTATAACTCCATAGAAGTCGTCAAAGGAATTACTGCGCTTTTACAATTGTTTGATAATTAATCTTAGATAGGGATATCAAGATTAATGTTAGATAATTAATTCTGCTTAACACCCGGGAGGGGGAGTAGAAACAAATAAGAATTCTCGGCTAGTAAACTAGGAAATCCAAAACATGGAAATCAAGGAATGATAAGTGTAGTGGATGAACAAGTGAAATCGTACTCCTAGATTCGTCTCCAACTGATTTCTTTTCAACTCAGTATTTGATAATCTTTAGTTAATTAATTTTTATTATTCGCATAACAACTATTCGATTCTCTAAATAAAGCAAAGATTATTTTAATTCAGTACTTAGATTTAACTATTTAATCAATCTCTGTGGGTTCGATATCTTTCTATACTAAAACTTGACTACCGTGTGCTTGCGGTAAGGGATTTTACGCAACAAGTTTTTGGCGTCGTTGCCGGGGATTGATTTATTTAGTACAATATGATACTGTACCAATTAATCTTGGTTTTAATTTAGATCTTTTATTCATTTTATTTAGGAGTGATTTTTGTCTTTTCTGAATTTTTTGCAGTGCATGCGAAAGTACACTACTCCTGAATCGTTGCTGTTTGATCCGGAGATCGAGAGAACTGCAAGAAGACTGAGAAAAACGAGAAGGGAGGAATTGATAGAAATGGCTGCAAATAGAGACAACAACGAACCACCTCTACAACTTGTTGAACCTCAAAGGGCGATCAGAGATTATTTCAAACCTTTGGTCAACAACAATTACTCTGGGATAGCTCGCCAGACTATCAATGCCAACAACTTTGAACTTAAGCCGGCATTGATAAGTATGGTGCAGCAGAATCAGTTTGGTGGGTCCCCTGTTGAAGACCCCAACTTGCATTTGAGGATATTTTTGGAGATAGCTGATACTGTGAAGATGAATGGTGTTCCAGAAGATACTGTGAGACTGCGATTGTTCCCTTTCTCTCTTAGGGACCATGCAAGGAGTTGGCAACAATCTCTTCCAAATAATGGTATTAACACATGGGCGGAAATGGCATTGAAATTTCTCTCGAAGTTCTTCCCACCAGCTAAGTCAGCTCAACTGAGAACTGAAATCAGTACGTTCAGACAAATTGATTCTGAACAACTATACGAGGCATGGGAGCGATTCAAGGATTTATTGAGGAGGTGCCCACAACATAACTATGAAAGCTGGGTGCAGATTCAGTTATTTTACAATGGGTTGAATGGACCAACTAGGATCATTATGGATGCTGCAGCAGGAGGAACACTATTTTCTAAGACTGCAGATGCTGCCTTTGAATTACTTGAGGAGATGTCGGCTAACAGCTTCCAGTGGCCCAGTGAGCGAGCCATGGCAAGGAAACCCATAGGTATGTATGAGGTTGATCATTTTAGTACTCTTACTGCACAACTGTCTGCACTAACCACACAGGTAGCAGCTCTGACCAAGCAAGGAGCACAACCTACTATTGAATTAGCCGCCGCTGCAGCTGGAATGGAGTTGTCAAGGGAAGCAGAGCAAGAGCACGTTCAGTTCATAAACAATCGGTATCCCAATAACAATAATAACTACCGAAGCAATCCGTATCAACAAGGGTTCCGCAACAATGATAGACTCTCATATGCCAACAACAATAGTGCTCTGAATCCACCCCCTGGATATGCTCCACAAAAGAATGAAGGTAAACCTTCACTTGAAGATTTGGTGAATACTTTTGTTCAAAGTTCGACATTGAGGCTTGAGAAGAATGAGCCGAGGCTTGATACGATTGAGGGTCACATGAACAACATGGGTGCTACAATGAAATCTCTTGAGGTGCAAATTGGGCAGCTTGCTAATGCCATGAACAACCAACAAAGAGGATCATTTCCTAGCAACACCAAAGTGAACCCAAGGGAGCAGTGCAAGGCCGTGTCATTGAGAAGTGGTAAGGAACTTGGGGATGTAGAACCAGCACATGTTGATGAGCCATCTGTTGAGGAGACTCAAATTCAGGTTGAAACCCCTAAAGAAGTTGAAAAGGAGAAGCAAGCCACATTACCGGAAAAGCTTCCTATGTACAAGCCTACACTTCCACATCCTCAACGTTTCCAGAAAAAGGCTATAGATGACCAGTTTGCCAAATTCTTGGAGATTTTCAAGAAAATCCACATAAATATTCCTTTTGCCGAGGCGTTGCAACAAATGCCTAATTATACAAAGTTTATGAAGGATATAATGGCAAGAAAGAGGAAGCTTGAGGAATTTGAAACCGTGAATCTCACAGAAGAATGTAGTGCAATACTCCAAAAGAAGCTACCACAAAAATTGAAAGATCCAGGGAGTTTTACTATTCCTTGTATTATTGGTAGTTCTACATTTAATAGGGTGTTATGTGATTTAGGTGCAAGTATTAATTTAATGCCTTTATCTGTTTTCAGGAGTTTAGGGCTTGGTGAAGTAAAGCCTACTACAATCACATTGCAATTGGCGGATAGGTCTCTCACATATCCTAGAGGGATAATTGAAGATGTGCTTGTGAAGGTGGACAAATTTATTTTCCCTGCAGATTTTGTGGTTCTAGACATGGAGGAAGATGGAGATGTTCCATTAATTTTGGGGAGACCATTCTTAGCAACAGGTAGGGCACTTATAGATGTCCAAAGAGGAGAATTATCCTTGAGAGTTGGAGGAGAAGAAGTCATGTTCAATATTTACAAGGCTCTCAAGGGACCTGACGAGGTAAGTACTTGCAAGTTTTTGGATGTAATTGACTCATGTGTCCATAACTTTGAAGTAGGAGCAATACCGGAGGATCCATTGGAGAATTGCATGGTCAACTCTATTATGAAAGTGGATGCAACTGAACCTGATCTTGCTGAGCAAGTGGAAGCACTTAAGAGCCTGCCTAAGGAGAACAACACTACTGGCAAAGAGGAAGATGTACGAGATACATCAGTCAAAGAAGATACGAAGGCGAGCTCGAAACTGAAAGAACTACCAGCCCACCTTACTTATGCATTCTTGGGTGAGAATTCGACATACCCGGTAATTATATCTTCATCTCTTTGTTCTTTAGAGAAGGATAAATTATTACGTGTATTGAGGACATATAAATCTGCTTTGGGTTGGTCGATTTCTGATATCAAGGGGATTAGCCCGTCTTTGTGCATGCATAAAATTCTTATGGAGGATTCCTTCGTTCCCTCCATTGATCATCAAAGGCGGTTAAATCCAGCAATGAAGGAGGTAGTAAAAGCAGAAGTGCTTAAATTGTTAAATGCTGGGATTATTTATGCTATTTCAGATAGTGCATGGGTTTCCCCAGTACAGGTCGTGCCAAAGAAAGGAGGGATGACAGTGGTAAGAAATGAAAATAATGAGTTGATCTCAACTCGAACTGTGACGGGGTGGCAAGTTTGCATTGACTATAGGAAACTCAACAAGGCCACAAGGAAGGACCACTTCCCTCTTCCATTTATCGATCAGATGCTTGACAGGTTAGCCGGTTATTGTTATTACTGTTTCTTAGATGGCTATTCAGGATACAATCAAATTGCCATAGACCCCGAGGATCAAGAGAAGACAACGTTTACCTGTCCATATGGCACCTTTGCGTTTCGAAGAATGCCTTTTGGTTTATGCAACGCACCTGCTACCTTTCAACGGTGCATGATGGCGATATTTTCAGATATGGTGGAGGAGATCCTTGAAGTCTTCATGGACGACTTTTCGGTATTTGGTTCCTCTTTTGACCATTGTTTGCATAACCTATCTCTTGTGTTACAGCGCTGCCAAGAAAAGAACCTCGTGTTAAATTGGGAGAAATGTCACTTTATGGTGCAAGAGGGTATTGTCCTTGGCCATAAGGTGTCATCTCAAGGACTTGAAGTGGATAGAGCAAAAGTGGTTACAATTGAGAAGCTTCCACCTCCGAACAATGAGAAGGCTATTAGGAGCTTCCTTGGACATGCCGGGTTTTATCGCCGTTTTATTAAAGATTTTTCTAAAATAGCTAAGCCCTTGTGTAATTTGTTAGAAAAAGACTCACCTTTTGTCTTTGATGATTTGTGTTTGCAGGCATTTAACAGGCTAAAGAAAGCACTTATATCTGCACCAATCATCATAGTGCCGGATTGGAAGGAGCCATTTGTTTTAATGTGTGATGCCA
Organism: Haberlea rhodopensis; assembly: GCA_907163345.1. Taxonomy (NCBI): domain Eukaryota; kingdom Viridiplantae; phylum Streptophyta; class Magnoliopsida; order Lamiales; family Gesneriaceae; genus Haberlea; species Haberlea rhodopensis. The sequence goes on from CAJQUN010000013.1 coordinate 11,602,730, forward strand.
GCGACTATGCTGTGGGAGCAGTTTTGGGGCAAAAGAGAGACAAGATTTTTAGGGCGATCTACTATGCAAGTAGAACTCTTGATGGAGCCCAACAGAATTACACGACCACCGAGAAAGAGATGCTAGCTGTGGTGTATGCATTCGACAAATTTAGAGCATATCTGATCGGAACAAAGGTCATAGTTTACACAGATCATGCAGCGATTCGTTATCTTTTTGCCAAGAAGGATGCGAAACCCCGGTTGATTAGATGGATCTTGTTGCTAAAAGAGTTTGATTTCGAGATCTTGTAAAAAGGGCAGTGAAAATCAAGTAGCAGATCACTTATCTCGTTTGGAGTTGGAGGATCAAATGGATCATGGAGTCATACAAGAGAACTTTCCTGATGAACATCTCTTTGATGTATGTACTAAAACTCCGTGGTTCGCTGATTTTGCTAATTATTTGTCGTGTGGTATATTGCCTCCAGACCTCACTTATCAGCAAAGGAAGAAGTTCTTTCATGATGTGAAGAATTATTACTGGGATGAACCGTATGTATTCAGACGCTGTGCAGACCAAATTGTCCGGAGATGCGTAACTGAGGAGGAATCAAGAGAGATTCTTGAAAAGTGTCACTCCAGACCTTATGGAGGACATTTTGGAGCAGCAAGGACAGCAGCAAAAGTGCTTCAATCGGGTTTCTATTGGCCAGAGCTACATCGAGACAGTTATACTTTGGTGAAGACGTGTGATCGTTGTCAGCGCATTGGTAATATTTCTAAACGCCATGAGATGCCGTTGACAAATATCTTGGAATTAGAAATCTTCGATGTATGGGGTATTGATTTCATGGGCCCCTTCCCACCATCTTATGGACAGTCATATATTCTGCTAGCAGTTGACTATGTTTCTAAGTGGGTTGAAGCGATTGCCACATCGACTAATGACGCTCAGGTCGTGGTCAAGTTCGTGCAAAAGAACATCTTTACACGGTTTGGTACTCCGAGATCGATTGTCAGTGATGAAGGGACCCACTTCTGTAATAAGATCTTCAGTGCTTTGATGACGAAATACACTGTGAGGCATAAGATTGCATTGGCTTATCATCCACAGACTAATGGCCAAGCCGAAATTTCTAACCGAGAAATTAAGCTAATTCTTGAAAAGACGGTCAGTATTAACCGAAAGGATTGGGCCCTGAAATTGGATGATGCATTATGGGCATACCGCACTGCATTCAAAACTCCCATAGGGATGTCCCCATATCGTCTAGTTTTTGGGAAAGCATGCCACTTACCGGTAGAGTTGGAACATCGGGCTTTCTGGGCCATAAAGAAGCTGAACTTTGATTTGAAGGCTGCTGGTGAGCAACGGTTGCTACAGCTCACTGAGATGGATGAGTTTCGTAATGAAGCGTACGAAAATGCTAAGATTTACAAGGAGCGAACGAAGAATTGGCATGACAAGCAAATCGTGAGAAGAGAGTTTATTCCTGGTCAGAAAGTGCTACTATATAACTCTCGTCTCCGACTATTTCCAGGAAAGTTGAAATCACGATGGTCTGGGCCGTTCACTATTGAGAAAGTGACCCCTTATGGAGCAATTGAACTGAAATGCGACGACGGCCACACATTTCAAGCAACTGGGCATCGTTTGAAGCATTATTTTGGGGAAGAAGTAAGAGACGTGGACGAGGTTCACCTGAGCGAGCCTAAGTGAAGGGATGGAAGACAGTCAGGCTGAGGACTATAAACTAAGCGCTTTTCGGGAGGCAACCCGAATCCTGTATCCTTATTTTTTTTATTTGGATTTTTTTAAAAAAAAAATAAAATTGGCGTATTTACGCCTTTTAAGGCGTAAATACGCCTGAAAAATATTGTGCAAATTTTGAGATGCCGTAGGACAGGCGTAACTACGCCTCTTTGTGGCGTAATTACGCCTGTCAATTTTCAGAAAATATTAAAATGTCGTAGCGTAGGCGTAACTACGCCTGTTTTTGGCGTAGTTACGCCTACCATTTTTTTAAAAATTTTCAAAGCCGTAGGCGAGGCGTAATTACGCCTCTCCAGCGGCGTAATTACGCCTCACGTATTTTTAGTCCTCTTCCCCTCAAATTTTCAATTCCGATTTTTTCTCTTCAATCGCTCTTAATTAAGCTATCCCACCTCTAAAGTCAATATTTTTATCGATTAATTGCAGGTTTTTGGAGTCTACTGGTGCAAGGAAGCAAGTTTAGGGGGTTGCAACAAAGTGGTCTAGCTTAGCCAACCAAATCAAAAATTCTCCATCTAAGGGTTGCCGCCGACTTTCTAGCCAGCACCTTTTTCACAACCGCCCCCCGACGATATGGATGACGATGACCACTGACGGTCATCGCTTAGGTATGTGCATCGTTCTATTTATTTCTTCATTTATATGCATTGAGGACAATGCACATTTCTAAGTTTAGGGGGGTACTTTGAACTATTCAAACTACTTGGATTTCTGTTGCTTTTGTGTGTTTGTTTTCCTTATTTTGATTGGTTTTGTCTTGATTTAGAGTCTTTTGAGTTGTGAGTGTCATAAGTTGTATTACGAGTCAGTTGAGGCCAATGATGAAAAAATTGAGTTGATTTGTGGAAAATTTTAAAAATTTTCATGTTTTCATGTTGCTTCTTGAGTTCTCACATATTCTTGCACTAGAAACCATGACCATTTGATTAATCAATGATGATTTGAACGAACACAAAAATGATATAGGCAATTCTTGATAATTTGGGCCTTGATTCTTTCATAGAAAATTGCCATAGTAGCCCCTTTGAGCTTAAATGTAAAAGAATGAGAATTGAATTGTTGCAATATATTTTATAATCTCATTCAAATTTGCTTCTTATATCACCTTGGTTTTGAGATACCATTTGAGCACATTGGTCAAATCATATAAGTTATTTGTGAATTGAGAGTAGTCTAGAACTTACTTTAGTACCCTTTGAGACGAAATACGGATGTCATGTGGCTTAGGAATGATGTAGGCATTTTTTTTTATTCGTTTAAGCCTTTGAAGCCACCAAAATACATCATTTTCATCTGTAGTTACCCTTTTGAGCTTATTGAAAATCGAATGGCATGTGCTTAGGCACATAATAACCCCCATTCGGCATCATTTCAAAATCCCACATTGACCACCTTGCTAAAGCTTATACACTATTTCCTACCCTCAAGTGAGTAAGCCCCTATTGCACTTTAAAGTTTCAAATATCCCTCATGTTCCTAATTGAAAAATAGAAGGGGGATAATAATGAAAAAAGGGAATGAATGCATAGAAATATGTTGAAGAGGTGAAGAAAATAGTGATGGAAAGAATGAGAAAATAATGAGGTGAATGATGAGGCGGATGAGAAAAGAGGGTGAATTGAAAAGAAAAAAAAAATGATGAATCATCAATAGAAGGAATCAAAATTGAGATGAGAGTGCGCAACATGGTTATATATGACTTACTCTCTTGCTTTGAATATCCAATCTTTTTATTGAAGCCATGAGCCGAAGATAGAAGGAATCAAAATTGAGATGAGAGTGCGCAACATGGTTATATATGACTTACTCTCTTGCTTTGAATATCCAATCTTTTTATTGAAGCCATGAGCCGAAGCTTAACGTTACAAGCCTATTAAGACCTATTGACCGAGCCACATTCGTCTAATATACTAGTGGAGAAGGTTACGAATTGTAAGCCTATGGACTCTCGAGAAACACTTGTAATGAATATGCGTTTGACATCCACACACACGTCTCATTACTTGATTTTATGCCTTGTTCATTGTTTGTCAAAGCTATATCCGTTTATGAACAATGCAAATGAACCAACACCTTGCAAAGTCCTATTGATTTGTGTGAGTTAAGATTGCTTTAATGATTACATGGAAATGGTAGCACACACACACGTGAGAATTCCTGAGAAAGTGATATGCATGTCTGAATACTTCTGAGGCCTACACAATTGGAATGTTTTACAACTTTGTTTTGTGTGTCTTTTCGTGTCAGTTTAGTTTTGAGTTGTTTTTGTAGTTGTTTTGCTCGGGACTAGCAAAAGTTTAAGTTTAGGGGGTTTGATAAGTGTATTTTATACACTTATATTTCTTCTTATTTTGCATGGTTTAGTGTTAGTTTTCGATCAGAATTACGCTTTTGGTTTTGTTCTGTGTTGTTTTGCAGGAATCTAGGTAATTACATGTTTTGTGGACTAAAAGGGTGCAAATGACGGAAAGAACGGATGAATTGAAGCCAAAAATCTACACTTTCAATCATGGCAACAGGCGTAAAGACGCCTACTTTGAGGCGTAACTACGCCTAGCTTACGGCATTTGAGCTTTTAAACGATTTTATTAGGTGTAAAGACGCCTCAGTCAGGCGTAGCTACGCCTAACCCACGGCTTTTGAGATTTTGTTCAGGCGTAAAGACGCCGTTTTTCAGGCGTAATTACGCCAGTCACGCGGGAAGCCAGTTCTTTTGACACATCGACAGGCGTAATTACGCCACTTCGGAGGCGTAATTGTGCCAATGGAATTTTGGTAATTTTGGAGACTTCCCTTATTTGATGCACGGGACTTTTAAAAGGTTTTGGAGGAGGATTTTCGAGAGATATTCAGACTTAGACATATTCTTGGAGAGGGGGGCTAGGGTTGAAGAACGGAGAAGAATAACGACGACGGCTCGGAGCAAAAAGTAGAGAATTCATCACGAGACGGCGGCGTTCATCGGAGATCGAAGAATAGCGTCCAATTCGTTTTGTATCTCTAAACTTTTAGCAATTTTTATGGGTTATTTAAACATGTCTATGTGTTTAAATACTTCTAGCATGAGCTAATTTTATTTTCTAGGAGACGATGTAGCGTGTTTTGAAACTACGCTTATTATGAATTGATTGAAGTTTATTTGGATTTCCGTATGGTTTATTTATGTTTTTCTGTTCCTAATGCTTTTAATCTACTGGCCATGGATTGAATGATTCCATATTCGTGATCTATCACTCGGGAGAGGGGGTTGTGAATAGGAAAGAAGGAATTCGTATCGTGGTAGTTATATTGTTCGGAAGGCCTATAACTCCATAGAAGTCGTCAAAGGAATTACTGCGCTTTTACAATTGTTTGATAATTAATCTTAGATAGGGGTATCAAGATTAATGTTAGATAATTAATTCTGCTTAACACCCGGGAGGGGGAGTAGAAACAAATAAGAATTCTCGGCTAGTAAACTAGGAAATCCATAACATGGAAATCAAGGAATGATAAGTGTAGTGGATGAACAAGTGAAATCGTACTCCTAAATTCGTCTCCAACTGATTTCTTTTCAGCTCAGTATTTGATCATCGTTAGTTAATTAATTTTTATTATTCGCATAACACTCAACTATTCGATTCTCTAAATAAAGCAAAGATTATTTTAATTCAGTACTTAGATTTAACTATTTAATCAATCTCTGTGGGTTCGACATCTTTCTATACGAAAACTTGACTACCGTGCGCTTGCGGTAAGGGATTTTACGCAACAGTACTCCCCCACTGTTCCACTACTGAAAAAACCCGATCCCAAAGCCTCCCATTCCATTTTGTGCTATACCCCCAACCCAGCTGATCGAAAATACCTCGGGGAGCTGGCTTTCAGCAACTTGGTGAACGACTTCTCTTCCTCCTTTACTCAGGTAAATGTTTTTACCCATTAATCTGTTTCGTTTATCTTTTTCAATACATTCATTTGTTATTTTAACTTTATATATGATCTGATGCAGGCCCACATGATGGCGGGTGAACTTCTCACTCGTTTTCATTCAGTTCGATTGGCTGATGGGCAAAACCAGAAATGCATCAGGCAGTTGGAGGGTATGGGTGAGGAGCTGAAGAAAACAGTGAGCCTTCTGGAGGAGCGACACTTGGCCCTGGTATCAGCTCGGGACAAGGCAGAGCAGGTCCTGGCAGAGGAGCGGACAAAGTTTGCTGATCTGGAAGGTGCTAACTCTACTTTGTCAGAGCAGTATAAATCCCTGGCTGAGCAACATCAAGCTGTCTCCGAGCAGCTTGCTCAAGAGAAATCTTCCACTGCTGCTCGTGTGGAAGAACTCTGGCTCTCGAAGAAAGCTGAGTTTTTGAAGTCTCCGTAGTATAGCAACATGGTGGCTGACCGTGCTTACAAGTTCTTTGATCATGGTTTTGAAGCATGCGTCGGCCAATTTAGATCTCAAGGCTACCCTCCTGAAGGAGCTTCAAAAGATTTCCTTGACGTCAATGCTGCTCTGGAGAGCCTCCCCGAGGAGCTATTCCAGCCGTAGGGTAGAGCTTTTACCTTTTATTGTATTTCTTTCTCTTTCATTAATGAAATCATTTACTTGTATTTCGGAACAAACTCGTTATCCCGAGCACAAACACTTAGGCAATTTTAGGTTTAGAACGTGGACCAAACATCCCGATCCCACGATTAAACAACTAAAATTCCGAACAACGCTCGCTACCCCGAGCACAAACACTTAGGCAATTTTAGGTTTAAAACGTGGACCAAACATCCCGATCCCACGAGTAAACAACTAAAATTCCGAACAAAGCTCGCTACCCCGAGCACAAACACTTAGGCAATTTTAGGTTCAAAACGTGGACCAAACATCCCGATCCCACGAGTAAACAACTAAAATTCCGAACAACACTCGCTACACCGAGTACAAACACTTAGGCAATTTTAGGTTCAAAACGTGGACCAAACATCCCGATCCCCACGAGTAACAACTAAAATTCCGAACAACGCTCGCTACCCCGAGTACAAACACTTAGGCAATTTTAGGTTTAAAACGTGGACCAAACATCCCGATCCCACGAGTAAACAACTAAAATTCCGAACAAAGCTCGCTACCCTGAGCACAAACACTTAGGCAATTTTAGGTTTAAAACGTGGACCAAACATCCCGATCCCACGAGTAAACAACTAAAATTTCGAACAACGCTCGCTACCCCGAGCACAAACACTTAGGCAATTTTAGGTTTAAAACGTGGACCAAACATCCCGATCCCACGAGGTAAACAACTAAAATTCCGAACAAAGCTCGCTACCCCAAGCACAAACACTTAGGCAATTTTAGGTTTAAAACGTGGACCAAACATCCCGATCCCACGAGTAAACCGATGATAATGTAATGTTTAAACGTGGACCAAACATCCCGATCCCACGAGTAAACCGATGATAATGTAATGTTTAAACGTGGACCAAACATCCCGATCCCACGAGTAAACCGATGATAATGTAATGTTTAAACGTGGACCAAACATCCCGATCCCACGAGTAAATCATTAGAATTCTGAACAAACTCGATGAATCAAATGCTTTCATTTTATTACTGCTGAATTCATAAAACAATAAAAAAGAAAGATTACACAAAATACTTCTTCAGGTTATGAATGTTCCAAGGTCTTACCAATTTCCGACCTTCATGATCTTCCAGCCTGTAGGCTGCTCTCCCGATTACTTCCTTGATTTTGTAAGGGCCTTCCCATTTGGGTGCCAACTTTTTTACCTCACCAGCAGGATTTGTTCTTCGTAACACTAAATCCCCAACTTGAAATGTTCTTGATCGAACCCTTCGGTTATAGGCGTTAGTAATCCTTACTTTATATAACTCTGTTCTTGCTACAGCTTGTTCTCTTAGCTGATCAATCTCATCTAACTCTTGCATTCTCTTACCCTCGTTCTGCTCTGGATCATAACATTGTACGCAGAGAGATTCAACCCCAATTTCTGCTGGAATGAGGGCCTCCGAACCGTATACCAGACTATACGGAGTTTTCCCTGTAGATACCCGAGGAGTTGTTCGATAAGCCCACAAGGCTCCAGGTAGTTCATTTACCCATTCTCCTCGAGCCCCTTCTAGCTTCGTCTTAATCCCATGTAATAGAATACGGTTAATAACTTCGACTTGCCCATTTGACTGTGGATAGGCTACTGACGTGAATACTTGCCTGATTTTCATATCCCCGCACCACTCCTGTAGTTTCTTTCCCTGAAATTGCCTTCCATTATCCGAAATAATTCTCCTCGGTATTCCGAACCGACATACTATGCTTCTCCATAAGAATCTGATGATTTCCTCAGTTATTTTTGCTAGAGGTTCAGCTTCCACCCATTTAGTAAAGTACTCAACTGCTACTATGAGGAATTTTCTTTGCCCCGTGGCAAGAGGAAAAGGTCCGACGATGTCCATCCCCCATTGATCGAAGGGACATGAAGTAATACTGCTATTTAAGACCTCTGCGGGTATATGAGATAAATTTGCATGTTTCTGGAAATTCTTACATTTTTTAACAATTTCTTCGGCATTTTCTCTCATACTGGGCCAATAGTATCCGGCCCGAAGGGCTTTCTGATATAACATATTACTTCCCGAATGATTCCCACAACAGCCTTCGTGAATCTCCTTTAGCAAATGTTATCCTTCTTGCACTGATGTGCATTGTAAGAAGGAAGTTGAAAACCCTTTTAACAATTTACCTTCTGCTAACATAAAACGCATCTCCATTCTCTTCACCCGAGCAGCTTCCTTCGGATCTAATGGCAACACCCTATTTTTCAAGAATTTGATGATATGCTCTCGCCAATCGGATATGATACAAGGCTCCAAATTCATTATACTGTTGATAGCTATGTGCGAGACCAGAAGATTTTGTACCACCACCTTCCTCTTCTTCCACTCATGAATGGAACTGGCCAACTTTGCGAGTGAATCTGCTCGGTTAGAATCTCCACATGTTGTTCCTCCCGAAATCATATGTATAGTCCCTCGGTTAGGAACATTGCTCATGGTTCTTTCCCTGGTAACTTGATTTCCTCCCTCCACTCTTTCCCCCCGTACTGCCCAAGGAACTGGCTGAAGTGCTCCTCTCCCTGGATTAACATTATTCCGAGGGAAAGGAGTTATGTTCCTCAGGTCATCGTCAGCTCCTCGCCTTACATCCATTCTTCCTTCATGAACGCTCCCTCCTCGGGCACTTCCTCCTCGGAATACTCCTCTTCCATAAGGTCCCCCCCGACCCCTCTTCGGCATAATTTGATTCATGGCTACCTCCCGATAAGGTCTCATCGGTAGGTACTGATCAAAGTTCCTCTTAGGTTGTTCCAATGGCCTCTCCTTCCTATTGACTTCACCACCATTTTTTATTTCCTTCTTCTGTTTCATCCTCTGCGCTTCCTCCAAATTAATATATTTAGAGGCACGCCCCAGTAATTCATCATAATCCGACGGTGGCTTCTTGGCCAACGATCTGAACAGATCCCCCTCTCTCAACCCTTGGATGAAAGCGCTGGCTAGTATTTCAGATGTCACATGCGGAACATCAAGGCATGCTTGATTGAATCTTTTCAGAAAATCCCACATGGACTCCTTATTCATCTGCCTGAGACCGAACAAACTCAAGGCTGTTCTCTTGCAACTTCTACTGCTCGCGAATTGATGAAGGAACAACGAGCTGAATTTGGGAAAGGAATCCACTATTCCTGATGGTAATTGATTGAACCACGATTGAGCAGCGCCGGCTAGAGTAGTCAATAACACTCTACATTTCACCCCATCTGACAGCTGATGAAGGAGTGAAGCATTCTCAAATCGAGACAAATATTCTTCTGGATCCGTGCTACCATCATAATTCCCCACACTTAAAGTTCTGAAATTAAGAGGCAGAGGATCATCAATGACCTGAGGAGGGAATGGGGTGCTTCTTCTTGCCGAGTTAATACGGCCTTCCATTTTATTGCGCATTTTTTGTAACTCCTCCTTTAAATCCTCCATTTGATGGTGCAAAGCCCTATCTATTTCATCATTTGAATGATTAGGAAAATCTTTCGATTCTTCAGCCTCCTCCTCCGACTTCTTTATAGAGGTTGAGTCTTCCTCCTCTTCTTTATTTTCTTCCTGACAGGGGGGGTCATGAATTGCTTCATAACTTCTCCGACAGTTTTGGCAATCATCTCAGTCAAATGTTCCATGGGTATTCCTCCGGTAGGTAATACTCGTGAAACATTCTGCGATGATCCAGCCTCCCCTGCTCCTTCTGGTTCTGGGCATGAACGTGGGGGGGTCATTGGTTTATCCCTCCCCGACATTGGCCCTCGCCCTTTGCTTCTAACCATTTCGCCTTGGATTCTTAATGAAAAATCCCTGCTTCAACGTCTTTACTCTTTTTGTTGCCACAGACGGCGCCAATGATGTGATCCGTGATTTTCGAATATAAGGTAGAATAAGGTGTTAACAGAAAATAACGATAAACACACCAAGATTTTTTACGTGGAAACCTTCAAATGGAGAGAAAAACCACGGGACCTAGTCCAGTATAAAACTTCACTATAAATGTTGATGATTTACAAGACTCTCTGGACACAAATAACAATCGCTCAATGACTTACACGAATATTTTTTAGAGAGATAACAGAAAAGACCGAACAGACATAAATTTGCTCTCTTCGGAGTCTTTTTGCCTAGAAAAATCCAACCCTTACTATGATGACATCCGCGGGTATTTATAGGATTGTTCCCAGTGATTGACTCACGGGAGATCCGGAACACGATGTCCCTGATCGTGGCTTAACTGGAGCCCAACGCGTCCGAGAAATCCGCGCCCCATTACTGCACGTTCATTCACGCCGGTTAATTTGTTAGTTACTCCCGGGTCTTCCGCTAATCTTTGACCAGAAAACCGAGGAGGGTTAGCAGCTGCTCGGTAAAAACCCTGCTCGGTGCTATCCGTTCGGTGCACTCTGTTCGGTATATGACTTGTTCGGCCCTTGAGGGGATTTTACCCGAGGAGGTCATTATATCATATGACATCATTCCTAAAGGTGAATACAAACCAGTCGTAACATAATCCCTGGTTACGTTCAACAATATGGTCATATATTCGAAAGAATTTTATGCAAATGGGATCAAGTCAACGAAAATTGAGGAAATATCCAAAATGCTTGGTTTGAATTATTTTCATGGTTACAGTTCTCAATAATAAATAATAACACATTTTTTTCCATGTTATCTTTTTATTCGATTAGTGTTGACTCTTTCAGTTTTAATTGCAAACACATAGAGACATATGCATCTTGTTAAGACATCACTCCGCAATAAGATAGACTATGATTTTTTTACAGATTGTATGATTGTTTATATTGAATGATTGTTTGCTAATTCAGTAGTTATTGAATCTATAATAGATGAGTTTGACAAGAAGTCTCGCAGAGTAAAACACAAAATCAATGAAGTTTTTTTTTATTGTATTTACCGTGCATTTTATATTTGTTATCCTTTTAACTTATTCATGTATTATTTGGTTGAAATATTATCTAACATACAACGCACTAATGTTTTTTATTCATATAAAAAATTATAATTTATATTTAATTCAACCCACCTAATTACAGAATCCTGGTTTCGCCCCTGATCCATACAGCAATTTTCCCCATTTCTTTAAGTGGAGGGCATAATCATCGAAACCGAAATATAGTATAAATCTCCCTCAACGATTATTCGAACCGAACTCGACCCATCATTTACTACACAACGACCCATTTTGAGCTAATTTACGAAGGGTTTTGTTGGTGAATCTAATTAAATTGCAAGTAAATCCACCGGCAATGGTTCCAATAATGGGACATAGTCCTTGGTGGGCTCGACAGAGTGGGCCAAGCCCACTGAAAAGGCCCGATATAATTGCAAAGTCATAACATATGTTAATCATATATGAATACTCTAGAGAATACTTTTATGGTGCGTTTGGATTGATGTATTTGAAGCCATGGATTTCAAATCTTTAATTTCAAATCCATTTAATTGTTTGTATAAATTTATATTGGTGTATTTTAAATCCATCTCTTTATTAATGTATGTCAATGTAATGATAGTTGTGATGTATTTGAAATACACATAAGATATATGTCATTTTCAAATTCCTTCATTCAAATGAAAATCATCCATCCAAACACAACCTCAAGGTTTTGACTGTATAAAATCACCATTATCATAAAAATTTCAAGAGCGAGATTATGATAAAACACTTTGTAAGATAATTCAGAAGAATTGAAGGCCTTATTTGAGTGTTATGGCAGGAGGAGGTATAATTTGGTGGGATTTGATATTCGAACAAGCAAGAGCAGCAAATCTTGGTTGGGAAATTAAAGGGTCAATCGGATAAAGTCCATATCTTTATGAAGTTTAGTATTTGAAGATAAAACCCACAAAAATTATATCTTTCACTAACTAGCGAAAATATCAAAAGAGAGAAGTACGATGCTTGAATCTTCGAGGGCACGAAATCACTCCTGGATGGATATGTTAAGTTATGATGAATATCAAACTATAGTAAAACGCATTTATAACTTTTTGAGAAAAAAATACAATAGACTCTCGTAGCAATCTAAATTAAATCATTTTCATCAAAGAAAACATACATAAAAAATAATTATTGGCAAAATCTAATGTTTATCCTTTTTTTTTTTGCTAAATAAAAATCTATTGTTTGGGCATCATGGACTTATGAGATGAGATGAACGTGAACAAAACAATAAATAAATAAGAGTCGGGTTAGCTAAAGGATATAGTAGTCAGTAGATGAACGATTAATAATTAACAAAGTAAAGTAGGAATGAGGACCGTGGTTTTTCCCCATCTTTTGGGGTTTTCCACGTAAAAATCTTGGTGGTCTATTTATTTCTTGATCATTACTCTATTGTTACAAAAATCGAACTAAAAAATGAGGTAACAATTGGCGCCGTCTGTGGGAACGTGAGCTCAAGACGTTGAGAAATGGGGAGGAGAAGGATGGTTTGAGGGTTGCATCTCTGTTGGGAGATGGGTTTTCTAAGTTCTGGAGAAGAAAAACCTTTGGTAAACGGCGACGACGGGTTTGATAAAAGGGGGAAATGTTTTGGTTATTGGGGTACAGTCTTTTATGAAAGTTGCTATGCTTTTGGGTTGCACTCGAAGAAACGTCAATGTAATGGTCCGCCCAAGCACAGTTTTATTGCATAGTCCGCCCCAGAGTTCAGACCAGACGAGAATCATTCGCTCATATTTATTATATTTGGAGCTCAAGTCGGGCGATCTTATGTCCTCGGTTTATTATTTATGGAGCTCAGGTCGGGAGAGAATTATCTGCTCATATTTATTATATTTGGAGCTAAGGTCGGGAGATCATTATCTGCTCATATTTATTATTTCTGGAGCTCCGACCGGGAGAGCATTATCTGCTCATATATGTTATCTTTGGAGCTCAGGTAGGCGGACCTTATGTCCTCGGTTTATTTTTTATGGAGCTCAGGCCGGGAGAGCATTAACTGCTCATATTTATTATATTTGGAGCTAAGGTCGGGAGAGCATCATCTGCTCATATTTATTATTTCTGGAGCTCCGGTCAGGAGAGCATTATCTGCTCATATTTGTTATCTTTGGAGCTCAAGTGGGCGACCTTATGTCCTCGGTTCATTATTTCTGGGGCTCAGGTCGGGAGAGCATTATCTGCTCATATTTATTATATTTGGAGCTAAGGTCGAGAGAGCATTATCTGCTCATATTTATTATTTCTGGAGCTCAGGGCGGGAGAACATTATCTGCTCATATTTGTTATCTTCCGAGCTCAGGAGAGCGACCTTATGTCCTCGGTTTATTATTTCTGGAGCTCAGGTCGGGAGAGCATTATCTGCTCATATTTATTGTTTCTGGAGCTCAGGTCGGGAGAGCATTATCCGCTCATATTTATTATATTTGGAGCTCAGGTCAGGAGACCTTATGCCCTCAGTTTATTATTTCTGGAGTTCAGGACAGACGAGTTGTATGTGTCCGGTTCATTATTTATGGAGCTCAGGTCACGGGGGCATTATCTGCTCGTATTGATTATTACAGGAGCTCAGGTCGGGAGAGAATTATATGATTGGTTTATTATCTTTGGAGTTCAGACATATCAGCCATGTTTTATATTGAATTCCATATTAAAATTATTTTAGAACTCTTTCAAAGTCATTATTGTAGGTCAATCCTGTTTTGTATTGAATTCTATATTTAGAATTATTTCTAGTTGTCATTGCAGGTTAGCCCTGCACAAGTAATATGTCAGTCATGTTTAAGATTTAATTCTATACTTAGAATTATTTCTAGTTTTCATTGCAGGTCAGCCCTGCTAAGAGAACATGTCAACCCTATTTTATATTTAATTCTGTACGTAGAATTATTTCGTCATTGCAGGTCAGTCCTGCTAAGATAACAGATCAGGTCTTGCCAAAAATACCCGAACAATCGAGACAGCGTTACACTAGCTCGACTAGAGGAGGGATACTGGTGTTACCCTGGTAAAAGTATGGACTTTGCAAGACCCGACTTGGGCAAGACCTCTACCATGGCCACCCCCAGGTCGGTCTCAGGAAGATCTCCACCTAGGCCACCCCAGCTCGGCCTCAGGAAGATGGGTTTTTTTAACTTTTTAATCGAAAAAAAAAATAATTTAACAAAATAATCGTTTTTTTTCTATTATTAAAGTACCCTAAGTCGCCATGTGAGATGTCGACTTCATTTGAAGTCGCCATCTCACATGGCGACTTCAACAAAAATTAATAAAAAAACTATTATTTTATGATGTCGCCATGCCAGATGGCGACTTCACCCGAAGTCGCCATCTGACATGGCGACTTCTACAAAAATTATTTAAAAAAAATATTATTTTCTGAAGTCGCCATCTGACATGGCGACATCTTTTAATTTTTTAAAAGATGTCGCCATGTCAGATGGCGACATTATATTAAAAAATATTTTTTTGCCGGTGTCGGTATATCTCAGAAAGTTTTTTTGTTTTTAAATATTGTCGCCATCTGAGATGGCGACAAAAAAAAAATTTTTTTTATTTAATGTCGCCATTTTAGATGGCGATAATAATCAATTACTGTCTATAAAACCGAACAAAATGTTACTCCATTTGAAATATAGCAAATTCTCTTCGGCTTTCGAACAAATTCTCTTCAGAATTCGTGAAAATTCAAATTCTCTTCAGAATTCGTGAATATTTTCTCTGCAGGTATGTTGTTATACAAATAATTAAATTTCATAATATTATATATACTGTACTAATTTATAAAATTTGTGTTTATTTTAAGGTATGTCAATTAAAGTTTTGTTGTATTGGGGAGACAATATATTACAAGATTCAGAATCTGTTAGATATGATCGTGGTCCGTCGAAAGACATGACAATATCTCGCACTATTAATTATTTGCAGTTAGTGAACGACGTATATGATATTAATGGCATCGACCGTAACCAGTTCATTCTGAAAATATATTGTAAATATATATTTAGTGATTTTTCTGGGATAAAACAAACAATTTTTCCTGTTGACAGTTATTACAATTTAGCATGGGTATTGGATTCTGAACAAAATTATAGATGTTTGGAGATGACAGAACGGAGAGATTATGATTTTATTACAGAAATGCCAACAAGTGGTAGTGGTCCATTTGTAGTAGATACAGAAAAACCAACTACCTCTAGGATTCAAGATGATGCTCCTATAGTTGCTGACAATATTGTTCCCGAGCCATTAGCAGACAGCTTTGTGGATTTTGGAGATGATTTTCAGACTGAACCGGAGGGAATTCCATCTGAGGATGAGTCTGATGACGATGAGGTTGATATTGAAGAAGTGCCAGATAATGTACCAGACACAACCACAACAAATACTCATGTCCTTTATCCAACAATTCCATTCTTCTCAATGACACATCCCGAAGTATTTGGAGACTCATTAGACATTCCAACAGGTAGATGGGGGAGTTACTACGACTACTCGAAAGGGGATATCCATCTAGATATGATTTTCAAAAATAAAGCTCATTTGCAGGCAGCTGTAAAGGATTACTCTGTACGTGTTGCAAAACGGGAGTACCGCGTTGTCAAGAGTACAAAAACATTGTGGAAAGTGGTGTGCAAACACAGTACAGAAGATATGCCTTGTAGATGGTACCTGCGGGCCTCGTTGAAGAAAAAAGTTGGTTTATTCAAAATAAACAAGTATGGAGGTTCTCACACTTGCCTTTTGAGTGAGCTGTCGGTCGATCATGCAAATTTGGACAAAAACATGATTGCTTGCTTGTTAGTGGGAATTGTTCGGCGTGATCCAGCTTACGAAATAAAGTATGTAATTCAAACAGTGAAAGATAAATATGGATTTGAGATCTCCTATGCAAAAGGATGGTTTAGTTTACGACGTGCTGTTGAGAATGTGTACGGAACATGGGAGAGCTCCGTGAGGAAATTGCCTTACTATATGGGAGCTTTGCAAAAATGGAATCCTGGCACAGTCGTTGAGTGGGTTCACCTTGAAAATGCCAGACCAATAGAAAAGACTTTGAATTACGTGTTCTGGGCCTTCCATCCATGTGTACAAGGATTTCAGCATTGCCGCCGGGTAATAAGTGTGGATGGAACACATCTGTATACGAAATATCAACATAAGATGTTGATTGCCGTGGCAATGAATGCGAATAATCAAATCTTACCTTTGGCATTTGCAATTGTTGACGAAGAAAACTTTGTGTCATGGAGATGGTTTTTGGAGATGATTAGCAAGCATATTGTGAGAAGATCTGAGGGTGGTGTATGTTTGATTTCTGACCATCATCCAGGCCTCATTGCTGCAGCCGATTGTATTCCTGACTTCAAATCACCCCTTGGAGTACATCGATTTTGTTTGAGACATGTTTGTTCAAACTTTAATAGTCGCTTCAAATCCGTTCATTTGAAAGACTTGTGTTGGAGAGCGGGATCATAAAATCATGTCAGAAAATTTGATCGCACAATGGAAGAGATTAAACTTATAGAACCAAGGGCTTTTGATTACTTGAGTCGTATTGATAAGTGTCAATGGTCGCTTGCTCATGACGGAGGCTGGCGTTGTGGTAACATGACCACAAATATGTCAGAATGCATAAATGGAGTTATGAAAGGTGCTCGTCGACTTCCAATCACCGCCATTGTGCAATTAACTTTTGATCGTTGTGTGCTATATTTTTTCGAACGGCTTAAGAAGACAGAGCGAATGATTCAAAATAATCAAGAATGACCAGATTATGTGTTCGAAAGATATGGTCGTGCTGACTATCATTCCATCCATCATGATGTCCAGATGTTCGATCGTAGACGTCTAACCGCTTATGTTATCACAAGAGTACAAGCAGGACGTGGGGGGTAATACGCATGTTGTGTATTTAAAATCTGGGGAATGCTCTTGTGGAAAATGGAAAGAGTTCGGAATACCTTGCTCGCATGTGATCCAAGTGTGTCGAAAGTATGGCTTAAACGCTAAAACTTTTGTGAAGCCATATTACAATATGAATGAATATTGGAGCACATATCAAGGAGAATTCGAACCAATGTGGGGGGAGGAGCATTGGGACACCCCATGTTTTGAGTTGTACCACAACTCCACTCTGCGAAAAAACAGAAGAGTAGGTCGAGATCGAACAACGCGCATTCAGAATGAGATGGACTGGCCAGAAGCCAATGCAAGACGACAAAGTGCTTCAACTTCTCGAAATCAATAAATTTTTGAACGTGTAATTGATTGTAAGTTTATTGTGTAAATGATTTTACGTTATTGTGACATTATTGTACGTTTACGTTACATTATTGTGACATTATTGTACGTTTAATTACGAAATTATTGTATGTCGATTGTATGCTCAAAGAACAAACATTTTCTCAAATTTAATCTATAAGAATCGGTTACTATTTACAACATAATGATGACTTCACCGACGACGACGAGGAGCTAGATTTCTTCCAGTACCACAAGGAGGAGGATTTGTCTGTCTTCTAACTCTTCGTTGTTGAACGACTTCTTCGCCCCTTTCCCCTGCCACAGGTGTGCTGGCAGGCTGCTGAAGTGGCGTCAATTGAGGGAATAGAACTGGCGAGACATCGTAAGGTGAAGTCCTAGCTGCATATGTCGCAAACCCAAGACTGACATCTGTACCCATGCTGTTGAACTGGGGTTGAGTGGACATGGGGGGATATGGCGTGAAGGGAGATAAATCATATGATTGTACAGGAACAGGAATATAATAATCTGTACACATATCTGGCTCTGTCCACGTAGATGGACCTGCAATATCTGTCTGCATATGTGCAGATGGACCTGCAATATCTGTCCACGTAGATGGACCTGCAATATCTGTCCATGTAGATGGACCTGCAATATCTGTCTGCATATGTGTAGATGGAGTGCCTGCATGGAACTGACGTGTATCAACAGGCTGTACTTCATTGTATGGCGGGAAGTTTTTGTCTCGTCGGTCACGAGCCACTCGCACCACATTGTCGAACATAGTCCTGTGTTGCCTCATCGACTCTGTCGTAATAGGCACATCATGAGCCAGATGTCGGTCATAGCTTGTAGTTAACTGTTCCATCTGCTCAATCTGCAAAGTACAAATGTCCATATAAAATTTATACATCGAAACACAAATATAAAATTAAAATTTCACGTAATTAACGTACCACATGCTGCCATGCCGGGCCATCACCATGTTGATATCCTGTCTGTACAAAGTATTCTTGACGCCCAATGTATCTACGTGTGACTTGTTCATACCACTCACTGTATCCGCCAACAACGTAGTAACCACCGTCAGTAAATCGTGGTCTGTCTACACGTAGATCATTTGCCCTCTCCCAGCAAAGTATGTGTGCTCTATGCCTAGTGCTCCAGTTTTTGTTGACATTTCCCCTTCGACCAACATTATGCAATGCCTCATCTCCTGATGGTGGATCTTCTGGGATATCTTGTAGCATCCCAAATTGTCGCAGTACTCGATCAGACCGTTGCATTTCAACTATGTCGAAGAAAATCAACGGTCCCTTATATGTCCCCAACTCAGTGATTCCTTCAGTGTACTCATCAGGGTACGGCTGCCAATTAAACTGCGAAACAACATTGCTTTTACATACTATGAAAAGAGTGTATTTTTGTACAAACTAATTTAACAGCATGCTTACTTGAATTACTGGCTGGTCATCGAGGATGTCCCGTATGATGCGTATGGAATGACTCCCAGTTTCTGTAAAGATTAAATGACACGACCACCTGTATATATTCAAATAAATGATTAAATGCATTCACACATAAAATCAATTATAAAATAATGCATATTCGTACTACCTTACACCATATGGAGCAGAAGGTAACACATTGTTTGGGCCGACAATTATTGGCCCAATATCAGATCTATCGCTACCCAATTGAAGAGTCAAACTTGGGATTCGTGACCATGCCCAAATCTCATTTATTGTAGTGACATCAATAACACAAGTTAGATTGACCAGAAACATATTTTAATTATTAAAAAAAACAAACATATTATTTACCTGTAAGAGTTGCAATGCACCACCTATACTTTCTTCCCTTTCTCTGATGACGTGCACAACTCACGGTATAAGTATGCCAATACAGCACTGCCCCAACTATATGTACTGGCAGAGTCGATATCCTCCAACTTCTGTAAATATAATAACCTAACAAAATTGCCTGAGGAATCAGGGCACATAATCCCCCCTAACATCAATAACGCACAAACCCTTGTGAACTTAGTAACATCATCTGGCGTACTATGTACCCCCAAGGGATTTTGCAGCAAATGATTTTTCAAAACAACTAACCTCAACCTCGTACCTTTAAAATCCCTGATATCTGGTATGAATCCTAAATATATATGGCAATATTCTTGCCATTCAGGTAGAGTCCTATCATAATTTATTCCAGACACTACGACGCCATCTACTGGCAACGCCCATATTACTGCAATGTCTTGCAGTGTGATGGACGCTTCTCCTGATCTAAAATGAAACGTGTGTGTTTCACGGCGCCATATCTCAACTAAAGCCGTGATCAGGTGCATGTCAAGTTCAATCTTACCACACCTATAGATACCATAAAATCCAATAACGTGCAATAAATTAACAACATGTATATCTAATGGACACATATCCCAAAAATAGATATCTGGGTTTCTCACACGAAGTATACTATCCATATCACCTGCCCATACATCCTCAGATCGATGTGAAGACTGTAACGACAAAAGATGTGTGTCAACCGGGCCTGGTTGTCTCATTTGATCCATCCTGAAATATAATACAAAAATTAACAACATTAATCTCAACATTACAAAAACTACCCGTCTGTCGCCCACCGCCGCCGCCCGACGCCGCCGCCCTCCGAAGTCAACTTTAATTTTAATCTTTCACATCACAAAAATATACTCCAACAAGTAATATACTCCCACTAAATTTATCAAAATCATAATTTATCTACAATACACAAATAACAAAAATAAAAAAAGCTTACCTTAAATATTTTGGAAGGAAATGACTTGATTTTTGCAAGATGTTCGATTTTCGTAGCTTGTGTGGAAGAAAGAAAATGAGAACGAGAGCTGTGGACGACGGAAGGAAAGAAAATGAGATTCAGAATGATATTCAAGTGCGGCGGCTAGGGTTTTTTTTTTAATATTACACTGATGTCGCCATCTCAGATGGCGACATCAATAAATTAAATTGATGTCGCAAACTGAGATGGCGACATCAATAAATTACATTGGTGTCGCCATCTCAGATGACGACATCAATAAATTAAATTAATGTTACCAACTCAGATGGCGACACCACAAAAAACTAATTATTTTATTAAAGTCGCCATGTCAGATGACGACTTCAAATGAAGTCGCCATCTGACATGGCGACTTAGGTTACTTTAATAATAATAAAAAAAACGATTATTTTGTTAAATAAATTTCAAAAATCGAATATTTTATTAAAAAACCCCAGGAAGATCCCCGCCTCACGAAAATAAAATGTATTAATTTGATTCCTATCTGTTTATTTCTATTTATAAAGAAGAATAACTACCTAACTAATTTGTTCGATTGCAGGAACGTTGATAACTTCAATTGAGCCCTGTTTGAACTTTCTTATCCTTGTCATATCATGTTTTGCAACGAGAGCAGAAGAGTCTACATTAGATTGAGAATTTGACTATGATGGATGTTTAGCCATCATGGCTAGAGAGTCCAACGGAAGAACATATTGTGTTTGAAGAGCTTGTTGGCTTTCTTCTTGTAGAAGGAGAGAATAAACTTTGGCAAGAGATGGCAAGGGAGAAACAAAAAGTATTTGAATGTGAGTTGCAACAAAAGAATCATACAAGCCTGCCAAAATTTTTAATAAGGGGTATTATGCCACTGATATAATAAGACTGCAAATGGCCATTGGTATACATGGAATGGATGCATGTCATGACATACATTATTGGCATTATAATCTATTGATTATGACTATGATACAGGGACAACCAAAGGGAGCATTAAATGTATTAAATACAGGAAGTGATACGTATTTACGATTTATGCACTTATGAATTACAATCATATTATTGTGAATATGGTTTGTTGCATGCTCATGGTTTTGGGGTTGTTCCCGTAGGTATCTTTGGGCGGACGGGCTAAGGCGGGTTGATGCGGTGAGCTTGTGAGGAGTGATTTTGGTATAGCAGGCATAATTCTTTTGTATAGCCTCTACTCTAGGAGTAGTGTAAAACTATAGGATTAACATTCAATTGGTTGAGAATATAATTAATCCCTTTTGGAAATTTTTATTTTGGCACCGTAATCTTAACAGCTCAAGGCATTAAACGAACTTTATACTCTATAGATGTATGTTAGCTCTATTTACGCCTTTAATCCACACTTATGGAACTAGGGTCCTTATATTAGTAGTATCAGAGCAGTGGTTAGAGAACTCGGGAACGAGTGAAGGGTAGCCTTAGCATGGTTGGCTAGGTGGTGACATTTGGGCATGTTTATGCATGTGGTGCATATTGGTATATAAAAATTGTTATACTAACATGCATATTATCATTCATGTTATCTAACGGTATAACATATGTATTGTTTGGAATTGTTGTTAACCTTTGTGTTACAGCATGACGGCTATGAACATGCGGAACCTCAATGAAGAGGTAGGTGATGTAGGAAGTGTGAATGCAAGTATTGGTCAGACAAATCATTTATCTCCACCGGTTGTGTGCGTGGAACCGGTAGCCCAGTTGTTATTGCCATGGGAGCTTAGTCTGACTCAGTTTCTGACTGTTAGGATCGGTCCGGAGTGTTTAGAGGGGGGGGGGGGGGGGGGGGTGAATGAACACTCCTTCTAAAAATTAATCCTTCGTGATTTCTTTCGGATTAGTGAAAGAAATCTGTTACTTAATCAATTCTTGTACAAAACAGACCACTGAAAATATAAGTGCGGAACGGTCTGTTCTTGTATGTAAGAACGGCTCGATGGCTAGTGAGAAAGAACGAGTGCATAAATAAGATACACAGGATATGTTTCTGGAAGTTCGAAGGTGGTGTAATCCTTCTACGTCTCCCCTTCTTCCAATTAAGGAAGGTTTATACTAGAAGACTTTGATTTATACAATCCTGTTGTACAAACCCGATTCAGACTGGATTTACCTCACTACCAATCTGAAACTCCTAGTCACTCAATCTGCTCAGACACACTCTGTCTGACAGTTACAATATGTTTCTCACTTCTATTTTCAACACAGAAAACACAAGATGCGCACAATGATCCTAAATGATCAAATGTTACAGAGTAAACGTGCTTAAGAATGTTTTCAGCTTGAGAGCTTCTGAACTTGTAAGCTTGTGCTGTTTTTTGCTTTCTTGTTTTTCAATTGATCAGCGAATGTCGGGTGTCAGCTTGAAAGTTCCTTTTTGTTGCATCCTTTTATAGTTGAATGTACCGACGACATTATTTCCTTTAATGTGCAACTTTGACTCTGCTTAAACACTGAGTAGGCTTCAGTCTTCTTCTTCAGGAAACTTGCCGTTCTGGTTCATACTTTCGGCGACTGTCAGGTAAGCTACTCTTTGTCTTCTTACCTATTATGGCAATCTTCAGTCTTTGGTCCTTTGTAGCATTAATTACAACATTAAATGCTACAATAAATAGCCGTTAATGATTCGGACTGAGGAGCCATTCTGTATGAATCCTAAGCTGTTATGATCTGATAAAGATAGAGATCGATCTGAAGCCACGGTTGAGTCAGTCTGATATTCATCGATCCGGTCTGATAAGTAATGTGACTTATCAGCTTGTTCTGTTGTTGAGCTATCGATCTGGTCAGTCTGATTACCCTCGATCCGGTCTGATATGCTTTGTCATCTTAACAGCTTGATCTGTTTTGGGCGATCGTTCTGGTCAGTCTGATTTCTCTCGACCCGGTCTGATTTGTTTTGTCATCTTTAAAATCTCATCGATAAGATCCGGGACTAACAAATTCCCCCTTTTTGATGATGACAAAACCTAGCTTCTAAGTCTTTTTAATCAGTCTGAAGAGAACTCTGAGGCGAAAACTTTCGGATCGATTACTTCTTCTTGTTCAAAATAAATGAACATTATTGAGTTGGATCGATTAAACTTTTATTATTAAGCCTTATGTTGAAGTTCAAAATAAATGAACGCAGACTTAATCAAAAGAGGATTTTATTGATCACCAAGAAAATCCTAAATACACAGTCCGAAAAAAATTATTTTCTAGAAGACTGAGACGGAGGCGGCCTGAAGTCTTTCTTCTTTTCCCCCTTTTTGTCAGCAGCAATCTCTTGAAGAAAGTCGACAACCTGAGCTACCTGCGCGCTGATAGCGTCATGACGAACGTCTTGAGCGCGGAGGGAATTGGCAACAGAGGCTCTGACTTCAGTGGCTAGCTCGATCTGCTCTTTTCTCAGACTGTTCTTGTAAGAGGCTTGTTGAGAAAACAGATCGTTTATGCCTCGCTGAAGGCTTCCGATACTGGCAGTCATCTTCGCTTTGAAAGAATCAAAGTCCAAAGCTGTAAGCCTCTGACCTTGATGAACTTCGAGAACGCGTTGAGAGAGAGACATGCAGTTGTCGGAGAGATGCTGAAGAGTCCTTGCCAGAAATGGAGGTGCATCAGAGTGTTGGCTGGGAGAGCGATCTGATGAGGACAAAGCCTGGTCATCGTCTTCAGCAACCGGGACAAGTGAAGATACAGCAGCTTGGTGACTCTCAGACTGGATCAAGGTGATCAGATCCGAGGAAAAAGTGTGAATGAAAGCCATATCTTCATCGGATTGGACTGGAGGAGTGCTAGGTCTGGAAGGCTCCTCAGTCTGGAGAGCTGCAACAATGGTGGACACCACCAGATCCGGATCGACAAATTCTGAAGCGCCAACTGTTGCCAGTTCTGCTGTTGGACTGATTTGAGTACGGGAGGCTGAGGACCCCAAAGGAATGGAGGTTGTTGGAGAGTCCAACAACACATTCAATGGTTCATCATCGGGCACAGACGGAGCATTAGGTAATGGCTGCTCCGCTGTCTGGTCTGGTAGGGGATCTGCAGTCTGATCTGGTATTTGCTCTGCAGGCTGATCTGCTACAGCAGAAGGAATAACCTCAATGAAGGGTTCTGCCATAGTCTTGCTTGCAGAGGGATGATCCGGGCTGGTTGTGGGAGTGGATATACTAAGCTTCTGTCGTTGAAAACGGACAGCTAAGTGAAGAGCATGAACATCCATCTCTAATTGAGCAATTACAGCCCCATCATCTCTGGCAGTTGGAGCAAGCGGATCGAAGTTCTTTTTCTTGGCAGCTAGAAGCAGATTGGCCAGTCTGAATCTGTGAATAGCCGTAAATAGGTCTTTGCGCTGCACGGCAAGCCGAACATCATCAGTCTCTGTGCCTTTCAGAACTTCCTCTTCCATCTTCTTCAGTCTGCTCAACTTTCCGAAAAATAACTCAATGTGGTTGATAGTCCTGTACTGGACATATTCATCAAAGACCACAATAAGTTCCTTCAGCCTCTCATCAACATCCTCCATAGCGATGTCGATGGCTGTCTGTGCTGCAGATTTTGGTTTAGAGGAGAGGGGTTCGGAGAGAATGGCTTTTCCCTTGCCGGTGGAGGAAGGAGACTTGATCCCTGATTGGGTATAATCACCCAACTCAGTGATAACTATTCCTTTGACCGTGGGAGAGGCAGAGGGGACTCGGATAGTGACTTTGGGTGCAAGAGTTGGAGCCTGTGAAGGTTGGATGGAAGGTTGTGGTGCAGGGGTGGCTGTAGGTGGAGGCAATATGGGTAATGCTTTCAGGGGTAAAGGCTTGCTGGGTTTGGTAATCTGGGTTCTTGGCTTTTTGGGAGGTGGCTTTATGGGTGGCGAGGGAGCAGACTGAGTTTCTTCCGAATCAGTCTGGATGGTCAGTTTGCGCTTAACGCGAGGTTTGCGTGCAGCAGCCTGTTCTTCGCCCTTCTCAATCTTGACAGCAGCCAGAGTAGCGGGAGTGGGCGGAGCACTCTTGGACTTCAGCAAAGCAAGTCCTTTGGAGTTTAAAATCTTGAAGGGGCTGAGAACGGACTGCTTTCCCAGCTCGATTTCCAAGGACTCCAGTAGTTTACTGAGGGGAACAGCAAAGCAGACAGCTTGTTTCGAGGCAATCACTGTTTCCATCAGAACTCCAAACAGAATCACGGACCAGTTCATCTTCTGTCCGGATACGATAGCCGTCATAGCTCTGAACTTCTCTGCGGTTACTGCGTCAAAACTTCCTGCTTTCCCCAACAGAGGCTTGCCCACTATCTCGCACAGCACCTGGAAATGAAAGTGCATTTCCTTCTTTTTGAACGATGGTTGCAGGCGGGAGCCAAGAATAGATATCTTCTTTTGAAGATCCGAGAGTGACGCCTGAGGAATCTGTCCAAATTCCGTCAGTCCGGAATTGGGGAGACCAAAGGTTTTGGCCAGCGTCAACGGCGAGATCTCAAAAAGTTGTGCCCTTGACGGTAGTAGATATTGATGTCTTCTGGGAGACGGCATTTGCGAACAGTTCGCGGATTTCTGATTCATAAACACCGGTGCCGCACTCCAGAAAGTTTCTCAGACCAGAAGATTCCAAAGCTCTGAAGATGGATACCATCTCTGCATCTTCTGTCCTGTAGATTACATTAAACTCAACGGAGAGAGACTTGTGAGTAATGGTAGCCATTTGAGAGAAAGTAAAAGGGTGCAAGGATGAAGGAGAGTGAGAGAGTAAGAAAACAGATAGCGGTAATATGTGAAAAAGTGAAATAAAATGAGATGTTCAGCCCGCTAAATATGAGAGAGAAGACACGTGTCTTTATCTCGATGCCTGATGAAAAGAAATTCAAAAATAAACGGTCAGGATAACATATAGTTAAGGCGGTTAAAATGCGATCAGTCCGGGCTGTTTTTGTGAAATAATGTATTGTCCAAACAGATTATGGGATAACATCAGATTGACATAGATCGGTCTGAAAGTTCGGACCGGTCTGTGTCTTTCTGAACATTGTATTATCAATCTGTGGTAACAAGAATCTTTAAACGCGAAAGAGAACAAAGCTAAACTATTAAGATAAGTCAATTAATCCAAGAATTTGACGAAAATAATTAAACTTAGCCTCTGGGAGCGGTTTGGTGAAGATGTCTGCTGCTTGCTGCTCTGTTGAGATGTGCTCGATCCGAATTTCCTTTTTGCCAACATGATCCCGAATAAAGTGATGACGTATATCAATGTGCTTTGTTCGAGAGTGCAAAACTGGATTATACGTTATAGCGATTGCACTTGTGTTGTCGCAGAATATAGGAGAGTCAACAGCTTGGATGCCATAGTCTTTGAGCTGGTGTTGAATCCAGAGCATTTGAGCGCAACAGCTTCCAGCAGCTAGATATTCTGCTTCAGCTGTGGACGTGGCAATCGATGTCTGCTTTTTACTGAACCAAGAGATCAATCTTTCACCTAGAAATTGACATGTTCCACTGGTGCTTTTACGATCAATCTTACAACCAGCATAGTCTGCGTCTGAGTATCCGATCAGGCTGAAGTTTGAATCTTTGGAGTACCAAAGACCAACGTTCTGAGATCCTTTTAAGTATTTCAGAATACGCTTGGCAGCAATAAAATGTGATTGCTTTGGTTCTGACTGAAATCTGGCGCACATACAGACTGAAAACATAATATCGGGCCGGCTCGCTGTAAGATACAATAGTGATCCGATTTGTCCTCTATACATGGTTACTTCAACTGCTGTTCCCCCTTCATCTTTGTCTAACTTGATTGTGGGACTCATAGGAGTTGATGCAGTTGAGCATGTTTCCATTCCAAATCTCTTGAGGAGCTCTTTGGTATACTTGGTCTGATTGATGAATATGCCATTGCTGAGCTGTTTTACTTGGAGACCCAAAAAGAATGAAAGTTCTCCCATCATGCTCATCTCAAACTGTCCCAGGCTCTTGGAGCTTGTTTCAGACCATACACTGCTTTATTCAGTAGATATACATGATTAGGATACAAATGGTTCTGAAATCCAGGTGGTTGCTCAATGTAGACTTCTTTCTGAAGCTTTCCATTAAGAAAGGCGCTTTTGACGTCCATCTGATATACTTTGAAGTCTTTAAAAGCAGCATATGCAAGAAATATTCGGATAGCTTCAAGTCTGGCGACTGGTGCAAATGATTCATCGAAGTCGATTCCTTCTTCTTGTCTGAATCCCTGTGCCACCAGTCTGGCTTTGTTTCTAACCACAGTTCCATCTGCGTCTAGCTTATTTCTGAAGACCCATCTGGTTCCAATAACAGGCAGATCGCTTGGTCTGGGGGTCAGACTCCAAACTTGATTTTGTTCGAATTGATTAAGCTCTTCTTGCATTGCTTTAATCCAATTGAAGTCAGTCAACGCTTCATCGATCTTCTTGGGTTCCAGAGTTGAGATAAAGGCAGCATGAGTGAACTCATCCATCATCTGTCCTCTGGTTCTGATCGGTGCAGAGGGACTACCAATCACTAGATTAGGTGGATGCTTCTTAGTCCATCGATAGCTTGACTCTGGATTGTCTGGTACGGTCGGATGAACGGTATCAGCATGATCAGCATCTGCTTTAACATTTGAGTGAGGAACATCCGGATCAGCTCGATCTGGGCAAGCTTCAATGGCTTGATCCGGTCTGTCTGGTACTTCTGGTTCTGGTGGATTGTCTCTTGACCTGTTAGCTACAATCTCATCATCACTGTTAGCTTCGAGATGGATATTTTCCATCTGATTTTGAATTGAATCTTTGTTGCCCTCAACACATAATGATTCATCAAAAACTACATGAACAGATTCTTCTACAGTTAAGGTTCGATTGTTGAAAATTCGATAAGCTTTGCTAGTTGATGAATATCCTAAAAATATTCCATTATCTGACTTGGCTTCAAATGCTGTAAGATGATTCTTACCATTGTTATGAACGAAGCATTTGCAGCCAAACACATGAAGGTGAGAAATAGACGGTCTGTTACCAGTCCATATTTCATAAGGGGTGAGATTCAGCTTCTTGTTAATCATAGACCGATTTTGAGTGTAGCAAGCAGTGTTTACAGCTTCTGCCCAGAACTTTTGCGAAATGCCAGAATCAGCAAGCATTGTTCTTGCTGCTTCCTTGAGCGTTCTGTTTCTTCGTTCTACAACTCCGTTCTGTTGAGGAGTTCGAGCGGCTGAAAACTCATGCTTGATTCCATGATCTTCTAGAAATGATTCAAGATTCTGATTTGAAAACTCAGTGCCTTTGTCACTACGAATCCTGTCTATACGGGATGATTTCTCGTTCTGAGTGCGTTTCAGCAGCTTGATCAACTTCGGACCGGTATGATCTTTACTGCTCAAAAATATAGTCCATGTAAAGCGTGAGTAATCATCAATAACAACAAGAGTATACCGCATTCCCCCTAAACTTGTTATTGGTATAGGACCAAACAAGTCCATATGCAGTAATTCTAAACATCGGGAGGAGGATTTGGCATTCTTGTTCTTGAAGGATGATCTGATCTGTTTGCCCATTTGGCAAGCTTCGCAGATCTTATCCTTAGCAAAATCGATCTTGGGCAGACCGATAACTAGATCATGTTTACACAGGCTGGAAATGGTCTTAAAGTTTATATGATTCAAACGCTTATGCCACAGCCAATGTTTATTTTCATTGTTAGCGATGAAGCAAGTAGGATTATCAGGTTGAGCATGATTCCAGTTAATCTTATATGTATTTCCATTCCTGATTCCTACGAGCATGGTTATACCGTCTGATGATTTAACAGTGCAAGTGTGTTTGTGAAATTCTACAGCATAACCATTATCACAGAGTTGACTTATGCTGATCAGATTATAGCACAGATTTTCAACTAACAGCACATCATTGATAATAATGTTACCATGGACAATCTTACCCTTGCCCACGGTCTTACCCTTTGAGTTATCTCCAAAGATGATCTTGGGTCCCATACATTCTGTCACTTCAGACAGCAGCTCGATGTTTCCAGTCATGTGATGGGAACACCCACTGTCCAAATACCAGTCTGATGCGAGTTTCTTCGGTACCTGTCATAAAAAATAATTATTGTTGGTACCCAATCCTATTTGGGTCCAGAACGGATTAGCCCTTTGGGAACCCACACCTGTATCAGCTTCAATGGCTTGTGTGTGTAGGGTGTGCTGTGTGCTGGTCTGTTTCGATGTTGTGTGTGATAATGTGTGCGCTGTGAAAACCTTTGATTTTCATAAGGTAGTCTATATCTTCGTTGAATCGGTTTTGAGTTATAGTAATTGTATTGTCTTCCTTGCCTTCGATCTTGCACCTTTGGATTTGGTCTGATAGACGCAAATCTTGCTTGTGCCTTTTCTTTGGCTTGGTCAACATAACCAATTCCTTTTCTCAGATTTTGATTCACGTAAGAGACTCCTGTTTGAATCTTAGGTGCTTCAGTTTCATATACTGTGCTGGATTTAACAAATGTCATTTGTTTGACTTGATTCTTTACCAGCAACAGCTCAGATTCATCCTTGGTGCATTCTTTGGTGTCAAAGCCTATGCCGGTGAAATCACCGACGTTTCTTTGAACCTCTTGTAATTCTTCCAAGGATGTTCTGGATTTTGTCCATGTTTTGAATATATGTGAGAGCTTAGCATTTTGTGTGCTAATTCTCTTATTTTCTTCATGGAGCTGATCATAAGAGATTTTCAGCTTATTCAGCTCGATCTGGAGATTTTTGCACTCACCCTGCTCAGAGCAGCTTGGTTTGTTGTGCTCATCCATTTGATCACTGATTTTAACTTTATTCTTCTCAAATGATTCAGCTAAGATTCTATAATCATTAGCCATGTCTTGCAGTGCGGACATGAGCTCTTCTCGTGTAAATTCATTTGAGTTAATATCATATACCTCGTCTGTCTGACTCATCTCTTCGTCTGCCATAAGACATTGAATATCTTCTTCGCTTTCGCTGGAAGAGTATTCAGAACTTTCCGAGTCTGAGTCTGTCTGAGCCCATTTGCTGTTTCCTTCTTCAGCTACTAGGACTTTTTGGGATTTTCCATGATTCTTGCGGTCTTTGTAGTGCTTCTTCTTTCTATCATCACGATGCTTCTCTTTCCGTTCTTCTTTCTTCGGTCTGGTGCAATCTGCAATAAAGTGTCCGGTCTTACCACAATTGTAGCAAGCCTGATCATTAACAGTATCATCTTTTCTTGATTTATAATGATGAGAGGGTTTGAAGTTCCTCTTATTCTTAGACATAAATTTACCGAATTTCTTGATAAATAATGACATCGCATCGTTACTTATCTGTTCAGCAGATCGGTCTGATGTTGAAGCGATCTGGTCTGGAATGGCTGCCAGGGCCTTGTTTGGTTGAGAGATGAATGGCTCTGCTTCACCTCTGCTTATCAGTTCAAACTCATAGGCCTTAAGATCTGCAAACAGATCATGAATTTCAACCTTGTTAAGATCTTTTGATTCCCTCATGGCAATGGTCTTAACATCCCATTCCTTTGGCAGAGCTCTCATCACTTTCAGAGCGATCTCTCTGTTAGAATATTCCTTCCCCAGACCATTCAGTTCATTTATGATGCCGGTGACTCTTTCATCAAACTCATTTAGAGTTTCTCCACTTTTCATCTTTATGCTCTCAAATCTTTGAAGAGCAACAGTTAACTTGTTTTCTTTGGTCTGGTCGTTGCCTTCACATAGCTGTGCTATCTTCTCCCAAATTTCTTTGGCAGTAGAGCACATTTTGATTTTGCTGAACATGTTCTTGTCCAAAGTCTTGAACAAGATGTCTTTGGCCACATTATCGAGATTTGCTTTCTTTCTTTCCTCATTCGTCCAGAGGGATCTGTCCTTTTCTACCATTTGTGGTTCTCCACCGGTAATGGCGACTGCTGTATTTATTTTTTGGATCTTCATCGGTCCATCAGAACCACATGTCGTCATCCTGAGCTGCCAGGTGAGCTTGCATTCTGATTCTCCAGTCATCATAGTCTTCTTTTGAGAACATAGGGATTTTGTTGAATGATGCCATCAACTCGAGTGATTTAGCTGATTAAGATTACCTGCTCTGATACCACTTGTTAGGATCGGTCCGGAGTGTTTAGAGGGGGGGTGAATGAACACTCCTTCTAAAAATTAATCCTTCGTGATTTCTTTCGGATTAGTGAAAGAAATCTGTTACTTAATCAATTCTTGTACAAAACAGACCACTGAAAATATAAGTGCGGAACGGTCTGTTCTTGTATGTAAGAACGGCTCGATGGCTAGTGAGAAAGAACGAGTGCAGAAATAAGATACACAGGATATGTTTCTGGAAGTTCGAAGGTGGTATAATCCTTCTACGTCTCCCCTTCTTCCAATTAAGGAAGGTTTATACTAGAAGACTTTGATTTATACAATCCTGTTGTACAAACCCGATTCAGACTGGATTTACCTCACTACCAATCTGAAACTCCTAGTCACTCAATCTGCTCAGACACACTCTGTCTGACAGTTACAATATGTTTCTCACTTCTATTTTCAACACAGAAAACACAAGATGCGCACAATGATCCTAAATGATCAAATGTTACAGAGTAAACGTGCTTAAGAATGATTTCAGCTTGAGAGCTTCTGAACTTGTAAGCTTGTGCTGTTTTTTGCTTTCTTGTTTTTCAATTGATCAGCGAATGTCGGGTGTCAGCTTGAAAGTTCCTTTTTGTTGCATCCTTTTATAGTTGAATGTACCAACGACATTATTTCCTTTAATGTGCAACTTTGACTCTGCTTAAACACTGAGTAGGCTTCAGTCTTCTTCTTCAGGAAACTTGCCGTTCTGGTTCATACTTTCAGCGATTGTCAGGTAAGCTACTCTTTGTCTTCTTACCTATTATGGCAATCTTCAGTCTTTGGTCCTTTGTAGCATTAAAGACAACATTAAATGCTACAATAAATAGCCGTTAATGATTCGGACTGAGGAGCCATTCTGTATGAATCCTAAGCTGTTCTGATCTGATAAAGATAGAGATCGATCTGAAGCCACGGTTGAGTCAGTATGATATTCATCGATCCGGTCTGATAAATAATGTGACTTATCAGCTTGTTCTGTTGTTGAGCTATCGATCTGGTCAGTCTGATTACCCTCGATCCGGTCTGATATGCTTTGTCATCTTAACAGCTTGATCTGTTTTGGGCGATCGTTCTGGTCAGTTTGATTTCTCTCGATCCGGTCTGATTTGTTTTGTCATTTTAAAATCTCATCGATAAGATCCGGGACTAACACTGACTTTTCACCCGCCCCGATTTGAGGGGACAGAGACAAGGGAAGAGGCCGAAGAGTGGCTAGAAACACTGGAGCAGATATTTGTGTCTGCACCTTGTGCTAGGATAGCATGGTTGAGGCTGGCAGAGTTCCAACTAGCAAAGAAGTCTTCCATGTGGTGGAAGATGACCGTGATGGAGTTGAGAGCTCAGGGTATGGTGATTGACTGGACTTTTTTCACCACCCGGTTTCTGAACCGGTATTTTTCTGCTGCTGCAAGACAGATGAAGGAGGATGAGTTTACTAATCTGAAACAATGGGGCATGACTGTATCGGACTATGCCATGCATTATTCTTCACTGTTGAGGTATGTTCCTCATATCGCGACAAATGGGCACGCTAAAATGAGGCACTTTTTGAAGGGATTACGGCTGGAGCTATTTGATCGGGTTACCAACAACCCAACCTCTTTTAATGATGCTAGTATCGCAACAAATGGGCACGCTAAAATGAGGCACTTTTTGAAGGGATTACGGCCGGAGCTATTTGATCGGGTTACCAACAACCCAACCTCTTTTAATGATGCTCTTACTAGAGCGGAGCTGGCGGAGATAGGAGTGGGTGCTTATCCGAAAGCCGTACCCCCACAAGTTCCATCTCAAAGATCTTCTTCTGAAAATCTGAAGTCTCGGGGAGGATCTTTTAAGTCACGTGGGACTTTTTCCTTTTCCTGGTTTAGTGGAAAGCGGCCGGATAGCCGGAAGCAAGGAGATCGGAGGGGTGGTGCATCTACCTTTGGAGGACCAACTCAAGCAAGTAGAGTTGGAGAAGTTAAGTGTCACTTCTGCGGAGGACCGCATTTGATGCACGATTGTTCTGCGTGCTATAGGTGTGGCAAGCCGGGCCACATTGCTCGGCGTTGTCCCAATCGGGAAGGACAGATGGACCTAAGAGAAGGTAGAGGAAGGTTTTCTAGTGGGACAGTGCAGCAGAGGCAACCGATGGTGCCTCGACAGATGGGAGGACAGGCGAGCTGAGCTTGGCAAATAACTGATGATCTCTGAGGATCTGGAGCACTGTCCTCAAGTGTCTCACGTGCTCTTCCTCACTCCGAGAGTAGATGAGTATGTCGTCAATAAACATTATGACGAACTAATCAAGATATGGTTGGAAATCCCATGTTCATCAAACTCATAAAGACAGCCGGGACATTCGTCACACCGAACGGCATAACTAGGAACTCGTAGTGCCCATACCGCGTCCGAAATGTTGTCTTCTGCACATCCTCCTCCCTGACCCGTATCTGATGGTAACCTGATCTCAAGTCAATCTTGCTATACAGCTTAGTACCCTGCAACTGATCAAATAAATAATCAATCCTTGGGAGAGGATACTTGTTCTTTACCGTGGCCTTATTCAGTTGCTGGTAATCGATGCACAAACGCATCGAACCATCATTCGTCTTCACAAAAAGAACCGGTGCACCCCAAGACGATACGCTAGGGCGTATATATCCTTTGTCAAAGAGTTCCTGAAACTGCTCCTTCAATTTCCTCAACTCCGCCGGTGCCATCCTGTAAGGGGCACGAGAAATAGCGGACGTCCCCGGTAGTAACTCAATCCCAAACTCGACTTCTCTAGCCGGTGGGAATCCTGGAATCTCCTCCGGGAACACATCAGCAAACTCTGCTACCACTGGTACATCCTCAACCCTCAACTCTTTATTCTTCCCCGTCATGTCCACGACATAGATAAGATAGCCCGTGTGTCCATATTCCAATAATTGGGACATTTTGATTGCCGAAATCAACAGAATCTTCGCACGAGAACC
This sequence comes from Haberlea rhodopensis, assembly GCA_907163345.1. Taxonomy (NCBI): domain Eukaryota; kingdom Viridiplantae; phylum Streptophyta; class Magnoliopsida; order Lamiales; family Gesneriaceae; genus Haberlea; species Haberlea rhodopensis. The sequence continues at coordinate 11,637,214 of CAJQUN010000013.1, forward strand.
GTTCCCATAGAAAGTCCACTGAATCCCAATAACAGATCTGAACCGAACTGTCCTCTACCGGCAATCTACCACTGCCTGATATATGTTCAATATGTCGATGCCCACAATGCAATCGAAGTCTGACATACCCAACACAATCAAATCTGCCTTCAGTTCATTGCCCTCAAAAAAATGAGGCAGTCCGTAAGAAACTGATCAGCAACAACATTTCTTCATGTGGGTGTCGAGACCAATAGAGACGTGGGTAACGGAGATGTGCACATATGATGTCTACAAAGTCCGCAGACACAAAGGAGTGCGAAGCACCTGTGTCTATCAAAATAAAGACGGAATATGAAAATAAAAGGCACGTGCCAGCTATTATCTCCTATGGAGCTGTATCGGCCTGCTCCCTAGTCAGTGCATAGACCTGTCCCTGAGGTGGCCCCATCGCCTGTCCTCCCATCTGTCGAGGCACCATCGGTTGCCTCTGCTGCACTGTCCCACTAGAAAACCTTCCTCTACCTTCTCTTAGGTCCATCTGTCCTTCCCGATTGGGACAACGCCGAGCAATGTGGCCCGGCTTGCCACACCTATAGCACGCAGAACAATCGTGCATCAAATGCGGTCCTCCGCAGAAGTGACACTTAACTTCTCCAACTCTACTTGCTTGAGTTGGTCCTCCAAAGGTAGATGCACCACCCCTCCAATCTCCTTGCTTCCGGCTATCCGGCCGCTTTCCACTAAACCGGGAAAAGGAAAAAGTCCCACGTGACTTAAAAGATCCTCCCCGAGGCTTCAGATTTTCAGAAGAAGATCTTTGAGATGGAACTTGTGGGGGTGCGGCTTTCGGATAAGCACCCACTCCTATCTCCGCCAGCTCCGCTCTAGTAAGAGCATCATTAAAAGAGGTTGGGTTGTTGGTAACCCGATCAAATAGCTCCGGCCGTAATCCCTTCAAAAAGTGCCTCATTTTAGCGTGCCCATTTGTTGCGATACTAGCATCATTAAAAGAGGTTGGGTTGTTGGTAACCCGATCAAATAGCTCCAGCCGTAATCCCTTCAAAAAGTGCCTCATTTTAGCGTGCCCATTTGTTGCGATATGAGGAACATACCTCAACAGTGAAGAATAATGCATGGCATAGTCCGATACAGTCATGCCCCATTGTTTCAGATTAGTAAACTCATCCTCCTTCATCTGTCTTGCAGCAGCAGAAAAATACCGGTTCAGAAACCGGGTCGTGAAAAAAGTCCAGTCAATCACCATACCCTGAGCTCTCAACTCCATCACGGTCATCTTCCACCACATGGAAGACTTCTTTGCTAGTTGGAACTCTGCCAGCCTCAACCATGCTGTCCTAGCACAAGGTGCAGACACAAATATCTGCTCCAGTGTTTTCTAGCCACTCTTCGGCCTCTTCCCTAGTCTCTGTCCCCTCAAATCGGGGCGGGTGGAAAGTCAGAAACTGAGTCAGACTAAGCTCCCATGGCAATAACAACTGGGCTACCGGTTCCACGCACACAACCGGTGGAAGTAAATGATTTGTCTGACCAATACTTGCATTCACACTTCCTACATCACCTACCTCTTCATTGAGGTTCCGCATGTTCATAGCCGTCATGCTGTAACACAAGGGTTAACAACAATTCCAAACAATACATATGTTATACCGTTAGATAACATGAATGATAATATGCATGTTAGTATAACAATTTTTATATACCAATATGCACCACATGCATAAACATGCCCAAATGTCACCACCTAGCCAACCATGCTAAGGCTACCCTTCACTCGTTCCCGAGTTCTCTAACCACTACTCTAATACCACTAATATAAGGACCCTAGTTCCATAAGTGTGGATTAAAGGCGTAAATAGAGCTAACATACATCTATAGAGTATAAAGTTCGTTTGATGCCTTGAGCTGTTAAGATTACGGTGCCAAAATAAAAATTTCCAAAAGGGATTAATTATATTCTCAACCAATTGAATGTTAATCCTATAGCTTTACACTACTCCTAGAGTAGAGGCTATACAAAAGAATTATGCCTGCTATACCAAAATCACTCCTCACAAGCTCACCGCATCAACCCGCCTTAGCCCGTACTCCCAAAGATACCTACAGGAACAACCCCAAAACCATGAGCATGCAACAAACCATATTCACAATAATATGATTGTAATTCATAAGTGCATAAATCGTAAATACGTATCACTTCCTGTATTTAATACATTTAATGCTCCCTTTGGTTGTCCCTGTATCATAGTCATAATCAATAGATTATAATGCCAATAATGTATGTCATGACATGCATCCATTCCATGTATACCAATGGCCATTTGCAGTCTTATTATATCAGTGGCATAATACCCCTCGCGTTTACATGACAGCTGCATTAATACCCCTCGCTTCGACATATTACAGGCATAATATCCCTCGCAATAGTAATGTGATAGCGGAATGATCCTTCATTTCGACATATTTGCGGCAAATATTCTTCATCGCTATAATATGACAGCGCCAAGTATTCTATCATCGCTTCGACATGAAGGCGGCAAGTATTCTTCATCACTGAAATATAATCTCGACTCACAATCACATGCACCAATGCATCCAATATACACATGCAACCATAATGCATATTCAACCCATGTATGCAACCATCCAAGACCATGTATGCAACCATAATGCATAATCAATCCCATGTGTGCAACCATAATGCATAACCAATTCAATGCGTAAAAACACGTTTTACCGTCCGATGCCCGTACGTCTTACTGCGTACCTTAGTTCCACAATGTGTTGTGTCGTGTACTTTATCTCCTAGGTTGTGTGGCCACCTGAGATGGTTCTACACATTCACAAAAACCAATATTAGGAGCCAATAATAGTCCAATATCAAAAATCCCACAAAAATAACCAAAAACACACTTTTTGGTGTCTCACGATCGATCGCCGCAAGGCCCCGATCGATCGCGAAATCACACTGCCCGAGTATAAAATTTTCTGCACTCGGCGATCGATCGCCACATTTGGCGCGATCGATCGCCAGCCCCGCCGATCAATCGCCCAAATGTGGCGATCGATCGCCCAGGGCTTCTGGAGCGCACTGTCTGCGCGATCGATCGTCGCTGCATGGGCTTCGAAAATCTCCATTTTGCACCATATTTTCTTCCCCAACTTCACCAACACATATACCATCAAACCAATAACATAAAACACCATAAACCTTCAACATACACCTTAAAACAACCAAAAATCTAACACCCAACCAAAACCAATACCAACCCAACACAAACCCATTTCAAAACAACAAATACCATTTCAAATCCAAACCAAATACCATTAAAACATCAAGGAGGTATCCATACCTCTTATGGACTCTAAATCTCCCCAAGAATCTCACAAACCAAGCTTTTGCAAGGAGTTTCCCTCCACCTTTAAGCCAAAATCGAAAATGGTGTGGGGATAGGATTTGGAAGAGTGATTTGGGGATTGGTAAAGTGAGAAGGGTAAAGTGGGGGTAGTGGGGTATAAATGTTATAATTAAAACATGTACCGCAATAATTAACATGATGTATAAAATACCCCAACATGATATTTTAAAAGCATTTTACCAAAATGCACCAAAACCTCAATTAAACACATGTTTTACCAAATAATATTTAACCATCACAATTAAACCATGATAACCCCCTATTTCCCCACATGCATAACATGCATCCTGAAATGCATTATCGGGTCACATCCACCATGTGACTAAGCATTTCACCAAGATAATTAATTCCAACACATAATTTATTTATCACAATAAATAATCACATAAACATAATTAATGCCCAATTTTCATATAATTATTTCGGGGATATCACAAGCATAATATGTCAAAAATAACCATATTACGAGAAGTAATCAAGCTAGACAGTATTAAAAAATATTCATTTTTATATAAAATGATTTTTGTTACAATTTTTACATCAATCCTTAGGCTATTACAACGCTATGAAAAAAAATGAAGACGAGAATAAGAGATTGAGGCATACATGTTTCGAAGCAAATAGACTACAAGAAGAGAAAACTACTGCCTTGGAAGAACTAAACTAAAAATTACAAAGAATTAAATTCTAAGTTATCTTCAAAGTAGTCTTCACCAGCGTTGCTTGTCTTCCCCCTTGTTGTCATCGTCTCCCATTTCGGCCTTTTTAGATTCCAATCAATTAAGATTTAAACCTGCTTTTACACACATGAGAGTGTTAGATAAGTAATCAACCCATGTCGGGTTAGGTTAGATAATTAATAAACCCATGTTAAGGACTGAAGTCGGTTGAGGTAAGTTAAGTTATGAAACTTAGGCATTTTAGTAACCAATTTCAGAAAGTTTGAAGAAATTAGTTTATTTAAGGTGATATTTATAGCCGAGTTTAGGGCAAGGTACCAACTGTAGTTGATATGACATGTGTCACTCATCCTTGAAATAAAAAAAGAGAGAAAGATATACATGCATTTAAGAATGTAAACTAAATTTGATTAGATAGAAAAACGACAAAGAGATAAGAATACTTTACAGAGTTAAAACCATTGTCTGGTCATATCAAAAGATTCAGACGGGGCAGAGGTAGTCGGAGGCCTCGGGGTTTGTGTCCTCTGCTGGGGTTGAAGCCTCTATTGGTTGGTTGAGGTCTCTGCCGGATTGGTTGGCCTCTACTGGTTGACGTTCTTTGAATGTGAGTGTGTTGTCTGCTGGAGCTTGCCGATTGTGTACTAGACTCTCCTGGAACTGGCTTCATTCTCCCAGCAATTTGCATAATCTCATGTATGTCATTTAGTTGAGATGCAAAAGTTGTATGCATAATGGTCAGTTGATCAGAGGATGCTACATGCATTGTTTCGATTTGTTGTCCGATTTCCAGCTTGGCAGTAGCAAAGTTGGAAGATAGTTGGTAGCGCTTATTGTGTACGCCCAAATTAACCCCACTCAATCCTCAAGATTGATAACAATAATGTAGTAGTATGAGTAGGGATCGATCCCACGAGGAGGTGTGAATTCTTTGTGTTAATGAAAATCAAAATCAAAACAATAAAAGATGGGGTTGTGAATGAATTATACTTCATTAAAATTAAAACTAAAGATTAAACTAATGAAAGCGATTCTTGGTATCAATCGACTCTTCCTTGGAATTATCATCTATTTCGTCGATTCACAAAAGACTCAATTTTTCATCAAAGCCCTATCTCACATTACGTTTAGTTGAGTAGCCCAAGCGTTCTAGTATAACCCTTATCAAACAATCAATCAAATACAAGCGATTAAGATTTAAATCGATGATAGCATATGAACTAGTGAGATCGATGAAGCTAAACAACATAATCCAAGTGTCTATGTTTAATTTAGTCAAGTGTTTTCCCTAAGAATTTAGAAGAGGAAATTCATCAACTTAGTTGCTTCGTAAATTAGAGAGATCAAACGATTCAGTATTTGATATCTAGTTTAGCATTAGATTTCATGCAAGTTATTGTCAATCCAATAAACAAACACAACAATCATGACAATAAAATCAGAAAAACTCTTGATACTCAATAAAATTGATAACTAAAACATAAGAATCTCCCCAAGATAAATAAAATCCAAGGATTTGTCTTCCTCAACCAAGAATTAAAAACTAGGTAGACATAATCTAAGAAAAAACGATAAATAAAAACAAAGGAAAGATAACTAATCCGATCTCCGCTCGCCAAGGTGTCAATCCCGCCTCCGTTTCGATCTTCGTAGCGTTCTTCAACAAAATTGAAAGGAAAATTATAAAAGTAGTCTAAACTATTCTACCTACTCTACCATATGGTTCTAAGGTCTGATTTTCATCCATATATGTATAGGGAGGATGATGGAGTAGGTTAGAGTCCATGTAGGAAGGAAAGAAATCAAGAATCCAAACTTTCCAAAACTCTACTGGCGATCGATCGCTAGCTTTATTTTTTTCGGCAGATTCTTCGAGTGATCGATCGCTCATTCTCACCGATCGATCGCTTGGCTCCAGTAGACTTTGGCGATCGATCGCTCCAATTTACAGATTGATCGCTGACCAGCATAATTTGTTGCTCAACTTTCTGTCCAAAGGCGATCGATCTCGTCTTCTATGCGATCGATCTCTTCTCCAAAATTACATTTTAAGCCCTTTTCTTGATCTACCTTGAGTCTTTATCATCTCCAAAGTTTTTTTTTATCTTTATTCGCCTGTTTAGCTCGATTTCTTCGATTTCACCTGCATTTACACAATTATACTATTAGGTAGCATATGTACTAAATTATCCATCAAAACATACCAAATCGTAGATAATTAAGCGCAATAGATGTATCTATTTTTAGTCACATCACCCCCATACTTAATCTTTGCTCGACCTCGAGTTAATCAGACAAATCAGACAAAACTACAATATTTTTATTGGCTCATAGATTCAGAACAAACTAACTTATCCTCAACTTTTATGCTTCAACAAATTAAAACATGCATGGTAATGAAACGCGGTGAAAAGTTAACAGTGGAACAAGTTCAATCCCTAGACATCTCATACTCAACAAAGCAGTGAACGTGTGTGTGTGGTCATAAACAAATGTCATGTACTAATTGTAGATCCAATAAATCCAAAGCCACAATAGCTCAAGTCATACACTAACACAATTATAAGCTCACTTGCACACTCTTCTCCACTATCTTAGCCACTTTTCAAACATAAATCAAGTAGGTCTTTATTAGCTTGTAGCTTGGCCTAGGTATTGGCTTATGAAAGAAAGGGTAAGATATATCAAACATGAGAGTATAATGTTATGCACAATTTAAACGTCTCTTCTTGCATGAATTTTTTCCAAACCTTGTTTATTTTTGCAAGGTTTAGCTCAATCTTTTTCTATTTTGTGCATTGGCTCCCCTTGGAGTCATATTTTTATTTATTTACTCAAGGCATCCCTATTCTTTCATGCATTTCTTTCTTTTGACAATAAAGCTCAAAACATATGGATCATTGATAACATAAGTGCATGTGAATGAAATACATCATACTCCCTTCAAAGGTATGGGTAAAATTCATATTTAGGCTTATTAGGAAGGATGATAAGATAGTCAAAGAATGTTAAATGGTGGTTGTTTGTATGCTTATCATACAACCATTCTTTTACATTAAAGCTAAAAAAAGGTACTAGTGATTGATTTTATTTACATGGTATGCTTGAAAGGCTCAAACGTATCAAAGATTGCCTATATCACTTTCATGTTCGCAAGTATTCTAGACATACGCCTCAAAGAGCATGTAGTTAAGTTCTAGCATGTATTAGAGACTTTTTAAGACTATCACAAAATTCACACAATCTTCACTAAGCTATGCACACTTCACAAGTCATGACATATTCGTGCTCAATATATTCAACTACTATATCAAAGCACACTTTGCATTAGAGTTCAAAGTGTTCCAAGGTTAACAATTCATCTATGTTCAAAAACATGCATGCTATCAATTAGGTTTAGTCATGGGCTACTGATTCTAAGCATGCATTCATTACTAACTATGAGCTCAGGATTGTCAACTTTTTTTTATTTTTTTTGTATTTTTGTACTAGAAAAGCAATAACACACCCCCAATCCCTCCCCCATACTTTGCATGAAGAGAGAAATTAAGTTAACAAAGCAGTAAAAAATAAAAAGGAAATTGAAACTAACTTCCCTTGGGTTGCCTCCCAAGCAGCGCCCTAGTCCTCTCAGTTAAGGCGATGCCTATTCGCCTTGCACCTCTTGGAGGGTTTTTGTCTTTTCACTATGTCGCCTTCCTCCAAAGAAGTCAGTTGAGGTCGATCAAGATCTACCTCATGGCATCCGTTAACTTGTTGTCCCCTATGCTCGCCTTTGGGAATCTCATTCTGGTGAGATTCCTTGTTATCCACCTCGACCTCTGTTTGTTCTTCAAGTATTGATGGCCTCAACAACATCATTTCTGGAATTTCTACCTCTTTACCACTGTCCAATGTGATGTTGTATTCGAAAAAATAGTCCCAAGGATCCATTTCATCACAGTACTCTTTCGTCGACTCCTCTTCCACAACACATGATTCATCTAGGTATTCAACATAGCTCTCAGTTGGAAACGTACCTTTCGGAGTTGTAGGATGTACAAGCTCCTTTTCTTCTATTGGCACATGTGTCTCATCTTCTAGCTCATGTGGCAACAGTACCACCTTCTCCATAGTCTCCACTTCTTCATCACTCCATGATTCGAATTCAATCATGGTCTCCCTTTGTGCTGCTATCCGATCGGCCGATCTTATTAGTTGCTCCATTTGGTTACCCAAATTCTGAATGCTAGCCCTGAATTCCTGTTGAAATTACAAAGTACTATCATTAAGTGTTGAAACAAGATCCTCTAAAGACTCACCAGGGGTATGGTATTGAGGTTGTTGCGGCCATGGCGGGTATTGCGGTATGTCTGACGATAGGGTGGACTTCATGTAAGGTGGAGGTGGGCTCATCCATTGATTGTCATAGTCTAGATTGGGATGATCACTCCAACTTGAATTGTATGTTCTTTATCCACTCCCTACGCCAAGTTAATGTACAAGATGCTCCAATTCATTCTAGTCGCCTATAGTCTTCCATGATAAAATCCGATTTTTCAGAAATCAACCTGTAAGCACGAACAAACAAGAGTAGCGGTGGGGGGAAAGAAAGAAAGAAAAAAAAAGAGAAAGAAATAAAACAAAAATTATTAACACAAAAATATACAAAGCATCCCCGGCAACGGCGCCAAAATTTGGTAGCGCTTATCGTGCACGCCGAAATTAACTCCACTCAACCTCAAGATTGATAACAACAATGTAGTAGTGTGAGTAGGGATCGACCCCACGAGGATGTGAATTCTTTGTGTTAATGAAAATCAAAATCAAAACAATAAAATATGGGGTTGTGAAAGAATTATACTTAATTAAAATTAAAACTAAAGATTAAACTAATGAAAGCGATTCTTGGTATCAGTCGACTCTTCCTTAGAATTATCATCTATTTCATCGATTCACAAAAGACTCAATTTTTCATATAAATATTCATGGTTGGACGTTTAATCCAATAATCAAAGTCCTATCTCACCTGACGTTTAGTTGTAGCCCAAGCGTTCTAGTATAACCCTTATCAAACAATTAATCAAAATATAAGTGTTTAAGATTTAAATCGATGATAGCATATGAACTAGTGAGATCGATGAAACTAAACAACATAATCCAAGCTTCTATGTTTAATCTAGTCAAGTGTTTTCCCTAAGAATTTAACAAACTCACAAGCGAAAATTCATCAATCTTAGTTGCTTCGTAAATTACGATTCCGTATTTGATATCTAATTTAGCATTAGATTTCATGCAAGTTATTAGATTGTCAATCCAATAAACAAACACAACAATCATGGCAATAAAATCAGATTAACTCTTGATACTCAATAAAATTGATAATTAAAGTATAAGAATCTCCCCAAGATAATAAAATCCAAGGATTTATCTTCCTCAATCAAGAATTAAAAACTAGCTAGACATAATCTAAGAAAAACGATAAATAAAAACAAAGGAAAGAAAACTAATCCGATCTCCTTTCATCGAGGTGTCAATCCCGCATTCGTTTCGATCTTCGTAGCGTTCTTCAACAAAATTGAAAGGAAAATTATAAAAATAGTCTAAACTATTCTATCTACTCTACCTAGATGGTTCTAAGGTCTGATTTTCGTCCATATATGTATAGGGAGGCTGATGGAGTAGGTTAGAGTCCATGTAAGAAGGAAAGAAATCAAGAATCCAAACTTTCCAAAACTCTGCTGGCGATCGATCGCTACAAGCTAGCGATCGATCGCTAGTTTATTTTTTTCGGCAGATTCTTCGAGCGATCGATGGCTCATTCTCACCGATCGATTGCTTGGCTCCAGTAGACTTTGGCGATCGATCGCTCCAATGTACCGATCGATCGCTGACCCTCATAATTTGTTGCTCAACTTTCTATCCAAAGGCGATCGATCTTCTCGTCTATGAGATCGATCTATTCTCCAAAATTACATTTTAAGCCATTTTCTTGATCTACCTTGAGTCCTTATCATCTCCAAAGCTTTTCTTGATCTTTATTCGCCTTTTTAGTTCGATTTCTTCGATTTCACCTACATTTACACAATTATACGATTAGGTAGCATATGTACTAAATTATCCATCAAAACATACCAAATCGTAGATAATTAAGTGCAATATATGCGTCTATTTCTAGTCACATCATGTAGCATTAGAGTCCACTACAAATTTCTGCATCTTAGACACCTTGTCAGAAAGATCTCTGAAATCTTGATTGAGAGTTTGAAACTAGAAGTCTGGATGCTTTTGGTAAAGCTGAATCAAAACCCCATCATCTTTCTCTCCGTACTTAAGATTTTTTAATTCTCAGGCAAGGACTGGAATGGCGTCCGTCATTTGTAGCAACTTATGTTCGATGTCAATGGAGCGTTTGTTTACTGGCTCATGGAGTTGAGACTCTGGGAACAATTCATCTGATAGGTCTTCAGCAGGAATAGTAGAGATGAGAACAGCTTCGGTAGATATAGTGCAGCATCAGTAGACAAGGCAGCTTCTCCAACATCCAATTCAGGAAGATCCTCGGTAGGTGGTTCCAATAGGGGTGCAGCAAGGTTATTTGGAGGGGAGGATGGTGGTGTTTCAGTAGGTTTGTCAAAAACTTCAAAATTTGAGGGTATTGGGTTGTTGGGTTCAAGAATTGGTAAGGAAAGAAAAGAGGCGAAGGTAGGATCAACAAAATTTTGGTTGGTTTTGGGTGTAGAACAGTAGGGGTTAAGGGGATTATGTCTAAGGCATTTGTGGATTCAACCCGATAGACACATAATCTTCCAAATCAAGGCTGATGTCGTCCACAACCGATTGAATGACAGTTTCTATGTTGAGAAAATCAACATCCGGTAGGTTGGGATGCTTACTCGGAGAGGAGGTGGGTGGAGGAGGCTTAAGGAACAATCACCAGTAGACTTAGTAGACTCTACTGGAAGCTCGACAGATAGTTGGATTGTTGGAGGCTCCACTGGTTGGCTCTCTACAAGTTGCAGATCTGCTGGGTCAAAAGTATCTTCTCCTACTGGAGATGATGTGGAATGTATTCCGAGTTCAGCGTTGAGATCATGCATGGTTTTGTGTGCCAGGCTAAGGCGAGTTTCCAAAAATCGGAGAACAACCATGTCATTGTTAGTTGCGCCCGAGAGTGGATCGAACACCTCATGCCTGGTGCGAACTAATTTATCAAGTCCTCTAATGTAATTACTGAGCCGAAATACCTCTCTCTGCTTCAGACCTAGCTCAACATCATCAGTCTGTAAAAACTTGATATGAAATTCTCATCCTTCTTCCCTTGCTTCAGGATATTGTCAAAGTTATTGAGACGAACTTTGATTCGGGTCTTAACCAAGTTATCAAACAAGTCCAATTTCTTCTAGACGTAATTTTGTACCCTTTCCAACACCAGATTGATTTCAGTTGCCATAGCAGTAGTGGAGACTCTATAAGTTCTCTCCCTTTCCCATCAGGAGTATTCACTAGGAAGTATTAGGTACATCCTGTCTTTGGCGGCCTAAGACTTAGTGCAAAGGAACCTGAATGACCTCTTGGGATGAAGGATTGTAGAGGAATCACCATGGCTGGCGGTGCAGAAGCAGCAATTCGGTAGTGCAGGCCTCAGTGGGGATCCCAGTAGCCACTACAGTAGACTGCTCAAAGTTGAATACATCTAGAAAAGATGCAGTTGCAGAAGACATATCCACGGTGGGGACAAACACAATAGAGACAACAGTAGACATGGTTGCAACATATGTGTCCATCCTCATAGTTGGAGGCACATATGAGATTGTGAAGATTGCACTCAAGGGACCGGTAGGCTCATCATCAGAAGAATCCGGTGGAGTAGAAATGGGTGTAGCAACCTCTGAATCAAATGTTTCACCAGTAGACATCAAAGATGTAGAAGAGGCAGGGACATCAGATACTTCATTTGCTGCGGTAGTTACTTCAGTAACTGAATTTTTTTCCTTAGATGCAGCAGGTCTTGTCCTAGTAGTTCTGGTCTTCTTAGTCGGAGGAGGAGGAGCAGATTCAGCGGACTCGGACATGGTCTGCTCAGAGTCACTCATCACCTTAGGCTTCTTCCTCTTCGTGGTAGTATTCTTGGATGGGGCACCTTCCCCACTTACTGGTTTCCAATGCATCAAGATATACTTGGCATTTATGATCCTTGAGGGGTGCATTGTAATAACAACCCCTATTGGCACAACCAAACTCTCCAAAATGCGACTGAGAGGGAGCGCAAAGCCAGAATGGTCCTTGACAGCATCTTACTAAACCAAGAGATTAACCTATCCCCAAGGAATTGACACGATCCACTGGTGCTTTTCTTATCAATCTTACAATCTCCATAGTCAGCAACTGAATATCCAATTAAATTAAAAGTTGAATCTTTGGGATACCAGAGGCCAATTTTTTCAGTTCCTTTTAGATATTTTAGGATTTTTTTAGCAGAGTGTAATGTGATTGTTTAGGGTTAGCTTGAAAGCGAGCACACGTACATACATCAAACATAATATCAGATCTGCTGGAAGTTAAGTAGAGCAGTGAACAAATAATACTGTGATACAATGTTACCTCTATTGGTATTTCTGCTTCGTCTAGATCTAGTTTTGCAGACGAGATCATGGGTGTGATTGCTGCTGAACTAGTATCCATACCGTATTTCTTCAGTAGTTCCTTCGTATACTTCAACTGGTTTGATGAATATGCTGTCAACAGATTGCTTGACTTGCAATCCTAGGAAGAATGATAGTTCTCCAATCATGCTCATTTCAAACTGATCCTACATAATCTTGGAAAATTTCTCGCACAACTTTGGATTAGTACTACCAAAGATAATATCATCAACATAGATTTGAACGAGTAAAGTATGGTCACCCTTCGTGAATATGAAAAGGGTCTTGTCCACCGAGCCAATGGTAAAATCATGCTCAGTCAAATACTTTGATAGAGTTTCATAATATGCTCGGGGAGCTTTTTTTAGATCATACAAAGATTTGTCCAACTTATAAACGTAGGACGACTGCTGATGGTTTGCAAACCCAGGAGGTTGATCCATATAGACTTCCACTTGGAGTTTACCATTAAAGAAAGCACTCTTAATGTCCATCTGATAGACTTTGAAGTCCTTAAATGCAACAAATGTAAGAAATATGTGAATACCTTCTAATCGGGCTACATGGACAAACGTTTCGTCAAATTCGATGTCTTCTTCCTGCATGTATCCATGTGCAACTAATCTTGCTTTATTCCTGATTACAATATCGTTTTCATCCAATTTGTTTCTAAATACACATTTAGTACATATAACATTGTGATATGGTGGACGTGGTACTAAGTGCCAAACTTTATTTCTATCAAATTGATTTAGTTCTTCTTGCATGGCGTCTATCCAGTTTGTATATACTAGTGCTTCATATATCTTCTTAGGTTCTATGTGTGAGATGAAAGCAACATGTAAAAATTCATCGATAATTTGTCCTCTTCTTCTAAGAGAAGCAGTATGATTACCTATGACCAGCTCAGGTAGGTTATTTTTCTTCCATCGGAGCGGAGGTCCAAGGGGATCAATATCTGTTTCTTGAATATTCTGAGCTGGAATCTCAGTTGACTGGATGGGTTCATCATTGACAATTGGAATGTCTACTGCAGTAGGGGTTGGTTCAGTAGAGTCCGCAACAGCATGGTCTAACTCATGTTGTTCGACAGAAATGTCTGATGGTGCTTCCGGGACTTATTGTTCTAAAACACAATCAACCATTCTACTTTAATCCAACTCATCATCACAGTTATCATCAATATGAGCATTTTCCAATCGATTACACAAATTATTAGCTTGTAAATCAGATAGAGAGATATCAAGATATTCATCAAATATTACATGGATTGATCCCTCCACCGTAAGTGCTCTATTGTTAAATACTCTAAAAGTCTTACTAATAGCCAAGAAAAATTCTGGCATCAGATTTAGTATCAAAGGCGGTTAGATGAGTCTTTCCATTGTTGTGTATAAAACATTTGCAACCAAACACATGAAAATAAGAAATATTTGGTTTATTATTATTATTCCAGATCTCATACGGTGCTTTGTGAGCACATCATTGATCTATTCTGAGTATAGAAAGTTGTATTGACTGCCGCAGCCCAAAAACTTTGAGAGATACCTGACTCTGCAAGCATAGTTCTAGCAGCCTCTTTCAAGGTTTGGTTCCTACGCTTAGCAACCCCATTTTGTTGTGGAGTTCTAGCAGCAGAACATTTGTGTTTAATACCTAGATTATCTAGATATGACTCGAATGAGTGATTGGTAAACTCAATACCCTTGTCACTATGAATCCTATATATCACACACGAGTTCTCATTTTTAAGTCTCTTCAGTAGTTTGATCAACATAGGTGTAGCCTGATCTTTGCTACTTAGAAATAGAACCCATGTAAAATGAGAGAAATCGTCTATTAACATCATGGTATGCTTCATTCCCCCTAGGCTTGTTATTGGTATAAGACCAAAGAGATCCATATGCAGCAACTTTAGACACCAAGAATAAGATTTACAACCTCTGTTCTTAAATGTAGATCTGATTTTCTTACCAAGTTGGCATGATGAGCAGATCTTATCTTTAGAGAACTCAATTTGGGGCAAGCAATCAACAAGATCTAGCTTTAGCAGACTGTCAATAGTTTTAAAATTTAAATGACTCAAACTCTTTTGCCAAAGCCAACTTTTGAAAGTATTCAAGGCATCAAAGCAAGTAGGTGAAGCTGCTGGTCAAAGTTTCATTCTCTATCTTATAAGTGTTTTGATGTCTCTTTCCCACAAGCAATATATTGCAATCAGTGGATTTAATTGTGCAGGTGTGCTGGTTGAACTCTACTGTGTGTCGATTATCGCACAGTTGGCTAATGCTAATTAAATTCTATCAAAGATTTTCAACAAGTAGCACATCTTTAATGATAATGTTACCATGGATAATCTTACCCTTACCCACAGTTTTACCTTTCACCTTGTCACCGAACGTTATTCTTGGTCGGTAGAGTCTACTAATTCAGACAGTAGACATGCACTTCCTGTCATGTGTCTAGAGCATCCACTATCCATAAACCATATGAGTTTTGAACTTGTTGGATCCTAGATCTCTACAATTAAAGCGATGAAAAATATTGGTACCCAATTCTACTTGTGTCCAGACGGGATTAGACAGGTCTTGTGTGTGTCCTGAAATGTGTGTGCAGAATAATGTGCTTGTGGTCTATGATATGGCATGTGATAAGATGTGTATGCATGTTGTCTCGGTCTATGATTCCTGTTATGAGGCATATATGTTCTTTGGATAGGCTTATAATTATGGTACCAACTAGGTTTAGCCTTTCGAGTTGCATAACCAATAGATTTATGTCCTTCAATGGACTTGTGTACTGGTTTGTGCTTCTCTACTGGATCAATGTAGCATATACCTTTATGTAGAACCTTTTTTCCTTAAAGTGCCTTGGTTTAGCAGATTCCATCTCAGACTCAATGAGATCATATATCGTGATGAATTTAACAAATTTCATAGTTTTGAGTTTGTTTCTCTCCAGATAGGGCTGAGTACTAGTGCTAGCATTATTATAGTCATAGTCCTTATAGCCTATACCAGTAAAGTCAAAAGTGACATAATCAACTCTTGTATTGTCTACTTTTGCAGCTGATGTGTTCCATGTGCGAACCAAATACGTAAGTTGTTAATTTTCGCATTGAACTTTGTCCTTTTCTTGTTTGAGTAGACTTACTCTTGCCCTTAATCTCTCCAAGCTTGCTAGTCTGCTGTTCAATTGGGCTGGAATGTTCAGTCGTATATGTCTCAGAGGACTCGTACAGCTTTTGTGCTCTTTTATCATGTCATGTAGTGCAGTAGTAAGTTATCCATGTGTAAATTCAGAAATACTTGAATCAGATACCTCACTGTCATCGTTGGCCATGAGACAGTGGACTCCTTCATCCTCACTCTCACTGGATGATCCAGTAGACTCCTCTGAGTCCCAGTATGAGTCTGCGCATTTATTCTCCTCTGCAACAAGAACTTATGATCTTTGTCTTCAATGGATGATCTCCTCTTGTCCCTTGACTTCTTGTAGTCCTCAGAGTTTCTCATTTTATCATCATTCTTTGGTTTGGTACAGTCAGCAATGAAATGACCTGGTTTGCGACAGCTAAAGCAGACACGATCATCCTCGTCTGACTTGTCTTTGGCATTAAATTTCATGGGATATGCTTTATGGCTTTTCTTCATGAACTTTCTAAACTTTTTTACAAACATCGACATAGCATTGACGGATATCTGCTCTGAGTCTTCTCTACTGCAGTAGACAGAGACTCTGATGCAGCAATGGCCTTTGTTGGTTGACTGGTACTTGGTTTCTCATCAACCCTAATACTCAGTACAAAACTCATATTCCTTAAGACCAGCAAATAAATCATGAAGCTCAATCTTATTCAGGTCCTTAGACTCACGCATGGCCACTGTCTTCACGTCTCATTCTCTCGGTAGAGCCCTCATCACTTTCGGAGTCAATTCCCTGTTGGCAAGTTCTTTTCCGAGAGAGTTCTATTGAATCACCAGGGTTGTAAACCTTTCATCAAAATCGTTTAAGGTTTCTCATTGCTTCATTTTGATATTCTCAAATTTCTGTACAACAACGGTTAAAATTTGTTTTCTTTGGTGGGATCATTTCCTTCACAGATTTATCAATTTTTCCCAAATCTCCTTTGTTGTGCTACAACTCTTGATCTTGCTAAACATGTTTTGGCCAAGGCTTTGGAACAAAATGTCATTGGCCACATTGTCCAGATTGGCCTTCTTCTTTTGAGAATATTGGGATTTTGTTGAATGATGCTATCAGCTCGAGTATTCTATAAACTGAGAACACCCGCTCTAATACCACTTGTTAGAATCAAAGTAGTGTTTAGAAGGGGGTTGAATAAACACTGGGTCAAGTCGAATTTTCTTCGAGGTACAGTAGACTGTTAAGTACTGCAGCGGGGTTTCAATCTAAGGCAAGTCAGTAGACAACTATTGAATAGTGCTGAATGTGTCTACCGGGCTTGTGAATGAAAACTGAACGCAAAACTAAATGCGATAGAATAAAGTATAAAAAGTAAAGGACACATGAGTAATTGCTTCTGGAAGTTCGAAGCACAAACGCTTCTACGTCTACACTTCTTCCTTTGTAAGAAGAATACACTAGAAGATTTGGTTTACATCTTTTATAGTATACAACCTACTTAAACTAATACCACACAAATTACTTAAACTCTTAATCTCACGCAGATCCAAAAAGATTACAAAGGTCTCAGACACTGTCTGAATGAATACAAGAATTTTTTGAACACTCTTATCTCTCAAAGATATAAAACAATAAATGTCTTGAGTGTTCTTGAGCAATAGACTATTGAATTGAGATCTTCACGATCGCTTTGAATGCTTTGTTACTACCTTGCTTTGATTGCAATAAGTGCTTGAATGATTTGAATGATTAGCTTGATAATTTCGTGGGTCCAGAAGTTCTTTCTTCAAAAGGCTTCTGGGTATTTATAACACTTAAAGTACAACGGTAACTTTTCTTCAAATGGAAAGAAGAGCACATAATAGGCTTCTAGATTTGTGTCTAAAATTCCTTTTGTCTTCTTTTCAAATCCATTAACAACGGCTAGTATTTCTGACTTGTTTGGTGGCACTGATAACACAGTGCGGCGCTTAGTGTGCTGTTGTCAAAATGAATTATGTTGAGTTTTTGTCTTGTTGTGATCATCATCTGTTGACTCTTCTCAGTGACTTAGTCTGCTGGACTTAAGTCAACTGATGTCTTCCTATAAAATCATAGCTTTAGTCTTCTGTTATTTTAGATAGACTTCTCTACTCTTCTGATATCATATGGTAGACTTCTTTAGTCTTCTGATATCATCTGGTAGACTCTGGTTAAAAGTGGTATACTCTTTCTTCCGGACTCTTTTTTTTTGTTGATCAATCGGTAGACTTCCTGATCAATCGGTAGACTCTTGTTAAGTCAGTAGACTTCTTGACGCGGGACTATTTAAGCAGTCAATATATTCATTTTTCCGGTAGGCTCTTGTTATCACCAAAAATTAGAAATATTCCAACATGATTTAATTAACCGATATTTTAATTAGTTTGGTTAAAT
The DNA here is from genome assembly GCA_907163345.1 of Haberlea rhodopensis. Taxonomy (NCBI): domain Eukaryota; kingdom Viridiplantae; phylum Streptophyta; class Magnoliopsida; order Lamiales; family Gesneriaceae; genus Haberlea; species Haberlea rhodopensis. Next base: position 11,655,499 of record CAJQUN010000013.1, read on the forward strand.
CGGTTATCAGGAAAAAAGTTGGATTTAATTATTAATAAAGTTCAGTTTTATTAGTTAAAAGAATTTCGCTTCGGTTAGACCAATCGCTCATACCTAATGTTAACAGAAGCATTCAAAATGGTGGCAATTAAAAAGCTGGCAGCCATAATTTTTCCCACATTTAAACTCATATTCCACCTATTGGCATATGAGAATCGTTTATAGAAGTCGAAAATTGAAGATGAGATCGGATGAAATTTTAAACCTTTGGATTAAATCGGCACAAGAAAAAAGTGAGGGGCTCAACTGGGAATTGACTGAAACAATAAGTTCACTTATGTGCAGCTCACATGGCATCTCCGTCTCAAGTTCACGGATGAATTAACATCTTGACTAGACTGGGGAAAATTTTAAGACTTAAGGGATTGAACTGAGACTATGACGAAATGAGGGATTGAACTAGGAATGAGAGACAAACTACATGGACATTTTTTATATATTATCCCTTATTTTTATTATACAAATTAATATGGCACTAATTAGGAGCCAAATGCTTTATGTACTGGTTGGTCACTTGATTTAGTAATTCATTGGCAGAGAGTTATTTTTGGGATAGAGAAGGAACTTATTGCAATCAAAGCAGAGCAATAATTAGGAGCCAAATGCTTTATGTACCAGTTTTATTAGTTGTTGTATTGATACGAAGTTAATTAAGTAGGAACTTTTAAATATAACTTGAAACTTATATATAGAAATTTGAAAGGTCAAATAAACTATTTGAGCTTTTCATTGGGCTGAAAATTAACTAAATATTAATTAATTAATTATTATGCACAATGCCACTACTAACACTTAAATACCTTTTTTTGTTTGTTCAATACTTAGTATCAAAAGATAATCTTTGATTAAAAATAGAAATCAATGAATAAAACCCCTTTGAATTTCACCATCTATTACTATTTATATTTTACAGTCTATTGGAGTTTTTGCGCAATGATCCCAATAATTCTTCGGTAACTGCAACGTTTATGACATAACATATTTGACCTATTAGTATATAAGTGGTGCAACCACTCACATCCGCCCGTCATTTAATATATGGTTGTACGTTGCACATTATAATAAAATAAATTTGCGTCTCTCCTAACAACTATAGTTTTTATCTTAATGATAAGTGTTTAATCATAGACAATTATATAACTAGTGAAATTCACCTTATTTAGAATAAGTTATTCGGTGTATATATATATATATATATATATAAACTTAATAATATTTTAATTATATATATATAAACTTAATAATATTTTAATTTAATAGAGATCTGTCCCATTCATACCCATTATGTGTGCCTTTAGATAGCACTTATGGGTCAGATCCAGTTTCCCATATCGCTGATTTCTCCACGCTAATCCCTAAGTAGGGCAACACATTCTCAACACTAAAAACTATTAATATTAAAATAAATTTTAAAAAAAACAATTCGTACTTGTATGTATTATAAAATAAAGTTTGTTTAATTTTATTTGCTAGCATTTATACTTTGCACGTGTGCAACTAGGGAACATGACTTGCCGACTTTATATATAATTGCTCAATCAATTACCTTTTTGTTTTGATATTTATCATCAGAGCAACTATTATTGCTGACAGAACAATCATTATCGAGTCATTTGAAATTCATTACGACTCCGTTTGGAAGGAATGATTTGATGAACTTGGATCAAATTCTTATGCAAATTCATCATCTTCAATTTTAATTATTGAAGTCGTAGATTTCAAATCCATAATTTCAAATAACTGGATGCAAACATAGTCTAATATCATTAATCTATTTGAATAATTATTTTATTAAATATTGAACATATGTAGAAAAAAAATGCGTAGACGATTCCGATATTAATTGCTAATTGGCGAAGTCAAGATCCAAATTCACATGAGCATCAACGTAGCAGCGTGAATTATAGACTTATAGAATATTTAACCATGTAAATTAATAATTAAAAAAAATCATGCAATAATGATCATAGTCGTGTGCACCACCACTTACATATTGAAAATGTGGTTGACTAATTGATTTTCTTATAAATGACACGAAATTAATTTGAAAAAAAAAAACTGACACAGTAAGGATCAAATGCTTGCAGTTTTACTAAAAGCTATAATTAATGATAACGGTACAACACAAATACTTTGAATCATATAGCAGCTCAAACGACAAGTTTCGATCGCTCTCTCCTAGTAGGGCAATTATTGCTTCCAAATAATCTTCCTCCAAATAATTATACTCTCACATGACATTGCCTTAATATCAATTGTATATTTAAGCGTTTGTCACTTTATCAAAAGTTATATCTGATAGTAACTTTGCAACTCAAATCTTTTGAACCGTATAACAGCTCAAACGCTATGTTTCAACCACTCTTATAGCTCATAGGTTTTTGCATGCATGCTAAAACTCGACATGCATTCAGTTATTGGTTTAATGTTAAACTATGAGAATTATTGAATGGGAAACAATAAATATTAAATTTTTTTTTAGCTGTAGAGACAACATCTTTGTCAATAAATGCATGCAAACGTATTAAACATAATAATTAACAAATTGAATTTAAGTCAACTTAACTATTTAATTATATCTAGTAAATATATTATCATTTAAACAATCAAGATCAATCATAAATCATTGCACGTAAAATTATTATATATGGGTTTTATTACATAGGTGAATGAATGTAGGGCCTACATGGCTAGTAACTAAGAGAGCGTGTTCTATATTTATATCTTGAGTCAAATTTCTAGTTTAATTATTTGTTAAATAAATAATAGAATATGTAAAACTTCATCTTGTAAATTACATTGAGCACAAAAGTTATCATAACAATGTAAGCCAATTACTGTGGTAAAAAAATTATGAAGCTTCTTTAATTCATTTCTCTTTAAATTATCACTTTCATCCTTGAATAATAAAGTGTTGAGAAAATTACAAAATTCAATATTATAAGTTGGTTTGTTTTTGCTTTTATTCGATTGTCAAAATTTGGTTTTAATCCATTAAGCTTTTTTTTTCACATACCTTTTCTTCAATCGGTGTATTAACGTGGCATTGGATATTGATCATGTGGCGTAGGATACTCCTGACATAGCGTCAAATATTATGGCTTTGGATATTGCTGATGTGTAAAACACCATGTTAACACTTCGGTAAAAAATGATTAAAATGAAATTATTATTATTGTAATGATATTACAGTTCGGTTTTAATCTAATAAGTTGATCTTGTATATGCTGTATTATTGTGAAAAAAGACCAATTTGTTGAATTAAGACCAAGCTTTGATCATTCTATTCGAACAATCTAATTATTGTTGTATTATTATATATATTAATACAACGAAAATCATTGGCTAATTAGGTTTGAGGTTTTGGTACGATTTAGCATCATGTGAATAACCATGTGGTCAACTAGCTAGAAACTATTGTGATTACTGTTGCAAATTTTGATATTTGAAGATCACTGTGTTTTCAAAGCATTTTTAGATTATTTTATTTATATAATAACAAAATAATTTGCTGACAATTTAGATTATATTTGACAGAACTTATAATTCTTTAATATAGCTTATAAGATGTTTGAGAGCTTATTATAACCTCTGAAAAATTATTTAGGAATTTTTTTAAAAAAGATTTTAAAGATATAAAAACAATTGTTTAAAATAAATGGGTCAATTTAACTTGTTTTTTAAGATCTTACTTAACTATTTTAAATGACCAAATATTCCCACAATTTTATTATATCCCAAATATATCCTCCTAAAATTCAAGATCACGAATCTCAGAGCATGTCCAACAATATTTATTTACACTATTTTCATTGTATCATTCCCATTTTTGTAATTATAGTAATAACAAATCGTATAATAATAATCAAAGAAAATCATTCTTGAAATTTTTTTTAAAAAAAATATATGGTAGTACATCATCTGATATATTTAGTAGATATTCATTTCATACAACATATATAACTTCAAACTTATTAGGAACCTAAATTTCATGTGACAAATAGTTTTTATCTTTATAAAAGATGATGCAACACCCAACATTTCTGAAAACAAACTAACGCGAAAGATTGTTAATCGTCCATCGGTCGTTTCGAGCTTCAATTTATGTCTCTAACTTGAGATGCGAGGATGGCATCAATGGCTTCTCTAACTTGAGAATGCTCTGGAGCTTTTCCATCTTGTGTTGGCCAAAATTCATCAGTTGCCAAAACCTGTGACATTAATTTCCATTTTCTAGTGAAAAAATAATTAAAATTAAATAATCTTGTATATAATTTAATTAATTAATTGTAAATCATGATAATTATGCATGCATACCTTCACTTGCAATTGGAGAAACTTGACGTAGCTTATTGCTTTTTCTAGCATGGTGACCATATCAACCTGCACATGCAAAATTAGAATTCTGAGAAGAAGAAAACGTAAAAGAATACATAGACTATTAGCCATTTTAAAAATTCACATTGATGCAAAATTATGCATTATATATAGACCAATCATGCATATGATGCAAGATCAAGAAATAATATTGAATGAGTTGCAACTTAGTTTAACTCAATAGCTGGGCGAACCAGAATTGAAAAATACCTGAGGCTGGTCAGGCTAGGTAGGGCTAAATGGTTAGTATGATTTAGAGGATTTGGCTAAAAAACTAAATTTTCAAAAAATTAAGCTTCAAAAGTTTTTTTGAAAATTTGCATTGGACTGGAGCCCACCCTAGCTCATAGGGTGGCTCCGCTACTGGTTAATAGGAAAAACATATAATTTTAGTAAAACCTAAATGAAAAACTTGAAAAGAAAAAAAATATATGTAAGAAGTAACCTCATTACCTTTGAACCATTTGGGACGAGATCTTGTAGTGTCTTAAGCCGTTCACTGATCCGCTCTCTTCGATTCTATAGAAAAAAATATTTCAATTACTTAGCCTATAAAATTTCATTGGTGATCTCTATTAATTATTTTGCATATATATAAAATTAGTTATTTTCTCAAATTAAAGAAGCAAATTAATTACCTTTGCGGCAATACTCTGTGGATCCTTAGCTGTTGATACAGATTTTGATGATTTGGCCTTTTTTGAAGCAACACCACATTGCTTCTTTAGAGCTTGCTCACTCTCTCCCTGTTGCAAGAATCAATGACTATCAAAAGTTCATGAATAATAATGGCTTTAAACTGAGAGAAAACTAGTTGTGTTATTTGATGAATATAATGTAAAAAAATTAGCTTTATCTTGAATAGAACAGTTAGAATTTTACCATGGATGGATGTTTATTTTTGCTAGCTACTTGTGTTTCTAGTTCTTCAATGCCATTATTGATTGTATTCTCCTCTTGGTCATTCAGCCACGAGAATTGGGGTGCGGAGTGGTGGCTGCTGGAAGTTTCCGGCAATCCACGACTTGTGGTGGTGATGGTGGTGGTGGTGCACTTGGAAATATTGAGGTAACTATTAGTGTGCAAATCATCATCCCAAGCCGAATAGTCGTCATCCTTGTTTACCATCTTCGAGTATAAACTTCTTTGGACCTCATTTTTTGGTTGCTCGAAGCTGAGAAAAGATCCATTAGCATGAAGAAAATTTGAAAACCCTGGCTTAAAGCTCATCAAGGAATGATCCTCCTCCGATAAATTGTAAGTTGAAGATGGAAACCCTAATAGTCCATTAGAATATGTACTACTTGGACTAGACACTGCCGAAGAGTTGCCTAATGCGAAAATCTTGGCGATCCTGGATGCCTTTTCCTGGCTTCTGGACTCCGGATAGACATTCTTTTGAGGATCATCATGGCCATAGTTCTGCCGAGAGGAATCCCGCGAAGCGTGAACAAATCGTTGAACTCCAAGATGTTCATAAAATGCACTAGCTTGGATTATAGCAGTAGTTGAATCATTAGGCAAACGATTCTTGTTGGCTAGTTCCATGGATTCTTGAATGGAAATATTGCGTAGGAGTTAATTAATTTGTAGAGTAGAAGCTAGAAAGGGTTCAAGATTGTAGGAAGAAATATATAGCGGAATAAGGAGTCACGAGCTTCCACGCGATATTAATAAATGAATAAGAATTTCATTTTTGCTTTCTTTAGTTGATTAATTTTCTGGGGGGTTCGTAACCATTTCAGCCACACGTAGCTTGTGCAAGTCAAAAGTATAATTTATATTCTGCCACGACATGGGCTCGCCTGATACACATAGACATCTCGATCGTTAGACTAAATTAAAAATTATATTTCATTTTAGTCCTTCTTGAAACTATAAGTTTATATGTTGATAGGAGTAATAATGAATTCATTTTCCCTTGAGCAAAGTTTCTATAAGATCAAACATTTGTTGCTTTATCAAAAGCTATAGCTATTGGTAATGACAGAACTCAAATCTTCTAAATTGTACAACAGCCTAAACGTCAAGTTTCGATCGCTCTCAAAGCGGGGGATTATTGCACTCCAATAATCTCCCACTTAATAATCGTATTTCTTGCAATTCATGATAATCGAACATGTGACATTGATGCTGATATCATTTTATTGCGTAAGTGTTATTTGTGCTATAATTAAAAGCTTTTACTATTCAAGTGTATTTATGAAACTCTATTGTATAACCATTGTGACATAGTTGTTTGATACTAATCAAGTTCCAACAAGTTTTTAACACGTAACATGTCATTAATCACAACATTCGTAGATAATCTCACTCTTACACACAGTTTTATCTTTAGAATCATCACTCAATATGATCTTAGGTCCTCGATAATCCAGGACTTCAAAAAGCATCTTGGTAACCACATTCATATACCTTTTGGCCTCAATCGTCTAGATGCTATACTGATCTTCGAATCAGCTCACTCTAGGATATCTCAATTTCAGCTTTATCAAGCTCTCCATCAACCATCAAGCACTTCACTGCTTCTTCTTCACTATCACTAGATCAGCTCGCTTGCTCTTGCTCTCCTCAACAATGAGGACTTTTTAATCCTGTTGCTTGAAGGATCTCTGATCTTCTCAAGGATTCTTCATCCTATCATACCCCATCAGTTTAGTGTAATCTGCAATGAAATGACATAGCATGCCACAGTTATAGCAAGCTTGGTCATTGTTAGCATATTCATTTCTTGGCTTATGATTGCGAGGGAAACTATGAAAAATTCTATTATTTTTCTTAATGAACTTGCTTTATTTTTTAACAAACAGAGACATAACATTGTTAGTTAATTGTTCAGTGGACTTCTTTGCTGAAGGCTTAGCTGATGTTGCTAGGGCTCTGGTTGGTGGGGAGGTGGAATACAACTCAAACTCATGTCTTGAGACCTACATGTTATATATTTTTCAAGGCAATATCGAAAATCATAAATCCAAACTCAATAATCCAAGATCTACATCATGTCCAATCATTAGAGTTCATAGATCTGCAAATATAAATATAATTGGATCTGTAAGCGATCGGAAACTGTTACGGAATGAAACTGTTTATGAACTGTAGAACACGAACCGTGTGGTTTGAGGTCTTCCTCAACCAAATCTCCTTATTCCTCAATGGGACCGTAGTCTCTCTTCCTGATGGGGAGAATTGAAATTATGTGCGATTTGGTGTGTTGGGGACCATAACCTAGAACATCCTTATATAGAGACAAATTAGGGTTCCCATAAAACTCTAATTAGTCAATTTGGGTATCTACTTAATAAGCTCATATCAAATTCAGTAGTCCCGGGCTTGCAATATTAGATAACTTAATATCAGCCCATTAATTTAAATAGCTAATATGATTGAATATAATATATGAACCCAATAATAATTTGGAAAGTCCATGGTTTTCCTAACACTACAAATAATTCATGTAAATTTATTTAATTTCTTCGATTATCTGATAGCAAGGGTTTTAACATCTCATTCTCTGGGTATTGCACACATGACTTTCGAATAAGCTCCTTATTGCCATAAGTTTTCCCCGATGAGGTCAACTAAAAAACGTGACTTGAGATACGTTCATTAAAATCATTTAACATTTCTCCATCTTTCTATTTTATATTTTCAAATATTTACACGAACTAAAAGTTTATTTTCTCGAGTTTGATTGTTGCCTTAAAAACTGGGTCCACTATTACCAAATCTCTTTGGCAATGGAGTAGGTCTTGATCTTACCAAATATATATTTATCAAGAGTCATAAAAAGGATATCTTTATCCACGTTACTCAGGTGCGCCTTCCTCTTAACTTCAGCTGTCCATTCATGCGACGCTTCTCCACCATGGTTCGCAGTCACGGAAATGGTACCTGGAACGGAGGTCATCATTCCAGTTCCAATGGTATTTCACGGAACGGTCACGGTGCGGATTTTTTAAAAATAATATTAAAAAAATCAAAAATATTAAATAGTTTGAAAAAAAATATTTTTAATCTTCTTTAATTATAAACAACAATAACTAAGTATTTATTATCAATAAATTGGGGTAGGCTATTTTCATCTTCTTCAATTCATAAATAATATTTAAAAAAGATTATTTTTAAGAAAATAACAAATTAATTTTTTTTCTAGATCTTATGTACACTTTATTAAAATATAAATTTATCCTCAATATATACTAAAATGTTCACACCATATCAAAACTATCTTACCTTCAATCATAATATTAATAAAAAAAATAAAATCAACAAACTAAATGAAATATTTTTCATTTAATTTATAATTAGTTAAATTTTCAAGTAAATTGTAAAATCATTAAATCTTATGTAAAATATAAATTTATCCTTAATATCTCATTATAGTTTTTATCATTTTGTTTACAAATATTAAATTATTTAAAAAACATTTAATTATAAAATTATTAAAATACACATAACAATTTATTTAAATAATTACTAACAACTTTTATATTTCAATATTATTAATATCGTAAATTTTTAAATCAAATAAACTACTTTTAAATAAAACACAAACAAGAAAACTATAACTTTAGACCACACATATAATTACTTCATCACACTCTCTTCTTCGTTTCGTTCATCCTCAATCTCTCTTTCGTTCCATTGAAAAAAATTCAAAAATTCAATATTTTTTTAAGTCACGTTGTGATATCCCCGAAATGATTAATTGCAATCTGGACATTAATTGTGTTTATATGATTAATTATGGTGGTAATTAATTATGTGCTGAATTTATTTATCATATTGAAATGCTTAGTCACATGATAGAGTGACCCGGGAGAGCATTTCAGGGTGCATGTTGTGCATGTTGGGAAAATTGTTATTAGCATGATTTATTTGTTATGATTGTCAATTAAATGGAAAGCATGAGTTTAATTGAGATTATGGTGTATTTTGGTGAAATGCCTTTTAAATATCATGTTGGGATGTTTAATACATCATGTTAGTTGTGGGGATGCAATTGGTCTTGTTTTTTTTTATACCCCAACCCCCACCACACATTCACTCTTACTTTTTAACTTTCCCAAAATTACACCACCCAAACCCTCCTTCCCCCCATTTTCGAAATTGAGCTGAAGGGTAAAGGGAATCCTTCCAAAAAACCTTGATTTGTGGAGTTTGTTGGGAGATTTGAAGTCCCCAAGAGGTATGGATACCTCATTGTTGTTTTTGTAGTGTTTTATTTGAGTTTGGTATGGTTTTGAAGGGTTTTTGAAATGGGTTTGTTGGGGTTGGTATTATGTTGGTTGAATGTGGGTTTTATGAGGTTTTTGTGATGATATGTTGTTGCGATGTCTTTGGTTTAAGATGTTTTGGGTTATTTGGTAGTTTTGTGCCAAAAAAATGGAGTTTGCCCGAAAATGTCGCGGTGACCGATCAATCGGTAGCAGGGCTACGATCGATCGGTGCAAGTGCGAAGCGAGGGGTGAAAATTCTATGCTTACCGATCGATCGGTAAAAGCGACCGATCGATCGGTGGATGGCTAGCGATCGATCGGTACCCTGGACCGATCGATCGGTAAAAGCCGTAGCTTAAAATGGAAATTATGAACAGTTACCGATCGATCGGTAAGGGTGACCGATCGATCGGTAGAGCGTTTTACTGAATTTATTTTTTGGCATGATTGACGGAATTTTTGGTATTTGACTATTATTTGGCTTCTAATATGGGGTTGTGTGATTGTGTAGAACCATCCCATGTAGCAACGCAACCAAGGAAGTGAAGCCATTCCACTTTTTGGAAAGGTACGTAGAGGACGTACGGGCACCCAACGGTACATGTATCTAATATACTCATTGTTTATGCATTGTGGATGCGAGTATATATGTGATTATGCATTATGGATGCAAATACATGTTGAATTATGCATGATGATTGTATATGCATATGATGGTTATTGGTGCACATCCCATGAGTCGTGGTCATCCCTTGATGATTTTAATGCTTGCCTCTATTTGATTTGTTGCCGCTAAATGTGAAGCGAGGGGTGGGAGCGCCGCATGTCACATTTGAGCGTGGTTATCATATAGGGCGAGGAAAGAATATTTGCCGCTCAATGTGAAGCGAGGGGTGGGAGCGTCGCATGTCCATTGAAGCGAGGTTATTCTATGCCGCCTATATGTAAATAAGCGAGGGGCATTAAAATACATTGTGATGGACAAACTAGGGATTGGTGACTGGTATTTGGTTTTGATGAGATGGTATTGTGTCATGACATATCTAGACCATTAAATAATCTATTGATTATATTCATGAGTTATGGTACAGGGACAACCAAACTGGGAGCGTTTGAAATGCATGGGAAAACAGGAAGTGTTTTATTGTGATTTATGCATTTACGCTTTATATTCATATTGTGTTGAATATGAATGATATTATTGCTCATGTTTGGGGGTTGTCCTTGTAGGTACACTTTTGGCATGATAAGAAGGGCTAGACGGGTTGAGGCGGTGAGCTTGAGAAGAACACTTTTGGGAAAGGAAGGACATGATTACTCTTCTATAGTGTCTACTCTAGGAGTAGTGTAAAGCTATAGTGGATGACATTCATTATTTTGACTGGGAATGTAATTAATCCATTGATAGTCCTTATTTTTGGCATGTAACTCTTAAGGCTCATAGTCTCAACACGATTATTCTACTCTGATCATTTATATTAGCTCTAATTATGCCTTTAATCCGCATTTAAGGAACTAGGGTCCTTACACACGTCCGTTCCGCGCCGTATCATTCCGCCGTTCCACTTCCGCGCCACCGTTATATCACAGATATCCGATTACATAATGCCTTCCAGAGCAATCTACGTTACAAGCTGGAACTTTGGCACGCTCACCTCCTTTTTCCTTCTGAAACGGCCGGTTCCATTCCCGTTTCTGCGAACCATGTTCTCCACCATCTGTGGAGCTCCCTCAGATACAACTATTGCAATGTTGACTTTGAGGATCTTCAATCGACCATCTGTGATGAAATACATGTCATCATCATGAGCAGCTCATATTCCTCTTTTGAGAGTAGAGGGTTTTTATTTAATGATGTCAATATTTTATGGATTGATAATACTTTCCTTTTATATCATTTGTTTGATGAGACGTTTGCTGTTCTTGAAAAAGCTATAGTTGGTGGTAACCGTGCAACTCAAATCTTTTAAATCATATAACAGCCTAAGCTCCAAGCTTCGATCTCTCTCCAACTCTGAATTATGCTACGAAACCATAGGTTATAAACAAGAAAAAGAAAAGAGTTTTACCCTCTAATAACTTCAATTAGAGAAATTCTGCTTTAGGTTTAACAGATCGAAGAATTTAGTCGAGTATATTCATTGCAACATTTCTTAAAATTTTAAATACAGGGAGACTCAAGGTCGGATCTACAGTAGGGCTATGGTGAGATTTAGTATATCAAATCTTTGAGCGGTGGTTAGTGCAGTTGGCTAGCCCTTAGCCTACTTCTAATAGGTCCAAAGTTCAAGTCTCTATTATGTAATTTCCTTATCTTCCAAATTTTATTTTAAACCTCAATTTTTTTTATTTACTTATTTCCCCCCAAAAACTGTTTTAAAAATTTAAAGAGTACAAATAATTTCATAACTTAGATCAATTAGAAAGAATTTTTTTAAAAATATTCCTCTGATTTAAGACATTTTTTAGCATGTTATTTTAAATTACTATAATATAATAAGCACCGAAGCCTATCTACTGTGTTCTGAGTATTTTTTTTTTTGGGGATGAACAGTACTTTGGCAAACTCGTCATTTGGGCATCGTTTTCTTAGGGTTTTTGTTCTGCACATCAAAGAATGCTTATATTTTTTATGTCCAGCCCCCAAGGGTTAGAAATCCTAGCTACACCCCTTGAGAGACTTTCTTTATGGATCGTTAAATAAGAATTTTATGTAATGTGAACAAGGAATTGATGGGAATTTTAACAAATTATTGATATAATTTTTTAAAATTTGTATGATTGTATGGGGATTGTTAGCTGGCAGAGGTTGTAGTAAATAGGAGAGTAGAGTAAGATTTAAAGGGAAAATCAGCAAAACCTTCGCCGGCTCTTCCGCCAGAGCCCACGTCTATCAGACTCCTCACACCTCAAATCACAAGTGTCGATTTCAACTTCGAACCCTGATTAATTATTACATTATGCCTTCTGGGATCCTTCCTCCTTTCTTAAAAATACATTAGCACGTGAAAAAGCTTAAGTTTTTATATAATTTCTTGCATCCATTTAGCTTTGTCCACGGGGTTTCCACATATTAAACATAATTAATAGAATTGACATAAATTTATTGGAGAAAGTGATAATAATACTGGATGTGCCTTCAACTTTCTAAAATAATTACATAAACGTTGTTGGGAGTGGCCCCAGTAATTCTTCAGTGCGCTAGTGATCGGAGGTGCGGTCATCTGTCATCTAAGCTTAACAAATCTAGCACATTGACGCACACGTGGTGCAGCCTCTCATATCCGTCTGTCGCTTAGTACGGGGCTTTGCGCTATAATAGAGTTGCGCCAATGCTATTAGTTATAACTTATAGCTTAGTTGTAAGCGTTTGATCCTAATAATTGATATCAGAGCAATGTCATGGGTTCAAGATTCTCAAGAAGCAATTTATGGGGGTATTGTGGGAGTGGTCCCAACAATTCTTCTGTGCGTTCGTGGACGAAGGTGATGTCATCTGTCGTCTAAGGCATGACAAGTCTGGCTCATTGGCACCCATGTGGTGCAACCATCATATCCGTCTGTCGCTTAACATGTGGCTTTGCGCTGCCATTGTATAAGAAAATAGAGTTGTGCATATGCTATCAACTTAGCTTTTAGTTTAGTGGTAATTCTAAACTATGATGCACGAACACTTCTAAAAATCATTCGATGTAGTGTCGGACACTTCTAGAACACCGACACATCTCAGACACTCCTTGAGCACATGTCATACGCGCCATGTGGCGTGTCCTTATTATTTTACAAAAATAAAATCGGACACTCGTGTTGAACACTCTCCTCTCGAACACCCGTGTGAGACACAGCTGATGGGTGTGTTTGACACAAAAGGAAATTTTTGGGGGTTAATTGTAAAATTTAAAAAGTTTTTTTTGCTAAAATAAAATTTGACGTGTTAGTTAAGTTTTATGTTAATTGAAGTAATATACATTTGGTGTTAGTATGAGTGATACTATGATGATTTCAGTGAGTAATATATATAAAAATATACATGTATGTCACAGCAGTGTCGTATTCTGAAATTTTTGAAAATCTGTGTAGTCGTGTCCTGTTAGTATCGTTCTGTCAGTGTCCGTACATCGTAGATCCTAACAAATATAAAAAGAAAAATTATAAATGGAAACAACATAAGAAGCATAGTATCAAGAATTAACTTATATGCATCAAACTATTAAATACAATTTTATTTAAATTGAGCAAATTAAAATGGAGAAAGAAAAGATTCAATTCTTTAACTTCCAACTTAAAGATTTCATATATATGATATAATGAGGATGCTATATTCAACTTTAATTGGATGATACTTCAAATTAAAGTGGCGTTTCACTAATCAATACAGACAAACGTCCAAACCTTTGCGGTACTTTAATTTGTGTGATTATCAATATTCATTCTAATCTCACAATTTTAGTCACTAATACATATGAGCAAAACCAAAGAAAAAAAAGGGAATATTTCTATAATTGGAGAGGGTGTTAACTATCTCGAGTCTCGAGTTCAAGACCTATCCCATTTCTGAGATACATGATATCACTCAGGCTTAGAGGGTTTTAATGAAAAATAGGATTTTAGTCATCGATTGACGCGGTTTGTATCAAGTTACGAGGGTGTAGAATGTTGAAAAATATAAACTTTAGTACAACTGTGTAGAAATCCATGCACAGATATTCCAATTATAATTTCTACTATTTTTCCAATAAACGACACAAACAAAGATTCTTCGAATGTCTATTTCTCCGTTAATTACAAATATACAACCTAATTTATTGAGGCCAAACAATATTAATTCTCAAAATTTTCTTCTTAAGTTTGTTGATATCGTGAAAACATGCATGGTTTAACTCTTAAATAATTTTATGTGATTTGGGCTACATATATTTTTGTCCGGCTAGCTATGATGCAAGGACACTCCTACAAATCAATCGGTGCAGTGTCGGGCACTTCTAGGACACCGACACTCCTCGGAGACTTATCGAACAAGAGTCGTACACGCTACGTGGCGTGTCCTTACATTTTTTAAAAAAATAAAAAATTGGACAATCATTTCGTGCATTCCCCTCAAAATATGACACCCGTATCAAACATAGCTGATAGACTTGTCCGGCTCATAAAGAACACTTTTGGGGGTTAATTGTACCATTTAAAAAAACTTTTGGCTAATATAAAATTTGTACGTGTTAGATAAACTTTATGTTAATTGAAGTAATATACATTTGGTGTTAGCATGTTTGATAATATGATGATTTCAGTGACGTGTATTTATTTATGCTTTTTGAATTTGATAAAATATTTTTGGCGATGCCTTTTCTTGGACGTGTTTGTTAAATTTTATGTTAATTGAACTAATGTATATTTGATGTTAGTATGAGTGATATTATGATGAGTCTCGTGACATGCATTTATTATTTTATTTATATGCTTCTTGAATTTGATAAGAATATTTTTGTTGCTTTTACATGGTTTTAGAATTTAAAAAATTGAATTTTAGCATTATATATATATATATATATATATATATATTTGAAAATCCTTATCGCCATGTCCGTGCATCGTTGTCGGGTAGTATAAATTCCTACAAAACTTTTAAGTTGGAATTATTCTAGAACAATTAAATTAACTAATTTGCCTTTTCATATAACACGCAAGCGCGCACAAACACACACGCACACACATATATATATATATTCAAAATCGAACCGGATAAAAAATAGGCATCCTTACTGGTTACAAATTTGATCTATTGAACCATAATGTCAGCATGATGCAATATTTATATTTAATTTTTGTAAAATATATACCATGTATTTGCCATATTTTCAAAAAAAAAATCATAACAAAATATTTCAAAATTTGAAATGATTCGCATAAACTTATATCAGACATCTATCATTGAATTATAGGATTTATTGACAAGACACAAATAAAATATTACTTTATTATTATTTTAATAATAATAAATTATATGTAATGCATCTTTATTTTAAAATTTTGGATTATATATTTTTTAAATTTAGTGACATTATAGATAAAAGAAAGGGAAGTAATAAAATAAGGAATAAGCATCTATATTGAAAGAAAAAAAAAAAGGAACAATCAATAGAATAAATTTACAAGCGAAGAACTGGTTGTTCATGAACTGTCGGCAGAGAAAAATTATATCTATGCAAAATCATAAAGGAATAAAAAAAACGAATAAAAATAAGGAACCACGGTTCACACCGGACGACCAGTATTCACACACAAGATTTTGAGGGTCGGTCGGACCAGACATGGCACCGATTACGGGTCAAACCGGCCAGTCAATCAGGTTTAACAATACTGAGTCTAACCAAATTTGAGTCTTTATGACGTCACCAAGATAATTAAGTAACATTTCTTCCAACAAAATTTCAACTACATTAATGAGGTACAACTCTAGTTGGTTGTTATTTTCAAATTCGATGAAGATACAATCTTAAGCCACATGTTTGACGAGTAATTTAATAGGTTTGCTACGGGAAATTCAAAGCTGGCTTTGGAATTAGAGCATTTCCCATGTCTCCTGGAGACTGTGTTTTACATTATTAATTTCTAATGCATGGCAAAATATTAATAAGAAATATATCATTTAAATTTATGATATTAACCCATTATTTTTATTTGAAAACTTTTACCACATTTAATTAGTGTCGCAATTTTCTGATACATACAAACTCAATTTAAGTAAAGATTAACATTTCGTTTTTACTACATGATAAACATAGAATCAATACAGTGAAGGCATAGCACCGCGTGCATAAAAGGTTGTAAAATGTATATTCATGTGTGCCGAGTTTTGTGTTAGAGAATAAAAAAATAAATTGTTCAATCTCAGGATTCGCCAACTGTCTCAAACTTTGATTCGCAGTCATCGTGTTCCTCTCTTCTTCTTCCTCAAGTATCATTGCTTCACTTCTTCTCCGATGTAGTGTCCTCTCGACCTCAGGGTCATATTGAAAATTATCTTCGTGATCAGACGATTCGTATGTACTCATCAACAAACCAAAGTAGTAGTGCGGGATAATAATAAAAAAATTAACACAAAAAATAGCTATACCTTCCCGGCAACGGAGCCAAAATTTGGTAGCGTTTATCGCGTACGCCCAAATTAACCCTCTCAGGTAATAACAGTAATGCATGTAGTATGGTGAGTAGGGATCGATCTCACGAGGAATGTTATATCTTTGTGTTAACTAGTGCAAACAAAAATAAGAAGGGGATTTTGAAATTTCTAATATGATGCAAAATTAAACTAATATGCAAACTTAACTAGATGAATAAACTTATGAGAAAAGAGCGATTCTCGGTTTTCGGTTAACTTTAAAATTGGTGTTTACTATCTCGATCATCGATCTTCACATACGATTCAATTTTCATATGAATATTCATCGTTTGACGTTTAATCCAATAATCAAAGTTCTAACTCACCTTAAGTTTAGTTAAGTAGCCCAAGCGTTCTAGTTTAACCCTTATCAAACAATTAATCAAAATACAAGCGATTAAGATTTAAATCGATGATAGCATGTGAACTAATGAGATCGATGAAGCTAAACAACATAATCCAAGCGTCTATGTTTAATCAATTGTTTTTCCTAAAAAATTAACAAACTCACAAGCGGAATTTTATTAATCTTAGTTGCTTCGTAAATTATAGGGATCAAACAATTCCATATTTGATATCTGATTTAGCGTTAAATTGTATAAACAATAGCTATGTGATCAAACTAGCAATCAAACATAACAATCAAATCAACAATAATCTCACAAGAATCGTAAACTCCAATGTATCGTCTTCCTCAACCGACAATCACAAAGATGTTTAGTAACTCATAACTAAATTTAAAAAAAAAAAAACCAAAACTAATCTAGAAAGCATGAAACTAATAGTAAAAGAAAGAATTACTAAAGAGAATCACGATTCCGGAGCGTCACTTCCGTCTTCGTTCTTCAAGTCGTTCTTCAAAAGGTTGAGAGAAAAATCTATTCTAAACATCTACAATATGATTAAAAGTTTGAATAATGGTGATAGGAAGGCTCCTTTTTGAGTTATATGGTAAGAGAGGCAAAAGAGTTGGGGTAGGAATCAAATTGTGCAAGGAAAGCTCGAGTTTCCACTTTTCAGGACTCTGTGCGATTGATCGAGCTGCATGGGTCATTGATCGAGAAATCTTGATGCCTCTCTCAATTGATCGATTTATGCTCAATCAATCGAGAAATATTGCTGCCTAGCTCAATTGATCGAGCATTCTGCTCGATCAATGCTCGACTCCAGATTTTTGTTGCTCATTTTTCAGCTTTTGGCGATCGACCTGCGTTGGTCATAACTTCTTCATACGATCTTCAAATTAAGAGAATTAGTTGTCCACGCGTAGATAACTGAAAGTTCTACAACTTTATGTTGATCATATTCCCAAAATAAGTCTCGACATGAATAAAATCGAGGAGAAAGGAGTGAAATATGTCTTGGATTTCAGTTTTTTCCTCTTTTCTTCAACTTTCTTCCTTCTTTCATCATTTTAGCTCGATTTCTTCACAGTTTCCTACATATTACCAAATATATGATTAAGTGATAAATGTAATAAATTATCAATCAAAACATACCTAATCATTGACAGTTAAGGGCATAAAATGTGTATTTCTAGCCACGTCATGCCTCTCAAAAGAACGAACGTAAACCATCCTAGTAGGTACTTTTGAAGTTGAATCTTCACAGAGGTTGTTGTGGACTGATTCAAGTATGGATAAGATCAAGGGAACCATATATAATATGGGAGCTTCAATGAAGAATCTTGAGGTGCTGATTGGACAGTTAGCAAATGTGTTAAGCAATCAAAGCAGAGGGTCTTTTCCTACCAATACAGAGGTGAATCCAAAGGAACAATGTAAAGCCATTACCTTGAGAAGTGGCAAGGAAATTGAAGATGTCACCGCAGTTGTTCAAGAGGAAGGGCAAAGATTATAAGAGGGGGAGCTCCGGTGGTAGAACCGAACAAAGTGAAAATCGAGCCATTTCCTGCAGAGCCTGAAAAGCCTCCTCCTTTCAAACCATCTCTTCCATATCCTCAGAGGTTTAGAAAGAAAGCAGTGGATGGGAAATTTACCAAGTTCTTGGACATATTCAAGAAGATTTACATAAATATTCCATTCACTGATGCCTTGGAGCAAATGCCTAATTACGCTAAATTCATGAAAGATGTGATGTCTAAGAAGAGAACTTGGCGGAGTTTGAGACGGTGAACCTGACAGAGGAATGTAGTGCAATACTTCAACAAAAGCTACCTCATAAATTAAAAGATCCAGAGAGATTCAATATTCCTTACATTATTGGTGATTCATCATTTAATAAAGCATTATGTGACTTAGGAGCAAGTACTAATTTGATGCCTCTTTCTGTTTTTAGGAGGTTGGGACTTGGATAAGTGAAGCCTACCAGCATCATGTTGCAATTGGCTGATAGAACTCTTAATATCCTCACGGCATTATTGAGGATGTCTTAGTCAAGGTAGATAAATTCATTTTCCCAGCGGATTTTGGAGTATTGGATATGGAGGAGGATAGAGATGTTCCACTAATCCTAAGGAGGCCATTTTTGGCATCTGGCAAAGCCTTGAGTGATGTGCAAAGAGGCGAGCTCACCTTGAGAGTTGGAGAAGATGAAGTTATGTTCAACATCTACAAAGCTCTCAAGGGTCCCAATGAGGTAAGTGCTTGTCATTTTATAGATGTCATTGATTCTTGCATGACATGTGATGTAGGAGAAAAGCATGGAGATTATTTTGAGCATTGTATCATCAACTAAATTACTAAATTGGAGGACAAGGATTGGGGTATTACAAAGCAACTCTTAGCACTTGAGGGGTTACCTAAGGAGAATTATGAGAAGAAGGAGGAGTTGTTTGATGCTCCACCATCTGAGAAACCCAAGATCACTTCAGACTTGAAGGAACTGCCTGACCACCTATGCTACGCATTTTTAGGTGAGAACTCTACATTTCCAGTCATCATTTCTTCATCTCTTAATATTGTAGAAAGGGTGAAATTATTGAGGGTGAGGAAGTACAAGTCAGACAAGGGGTGGTCAATATCCGACATCCAAGGGATCAGCCGTTCAATATGCATGCACAATACTAAAGCTGTTGAATGTTGTCATTATCTATGCCACCTCTGACAGTCCTTGGGTCTCACCAGTTCAAGTTGTGCCTAAGAAAGGGGTGACTGTGGTAAGAAACAAGAACAACGAGCTGATCTCTACAAGGACAGTCACTGGATGGCGAGTTTGCATTAACTAGCGAAAGCTCAACAAGGCCACGAGAAAAGACCATTTCCCTCTACCATTTATTGATTAGATGCTTGATAGACTGAGAGGGTACCAGTATTACTGTTTTCACAATGGATACTCTGGGTACAATCAGATTATAATAACTTCTTAATATCAAGAGAAAACGACTTTCACCTGCCCATATGGGATATATGTTTTTAGGAGGATGACGTTTGTACTATGCAATGCACCCGCCAATTTCCAACGGTGCATGATGGCTGACATGGTGGAAGACATTTTGGAAGTCTTCATGGATGAATTTTTGGTATTTGGCTCTTCCTTTGATCTTTGAGTGCATAATTTTACATTTGTTTTGCAGAGATGTGAGGAAAAGAATTTAGTTCTAAACTGTGAGAAGTGCAATTTTATGGTGCAAGAAGAAATTGTTCTTGGCCATAAGGTGGCAGCGAAGGGACTAGAAGTGGATAGAGGTCGTTGCAATTGAGAAGCTGCCACCACCAACTAATGTCAAGGCCATGTGGAGTTTTCTTGGCCATGACGGGTTTTATCGATGCTTTATTAAGGATTTTTCTAAGTTAGCTAAACCTCTTAGTAACTTGTTGGAAACAAATTCACTGTTTATGTTTCATGATGCTTGTTTGCAGGCTTTCAACAAGATAAAGGAGGCGTTGATTTACGTTATTTGACAAACAACAACACTAATCATTTTCTAAATATGATTAAGACAATCTAGCACAATATTTAATTAATACTATAGACCGATCCTCGTGGGTTCGACTCATATCCATATACTAAAACTTGGCATCATATGCTTGCGATACATTCTACACGCATCAAGTTTTTGGCATCATTGCCGGGGATTGAATAATATAGTTTAATTCTAATATTGTGCCAAGTCATCTTAGTTTTGATTTAGAACTTTTATTTTATTTAGTACTTGAGCTTTATTTTGTTTCTTGATTTTTGCAGCGATGCGACGATATACAAGGCCTGAATTGCTTTTATTTGATTCCGAAATCGAAAGAACTGCTCGATGGCTACGTAAAGCAAGAAGGGACGAGTTGAGTCAAGTGGCTACTAAAAATCACGACGCCGAAGTTGTTCAGTAGCTATTAAAGATCACTTTAAACCGGTGATCAATAATAACTACTCTGGTATTGCTCACAAGACCATCAATGCTAACAATTTTGAACTAAAGTCGTCATTGATCAATGTGGTACAACAAAACCAAATCTGTGGTTCAGCTGCGAGTGATCCTAATCTCCATCTGATGATCCTTCTTGAGATAGCAGGCACTATAAAGATACATGGTGGTCTTGAGGACACCATCAGACTGCGCCTGTTCCCGTTCTGTCTTAGGGATCAAGAAAGAATTTGGCTTCAATTCTTGCCATTTGGTAATATCACGACATGGGATGACATGTCATCCAAATTTCTAGCGAAGTTCTTTCCATTAGCAAAGTCATCATTGTTAAGGATCGAGATCATCAACTTTAAGCAGCATGATTCTGAACATGATTCTGAACAGGTGTATGAGTCATGGTAGTGTTTCAAAGACTTACTCAGAAAAGGCCGAGAGCATAAATACGAGAGCTGGGTGTAGATCCATCTGTTTTACAATGGATTGAATAGTCCCACTCGAATCATATTGGATGCTGCAGCACGAGGATACCAAAATCACGAGAACTTTTCCTATGCCAATAACAAAAATGAATTTAACCTGCCTCCGGTATGTGCACCGTAGAAAAATGAAGGTAAGCCCTCTCTACAAGACTTAGTTGGTACCTCTGTAACTGAATCTTCCAAGCGTTTTGAACGGAATGAAGCAAGATTGGATAACATAGAAACCCACATGACCAACATGAGTGCTTCGATAAAATCTCTTGAGATGCAAATTGGACAACTTGCAAATGTTGTAGGCAATTAGCGTTCACGAAGCTTTCCTAGCAATACTGAGGTAAATCCAAAAGAACAGTGTCATGCCATCACATCAAGAAGTGGTAATGAAATTGATAAATTGGAATCTGTGCATACTGATGAATCACCAAAGGAAGAAACTCAAAAGTTAGTTGAAACCTCTAAGGAGGTTGAAAAGGAGCAGCATGACACTCAACCCGTGAAACCTCCAATGTATAATCTTACTCTTCCATATCATCAACCCTTCAAGAAGAAGGCAATATACGATCAGTTTGCAAAGTCTTAGAAATTTTCAAGAAAATTAATATCAACATTCCTTTTGCTGATGCTTTGCAACAAATGCCCAATTATGCAAAGTTCATGAAGGACGTGATGGCTAGGAAGCACAAGATGGAAGACTTTGAGACTGTGAATCTGACTGAAGAATGCAGTGCAATCCTTCAAAAGAAGCTGCCACTGAAATTGAAAGATCCAAGGAGTTTTACTATCCCTTGTATTATTGGTAGTTCTTCTTTTAAAGCTTTATATGATCTTGGAGCTAGTATAAATTTAATGCATCTATCTGTTCTCAGGAAATTAGGACTTGGGAGGCAAAACCAAAACATCACACTGCAAATGGTTGATAGGTCTCTCACATACCCTCACGGTATAATGGAAGATGTGTTAGTGAAAGTGGGCAAACTCTACCTTCCAGCAGACTTCATTGTTCTAGATATACAAGAAGACAAAGAGATGCCGCTAATCTTGGGACAACCGTTCTTGGCTACAAGGGAAGCAAAAATAGATGTAAAAAGGGGTGAGCTATCAATGCAGGGTGAAGATGAAAAAGTCATTTTTAATATATTTAAAATGATTACCACCCCACATGTCATGGAGAAGCCAAAGGATTGTAAGAAGGTCCAAATGCTGACAACTGAGAGAGTTGAGCATTATTACAAGATTGATATGACTGGAAAGCTGCACAATGTGGTCACTGTTCTCAGAAAAGTTGTGAAGAAGCTTAAGAATAATAGAGATAAGTTCAAGCAAGTGTGGAGGGTAAAAGAGAGGCACAACCCTTCCAAACAATGAGCAACAAATGGTTGACAGTGCCGCAAAGTCTAACTGACGAATATAAATTATGCGCTTTTATATTTTATGTTTTGTTGATTCTTAGTTTAATTTTTTTTTATGCAATTCTTACCTAAAGTCATCTCATTTATAGGTCTCCAACCACCACAGCCACCGAAGTTTCCACCCTATCCCCAGGATCAGGATGATGAGGAGAACGATGGTTACTGACGGTCGTCAAAACAGGTATGTGCCTCGTTCTTATTTTTTCTCGGTTCAGTACAATGAGGACAATGCACAACCTTAAGTGTAGGGGGGTCATATGAATTGCATGTCTATCATACCTTGCATGATTTACCTGAATTCCTGATTAGTTGGTTTTGATTTTGATTTATAGGATGTCTAGTTAGTTTTTGAGTCATAAGTTGTGTATGATTGAATTGTGAGGCCGATGATGAGAATTGATGCTTAAATGTGAAAATTTTGAACACTTAGTTCGCTATGTTGGAAGATCTTATGATTTTATTACTGATAAGTGTGTTTTTTGCACTTTTTTTCTATGAATTTATGTGTGATTTATTATGATTTTGAGACAATATTATGCGTTTTCATGTTGTTTTTGTATGTTCCATGAATAATGGTATAAATGCATAAAAGTTGAGGATTTGAGCTAATTAATGATGAAAAGGACCAAACCGAGACGAAGAAGGACAAGAATTTGAGTTTTGTAAATAAAAAAATTTACTGTTCACGCGATTCATCGCCATGAAGCCGGCGATCGATCGACGATGGCAGAAAATTTTGTTGATTGATCGTGAGAAGTTGGCGATCGATCGCCAGTAGAAGAATTCTGAAAAATAATACCTTTTAGAGTTTGAGTCCTACAAGAAAGCTTCATATTTTCACTCATCTATAATAATGCACGAAAATCAGATTTAGATTCAGACTTTCATACCCCAGGATGAGCCTCCATCCATCTTCCACTTTCACCATCAACCACAAACCATCCATAAATCATCCTAGCTTTGAAACAAGCCAACAAGGAGATTCGAGAGACGATCGAGAAGGAAGTGAGAGAGGAAGCAAAAATCTATGAACGAAGTCGGCATCGAGACTTTTTCTGTCTTTAATCATTAGTTTTGCTTGTTTTGATTGATTATGTTGAACAAAAATTATTTATCGGGGCTAGGCAATCCGTTGTTTTGAACCTGTGATTTGATGATTTTTATTTGAGTGAATTCCTTTATTCTATGCTTATAATTTATTGTTCTTCATGCTTTTGAGGGATTGATCACCCTTGAATGATTCTTTATATTGCGATTGACTTGACCATACGATATTGCAATACGATATAGCAAATTGTACTTTGTACCGTGGGTTTTAGATTGAGATGGACCAAGTAAAATCTAGCACATGTGTGATAGCAATAGATTTACCAAAATCGAAGGCTAGTAGTTTTCACAAATCTTGATGCGATGTTGATTGTTCAATAAGGATACGGAGTAGCTTATTGCAACATTAACATTCGACTTGTTATAGCTTGACCATAGTATAACGAATGTATTAGGAAAACTCATCACCTTAGAAATATTTTGATATTCAATCGAGAATTGTAGGATATTGCATTGGTGAGCCAAAGCCTTGATAATCTTCTCTAATGGATTTTCTCTTTAACTTTGATTACCTTAGTTGGATTATTATTAGTATTTGTTGTTTGTTAATTAGTTTAATTATTTATTCATTATAGTAGGTTAAATATAGTTTAAAGACATCCTATTTGGTACTTACAGTTAGTCCCTCTGGGTTCGACAACCTGATCTTAATCATCTATACTAAAACTTGGCAACCGTGCACTTACGGTGTAATTGTGCTACACTGAAATTTACTGTTTAAATAAATCGCGATCAATTACCCAGTTGATTATCACTTGAAGCTAAATGTGATTTAAGTGATCATATAAATGATATAGGCAATCTTTGGAATTTATTTGGGCCTTTATTCATTGATATAAATTGCCATTGGAGCCCTTTTGAGCCTAAAAGTGAAGAGTGGACTTGAATGAATTGCATATCTATTGTAGAGTGTCATTCAAAACTTCTTGGTATTACCTTTGCTTATATCTTGGTTTTGAGACGATAATCAAGCACGACAGTCACTTCATACAATTTGAATGTGAATTGAGAATAGTCTAGAACTTGCTTGTTACCCTTCGAAGCGAAATACAGACATTATATGGCATAGGAATGATTTGGGAGATTTTTGAATAGTTTGATCCTTTTGAGCCACCTAATAACATCATTTATTTCTTAGTAACCCCATTTGAGCTTAATGAAAAATCAAATGACATGTGCTTAGGAACATGATTGACCCCAATTTGGCACTATTTCAAACCCACATCAACCACCATGTTTAGCCTATACACTAATTCCTACCCTCGAGTGAGTAGCCCTGCTGCGCTTTAATATTTTGAAAATTTCGCAATGTTCATGATTGAAATTAACCAAATGGAGGAAAGAAGAAAAGGGGTTGAATGAATTGAAAATACAATGGCGGAAAGTAGTGGATGAATTGAATGTGTAAAAGAAAATGAGGCGTTGGATAAGAGATAAAATTATGGAGGGGTTAAAGTCAAGAAAAATGAATGATGAATAAGCAAAAAGGAGAATGAAGAGTGAAACATAAGTGCGCAATAACCGGACTTACTCGATCTTTTGAAACTCTTACCCTTTTTGTTGAAGCCATGAGCCGATGACATACATTATGAGCCAATTAAGACCTATTGATCGAGCCATGTTCATCCAATATACTGGTGGAGAACGATACAAAAGTTAAGCCTATGGACTCTCGAGAGACATATTTGATGGGTATGGGGTGACATCCACACACACACGTCTCGTACTGTGATCGAAGCTGTCCAGTTTTGTTATGAGTCTATTATTCTGTTGAACAATGAGTTTGAAGCCAAAATGATACCTTGAAAAGCCCTATTGATATATGTGAATAGAAGTCTTTTTACATTGAGGGTGGCATGAAAATTGAGTTGAATGTTAGACCACGAATCTCTGAGGCCAATCATGTTTGATCACTGCACAAGTGTCTTTTGATTTTGTTGTTTTCTTTTTTGTTTGCATTTTCTCGGTATTTGGGTGACATTTTGGAATAGGACAGATGATTAGAAATGGAATGAGAAGTGGAAGGTTGGAAAGAGTAGGACAAACAATATCCTTAGTCCAAACTGGTGGTAGAACACCATGATGAGATCTTTGAAGTATTGGTAGTTCATTAGTATGAATATTTTGAGACTCGGGAGGAGGTATCTCAATGACAGCATCAATGAGTATGCTAACTGGAGAAGGATGAGCTTGAGTTGGTAGTGAATAATCATGAACCGGAGGAAAGTGCACAAAAATAAGATTTGTCGAAGATTTTTGGAAAAAAGGAAAGATAAGTTCATGAAAGACGACATCCCTTGGACAAACTTTCGGTTGGTTACAACGTCTAAAAGTTTATAACCATTTTGAGCTGGAGAATATCCTAGCAAAATACAAGTAGAAGCATGTTGAGAAAATTTACTGCCTCTTGGTAAAACGGATGCATAACAAAGACATCTGAGGACTCGAAGATGGTGATATGATGGAACTTTAAGAAATAATTTTTCAAAAGGAGTTGCATACAACATAAGAGGGTAGGGATTATATCGATGAGATAGCAAGCATCTAATACATAATCTCCCCAGTATTCTTGAGGAAAAGAAGCTTGAAACATTAGTGATCTGGCGATTTCTAAGATGTGATGGTGTTTACGCTCAACCACCCCATTTTTTCGTGGGGTGTAGGCACAAGAACTTTGATAAATGACGCCTAATGAATGAAAAATTTCAGTATACTTGAAGAAATTGAGAGCATTGTCAGTCCGGATGATTTTTGTAGTGGTTGAAAATTGGTTATGGACAAGAGTATTAAAGTTTTGATCATTTGCAAGGCATCTAATTTGGATTGCATAAGGTAGGCCCATGTCATTCTTGTATAATCATCTACAATGATTAAGAAATATCTACCACCACTATAAATTTGGATATGAAATGGATCCCAAATGTCCATGTGGACAAGCTGAAATGAAGTACTGGAATTAGAATTATGTTTGAGGAAAAGGTCTCCTAGTTTGTTTCGATTGAGGACAAACATAGCAATGAGATGGGTCAAATTATTTTGCAAAAAAAGAAAGCATTCTCATTCTAGAAATAGAAACATGTCCAAGTCTCTTATGCCAAGTGGTGCAATCAATATTAGTCGGGTTATTCATTGACAATTCAGTACAATGTACATGTGTAATTTGTTTCGGATTTACAAAGGATGAAACATGACTCTTGAATTTAAAATTGACAGACTTAATGTAAATAGAGACCATCTCGTTACCTACAATCCCCATTATCGTTCCAGTCAACTGGTCCTGAAGCAAAAACGAGGAAAAAAGTGACTACACAATGAAGATCTTTGGCCAATTTTGAAGCAGATAGCAAGTTAGAATCAAAGGCTGGAACTTGAAGAACATTGTGTAAGGTTATGTGATTTGTGACATCAACAGAAGCTATCATAGTCATATTAGTTTTACTGCCATTAGCCAGTCGTACTGAGCCATTAGAACTAACAAAAGACCTAGAATTATGCCTTGCAACATGTTTCCCAGCCATATGATCACTTGCTCCACTATCAAATGCAATTTCATATGTTCTGAAAGGACTGATGTGTTACCTGACATATTAACAGAGGATGTGGCTGATGTATTCAACGTATTGTGAGCAACATCTCTCTCCAAGAGCTTTAATATCTCTGCATATTGAGTTGGTGTAAACATGAGTCCACTTCCATCACTTGAATCCACTTTTTCCTCATCACCAGACTCAGTAACAGACAGATTTACAGTTCCTTTAGCCCTCGCACCTTTGAATATAGGATTTGTTGCTTTGGATTTTTCTTTATACAACCTGTGACATGGTGTATAAGCAATCAATTTATAACAATTAGATCTGGTATGGCCATTCCAATTGCAATATTCATAATTCAACGTTTTTTATCATCATTTCTGCCTTGAGTAAAGTAAAAAAACAATGGCTGATATATCTAGAGGCGATGCGTACACTAATATCAATGCTCTGTGAAACTCCTCGAGTAATCATAGAGAAAGCTTGTACTGCTGAACTCAAAGGACTCATCATCAGAATTTGACTCCTAATATGAGTATAGCTATCATTGATTCCCATTAAAAACTGTAAGAGCTTGTGCAGTTGATCGTGCTCTACATATTTCCTTGGAGAATGCATAATGATGAGAGGCGTATTCATCCAACAATTATCTGAGTTTCAAATAATAGGTAGAAACATTAGTGTTGCCAATATCTCGATGAAGAGAAATACCCTAGAACCTTTTGATTTTATCAAATCTCTCCGTCAAATCCTTCCAAACGGTTGTTGCATCTGTTGAATAGACAATTCATCCAAATAGACAATTCCTCCAAGTGTCAAATCCTTCCAAACGGTTGTTGCATTAGTTTTTTTAGTATTAGATTTCTTATAATAGATATGCATAAACAAAGAAATACAATTGATGCCAAACGAGAGGTAATTGAAATAAACAGTACTTTAATTTAACCTTCGATTTTTTACAAGATCAAACCTATCAATTATGTAATGCCTATATTTGTTATGGCGTAATTTTGAATAATGACGGTACGATGTGGACTCGGGTTCGGGTTGAACCGAGGGTAATATTCACATACATGAAATGAATAGTAGATATATGACAAGGAAAGAAATATGATGCACAAGATGTAGTGCATAGAAATGACTTGAAATCAAATGTAGTGGCATGTCAAGCAACATGGACTAGTATGCATTTGAATAGAATTTCATATGCCTTTGCCTTTCATTTAACGTTGCATTAACATGTGAATTTGAGTTTGGATTTACATGTTTATGGTAATTGGCATGGTATTATAACAAGTGGCTATATTAAGGGGATTAATGCACTTAAACTCACAATACACCATTTTACACCTACAAATCTCTACCAAGCTCCTCTCCATCTCTTTCAAGTTCCTTGTGGTTTGAGCTTGGGATTCACTTGTAAATTGAGCTAGGAAGGTGTGTGACTTCTTAATATCTTGGTAAGGAATTCATGGTTTTACACTTGAATTATGTACTTGAAGTTGATGTATGAGATGTGGAATATAAATGTTCATGTGAAGAATTATAACATGTTTAAATGCCAAGAATTGGATTCTAAGATGGTGGAAACATGTTGTTATGGTATTAGAGAATGCATGAAACTTGTTTATATGTTAAATTTCGAGTTGTAGGAGAAGAGCTAGGAAGATAAGCTCAAAATCGCCATGTTCTGAACTTTCTGGACATCGGCGATCGATCGCAAGCTTTGTGGCGATCGATTGCCAAGACAGGGCAAAATATAAGGCGGTTTATACATGTAGCGATCGATCGGTGAAAATGTGGCGATCGATCGCGAGCAACAGAACACTATGGCGATCGATCGCCAAGTTGTTGCGATCGATCGCGAGGAGACAGAATGTTTTGGCGATCGATCGGTGCTGGTAGCGATCGATCGGTGCTTTAGGAAAGTTGAAAAATGTTATATTTTGTAGCTTTTGATATTGAAGCCTCTTATAACATGGTATATTGTTCATGTGCTTGTAGCATCATCACAGGGGACAGGGCACAGAGGCAATTAACCATTGACGACTGATTTATCGCTTTTGTGTCGCAATACAGGTACGTGTTGACGTACGGAGTATAGATATGATGTGATGATGATGTTATGGTTTTGATATCATATGATTTATGTTATCTTTGTGTCATATGATTGGTAGTATCATATGCATGTGCATACATGGATTCCATATGATTGGGCTGGATGCCTTGATAGATATGTGTATATGCTTTGGTAAGATCAGTAGCCTTGATAGATATGCCTGGTGTGGTATATGCTTTGGCTGGGATCGTTGCCACGATAGATATACTACATATGCTTTGGCTTGAGAGATATACGCCTGGTGTGGGTATATGCTCTGGCTATTATCACAGATGAGTATGGTACTATGATATGTGCTGCTAATATGAAGATGTGATGTGGTTCCACTGACATATTGAGCTGAATAGGCATATCATATGGGGCTCGTGATAATAGGGTAATTGTTGAGACATGTCATGACATAGTGCATTTGTGGATGCATGATACAGAACATTCACGTTAGATGATTTATTGTGCTTTATCATTGATATTGATATTGTGTTTTGATATTGCACTGAGATAGTTGTTCTCTATACTCATTGTGTGAATGTTTCTGTAGGGACTCATAGACGTGGGGAGACGGGATGTGAGTCATTTTCCGCTGCGAGCTGAACCACTGCTTAGGAGTTATCTGGTAGTAGGTTTTTGTTTGTACATGTGATGTATAGTTGGTTAGATTTTGTAACAACTTAACTAGTAAGATACTCTTAATCAGTGCATGTTTTTACTTAATTCAGACTCACGTATGTATGCTTAATTGATACATAATGGATTAAGTAATGAGGACCCCACATTAGTGGTATCAGAGCAGTGGTTCGAGAACGGGATAAACAAGGGTAGAGGAAGTGAGTTAGGGAGTTACCTAATCACTTAAAGGCATGTGATACTTATGATATAGTGTCTGGGAACATGCTTTGTATTTGTGTCTGTTATTGTTAACCCTTGTTTTGCAAGATGATAGTAGGACTTGGTATGAATTCTTATGCATGGCATAAGTGATGTTGTGGGTGTACTCGTGATTGGTATACCGGGTTTCTGTACTATCATTTGGCAGGGGAAACATGATATGTTTCGCGGGAGCTATTCCACTGATTTCGTGGTAATGGTATTTAGGTCGATACCGAATCGGAAGAGTAAGTTGTACAGTGGGTGGAGCGTGAAAAGCAAAGCTTGATATCAGCTCCATGTGCAAAGTCAGCCTGCATGAGATTGTGTATCCGACCTAATGATGACTGACCGTTGACACATGATGTGTGAATGGAAGTGAAGATACAGGTCATTGATTACTGTATCTAGTTCAGGGGCAAGTCTTGATATTGCAATCTGTGGTTGCATTATCAGTTCGACATGTATGGTTTGAATGGGAATGTAATCCTTTGCTCTTGATTTGTGGATAGTATGACTAACGCAGTGTGATTACATTGGGAGATGATGCAGATATGAGTTACTTGTGGTACTCAGATGGTGCATGGAGCGACTGTGAAAGTAGTGTACAATAAGAGTATTCTTTATTGTGGTATTTCACAGCGGTAATTGGTGATTTGTGAGATCACCGTGGTGATGATTTTCTTGTCAGGGTATCATCTGTGTATAGTTCTCCGGTGTATATGTGTATGATGATTTCTATGTTTGTTGTCATGGAATTGGCAAGGAACATGAAATTGGGAGAGCTCAAAGATAGTGACGCTGAGGCGTATTGATGGAGCGGTACAACCGTAGTAACTGTGAGTTATACTGTTCGACTGTTATCAGCCTATGTCGTTTACGTCACTCGTGTTTTGGTGACTGGTTAACGGACTGTGTGATCCTTTCTGTGTATTAGTTTCTTGTGTTCGTTCTTGTTGTATCATATGGATTTGAGCATGGAAGTCTTTCAGAGTGAAAGAAAATGAGTACCGGCGGAGATTGCAGTGATGCAATGATTACCGGCAAAGATTGTTGTGATGCCTGCACATGTGATCTTTGTGATTGCTGTACTGGGATATACATGATGCTATGTGGCCATGTATACTATCTGGATTGTGTATAGTACAGATGGGAATGGATATCATTGTTTTGATGTGAATTCCGTCCGAGCTATAAGGTTGTCCGTAT
Organism: Haberlea rhodopensis; assembly: GCA_907163345.1. Lineage (NCBI taxonomy): Eukaryota > Viridiplantae > Streptophyta > Magnoliopsida > Lamiales > Gesneriaceae > Haberlea > Haberlea rhodopensis. The sequence goes on from CAJQUN010000013.1 coordinate 11,687,331, forward strand.
GAGACTCTATGTATGTGGTATGTGTGGCAGCCATGGATGTCTTTGAGTGACACGAGATACCTCAAGTGCATACAGTTGTGTATGGGATGTTGTATATGAACATCTAGTTCTGTGTTTGTGAACTGTATTGATGAGGTTGAAAATTGGTTGGTCTGCTTTAACTAGAATGTGGGTGTCTATGTTGTTGCTGAGAGCATTGGATGCTTGTATGGCTTCTGGATACAAAAAAAAAGACGTCATGAATTCTGGATTCTTACATGACAGTCGTGTGATCTGTACACGGGAGACCAACAAAGATTGATTGGCAATGTAAGTATCCGGTAAGCACTGAGTGTGAACTATTGTATGATAGCATAGCTTGGTGGCTATGATGTATGGTTCACAAGTCTGATGTTGAATGGCCAAGTTATCCAGATTGATAAGGAAGTTTGAGTTTCGTAGATTGCTTGTACACTGCGACTGTAGTGCTGATGCAATCAGAGTTTCCGTTGTGTTGTGATGGTACTATGCGTTTGACATGAAATTCATATATTCTGGAATCAGGACGGAAGAGGTATGACTGATGGGATCGTGATTGTGATATGCCGATCTCGTCATGCGATTGGTTTGCATAGTTGATTGGTTTACATTTTGTGCTCGATAGATGTTGGGTTGATATCTATTGATAGACAGTCTGCGCATATGTTTCATGAGGAAACAATATGGTTGGTGTACTAAACCATGTGATGGTTGATGAATAGCAGATGTTATGAGAAGGCTGAAGAAGCTCACACATATGAGATAGTGTGATGAGACTTGATTTGTCCATGAAATGAATTAGTTCTTGAGCTTGTAATGAATTAGTTCTTGAGCTTGTTAGTACATATATGTGTATGACATTAAAGTTTGTGTCATGTATAGTGGTACGACCACTATGAGACTGAGTTGACATATACCAGATGGTGGATGGTATTTTGCTATATAGTTGTACTTGAGTATTCTGATATGATATCCTTTGATTGTATACGGAAAGTGTACTAGGAACATAATACGGTTACAGTATTGTGAAGGTATCATTGGCAATGCCATATGATATGGCAATTCCTTTGAATCCAATTGCATAGTCATAATGTTAGAATGACCATGAGTAATATGGTAATTTGATTATCATTCATGTCAACAATAGTGTGTGGATTGTGTGAGTGCAGTTGAGTTGGAATTTGTTACCTTCTATATATGGTTGGATTGGTTATTCCTGCATGAACCAGAGGTGATAACGATTTGCTGGGAGCAATCGTGTTTAGTAATGAATATGGCGAGGTAAACAACTGTTGATTTCGAGTATGTACTATATTCGATCATGTGATATATCTGAGTGATATATTTGATCATGTGATATAGTCGGGTGATATCTTTGATTGTATGATTTATCCGGGTGATATGATAATCCGTATGGATAGGTTCTGTGAAGCAGAACGGAATGGATTATCAGGTACCTTTGATGTGTGGGACTTGTTGGCGTAAGCCATGTAGCAAGTGAATTGCACATGCGTGGAAAACGTGTTGGTTTCCACTGCTACATGATGTTTTTGTGTTGATCATTACAGGGAACAGTGAATAGAAAGTAAGGAATCGTTGTAAAAGCTTGCCATACTCAAGATGGTAGTCTTGGGGGAAATAGTTGGTACAACGAATGACATTTCCGGGACAGGGGTCAGATGAGACCATAGTCATTGAGTGAGATGACCATATACTCATCTGGACATATGTATTGTACATGGCTTTGGTGTACATTATGCATTGATGACATTGGAGTGTGATGTGGATTGCTTCGTGTGGGTTGGTCAAGTTTGTGTCCAGTGTTTGTTCTGGACTGGTATCGTGTTCAGTGTTTAATCTAGACTGAGAAGTCTGGCATGGGAGATTAGTATACATACGATAGATGGATATGTTGTATCTATCACATTGTGTAATGACATACGATAATATCACTTGGTGAAATGTGCGAGCAAAGATGGCTAGGCTATGTGCACATTTGGATGTGTAGAATCTGCATGTGACAAGGATCGAGGTACTTGGTTTATAGTATCTTGTTGATCTCGATATTCTGTGTAGGTTTACACAAGAGTACAGACGAATGGAAACATTCTAAACCCCGTTATACAATACACAATGCGGGTATGTGTGTTGCTATGTTTATAAAGTGTGGCATAAGGTGTATGGAAAAGGTGTAATACCAGGATTTGAACCATTGACTGTATTATTATATGGTGACTAGTTGTCCAAGGAGGGACGGATGTATTAGACATTAGACGAACAGATGCTCCATTGGGGATCATTTGGATGCATCCAGCAGGAATGTGAGTGGGCAGTGACTTGGGTATGGGTATTCACCGTACAATGAGTTGTATGAGCTCAAGTCAATTTGATGGCTACTGTTGTGTATAACAGGATTTGTATATGTGCCAATATTCAGACATGATTTCTGGAGTATTCGTTGCTACTAGTGAAATGTTTGTCTGTTGATGGTTTTACAACAAGACATACATATTATCTATGCCTGGCTGGTGTAGAGTGTTGTGAGCATATGACTATGTGGACAAAAAACAAATAGTAACAAGCTGGTATACGTGGTATGCGAGAACATGAGTATGCAGTAGAATCCAAAGTGCAATGTCTGGTATGTTTTCTTTTGGTTTCTTATACTGCTGGTTTGGTAAGTATCTGCTAGTTGAGCATGTTGAGTATGTAGCAGATTTACTTTTGATTATTTGTTCCAGCAGGCAAATAATGTTGCATTTATAAGGCATGTTTGGGCAAAGCTTATTTGCCACTATGTTATTATTCCTTGTAGTATTGCTAATAGGGTTGAAGCTTATGGCTTTCTGTATGTGATTCATATGATATATGAGATTCATATGTTGTATATGCAATTTCGAGGACGAAATTCAATGAGTGGTGGAGAATTGTAATGCCTCAATTTGTTATGGCGTAATTTTGAATAATGACGGTACGATGTGGACTCGGGTTCGGGTTGAACCGAGGGTAATACTCACATACATGAAATGAATAGTAGATATATGACAAGGAAAGAAATATGATGCACAAGATGTAGTGCATAGAAATGACTTGAAATCAAATGTAGTGGCATATCAAGCAACATGGACTAGTATGCATTTGAATAGAATTTCATATGCCTTTGCCTTTCATTTAAAGTTGCATTAACATGTGAATTTGAGTTTGGATTTACATGTTTATGGTAATTGGCATGGTATTATAACAAGTGGCTATATTAAGGGGATTAATGCACTTAAACTCACAATACACCATTTTACACCTACAAATCTCTACCAAGCTCCTCTCCATCTCTTTCAAGTTCCTTGTGGTTTGAGCTTGGGATTCACTTGTAAATTGAGCTAGGAAGGTGTGTGAAGTGCCTTCTTAATATCTTGGTAAGGAATTCATGGTTTTACACTTGAATTATGTACTTGAAGTTGATGTATGAGAAGTGGAATATAAATAGTTCATGTGAAGAATTATAACATGTTTAAATGCCAAGAATTGGATTCTAAGATGGTGGAAACATGTTGTTATGGTATTAGAGAATGCATGAAACTTGTTTATATGTTAAATTTCGAGTTGTAGGAGAAGAGCTAGGAAGATAAGCTCAAAATCGCCATGTTCTGAACTTTCTGGACATCGGCGATCGATCGCAAGCTTTGTGGCGATCGATCGCCGAGACAGGGCAAAATATAAGGCGGTTTATACATGTAGCGATCGATCGGTGAAAATGTGGCGATCGATCGCGAGCAACAGAACACTTTGGCGATCGATCGCCAAGTTGTTGCGATCGATCGCGAGGAGACAGAATGTTTTGGCGATCGATCGGTGCTGGTAGCGATCGATCGGTGCTTTAGGAAAGTTGAAAAATGTTATATTTTGTAGCTTTTGATATTGAAGCCTCTTATAACATGGTATATTGTTCATGTGCTTGTAGCATCATCACAGGGGACAGGGCACATAGGCAATTAACCATTGACGACTGATTTATCGCTTTTGTGTCGCAATACAGGTACGTGTTGACGTACGGAGTATAGATATGATGTGATGATGATGTTATGGTTTTGATATCATATGATTTATGTTATCTTTGTGTCATATGATTGGTAGTATCATATGCATGTGCATACATGGATTCCATATGATTGGGCTGGATGCCTTGATAGATATGTGTATATGCTTTGGTAAGATCAGTGCCTTGATAGATATGCCTGGTGTGGTATATGCTTTGGCTGGGATCGTTGCCACGATAGATATACTACATATGCTTTGGCTTGAGAGATATACGCCTGGTGTGGGTATATGCTCTGGCTATTATCACAGATGAGTATGGTACTATGATATGTGCTGCTAATATGAAGATGTGATGTGGTTCCACTGACATATTGAGCTGAATAGGCATATCATATGGGGCTCGTGATAATAGGGTAATTGTTGAGACATGTCATGACATAGTGCATTTGTGGATGCATGATACAGAACATTCACGTTAGATAATTTATTGTGCTTTATCATTGATATTGATATTGTGTTTTGATATTGCACTGAGATAGTTGTTCTCTATCTCATTGTGTGAATGTTTCTGTAGGGACTCATAGACGTGGGGAGACGGGATGTGAGTCATTTTCCGCTGCGAGCTGAACCACTGCTTAGGAGTTATCTGGTAGTAGGTTTTTGTTTGTACATGTGATGTATAGTTGGTTAGGTTTTGTAACAACTTAACTAGTAAGATACTCTTAATCAGTGCATGTTTTTACTTAATTCAGACTCACGTATGTATGCTTAATTGATACATAATGGATTAAGTAATGAGGACCCCACAAATTATGTACTCTAAATCAATACCATGAGCAATCTCTCTCTCAATATACAAAATTGTTGTGTTGTTTAAATATTCCTGCTCTATTTTGTTGCAAAGTGGTGTCTTAAGAAGTTTCATCCCTGAAGATGCTCGCTCGGTTGTTGCAGTAGAAACTGGAAGAGTCAAGAATAAACGAATCAATCTATCAATAATAAAATATATCCTCGATTTCTTTGTTTCAGTGAGCAGCTGACATAATATAGGACGAGAATCAATAGCTTTAAGTCGAGAATCCTCAAATACATCAAGTTTGTAACGGTCCAAATGGGTCATCAAATGTTTCATGTCATCTTTGGAAAAATCATTGGGATAAAATTTCTCAATTAGAGAATAAATGGCACTTTTTGAGAAAGATCTGAAACCAACACTAGGATTTAAGGCATCACACAGAGTAAGAAGCTCCATTGATTATTCCGTAAATCTAGTATTCAACTCCACCAATTATTTGTCAATCACAAGATTGAATATATGAAAATGATAGTATTCCTAGAACGTGAAATTATTTTTCTGCTGACAAGAACGCATAGTGCCTTCGATATAAAGATCAGTCAACTCAGGCATTTCAAGGTCATTCATATCACAAAAATTATTCACACTTCATAGAAAGTCATCCCATTCATCATCTCGTATTTTCTGGAAAAGTAATTTTGTAGTCCTGACTAAATACATTGCATTCAAAATGTATTGATCTTTTCTTTGCAATGCTTAGTTATAAGACCCTCAATGATAATCAAGTATTAAGACTAAAATATACACTTAATAGTTAATTATGCGAATCATAAGTGTATAAAAGAAACTCATTCTTTAAAACTCTCTAGATACTTAATATTTTCAATTGTGTGATTTTACCAAAAATTTCGGCAAAACTCCCCGCAAATTGGACATACCAGGGATAAATAAAAACATAAATAAATCTACACGACAACAGAAATATCCCAAACAACAAATCCTCATAAAATTAATCACAAAACGTTTAGCAACTAAATTCATCTAACTCATGCTATATGCTCAAATCATAATTCCCATCTTTGTCAATCACTAACCAACAATATAATCAATTCTCAATATGTAATTCATAAAGCACATTTCCTCGGACAATAAAATGCACATACTCCAACACTTCTATACAGACTATATACAAGCATCGAAATACTCACGAACGAACAATGAATAAATAAATATAATTCAACTTGTATAAATCACATTCTCAATCTACCGATAATTGGTACAATACTTCTGAGGACATTATTCTCCAATGAAGCTCAAGCTTACTTCCCACAGCCAACGTAGTACCTGTTTTACCTGTTTCAACATAAACAACCTCCACACGAGTGAGCGTGCACCAACAAAATCATAGGCATATATATTAAATTAAATACATAATCCATAATTTCATAAAAATAAACAAACGGTATCATAAAGAGATACTTCCTTTTTATTGCTAGAAAAAGTCCTAGATCTTTCGACCTGCTCCTGTCTCAAAGCCCCATAATTATAAACTTTCAATTTTGAATAATAGATCACTCGACTGTCTCTGTTTAATAAATTAACAATTACATATCTATAATGATAATTATAAATCCATACTATCATCACCATGATCCATTATACTCAAAATACATCACTCCTTGTTCATTTATATTTAACAACATATCAATGGCCAGTCTGCCTATCAACCTCGACCATTCTCACCCATTCTCATGTCCAACCTAATATAGACATCAAACTCAATTCGTATATCCAGTTATTGTATTTTCATATTCATCATGCCATAAGCATTAAACTCACATCACATATCAAATAACTTATATTTGCACACAATAATAAACTCACATTTAAGCGTAGATATATAATTAATTCATAACATTCCTGCTCGTACGTCATTACGTACCTTAAGGCCGACAACCTGATCAAGCTACCCCCGACATTCGGAGGCTCGTGGAGTATACAATAATTCAATAACTCATTCATCAATAAGTATTAACAAATTAATAGAGCAGGCTTTATCCAAATAATACTACTTTCCTCGTGTTACTATACTCCAGTTCTATATATCTTTATTTCAAATATTATCCATTTAGCCAGTTGTACGAGGACTTCACCTATGGCTTATACATTTCAAACTCAAACAAGGTATGTTGTGAAACAGGGAACTAAGCATAGCATCGACCAAGAAGACTCCTACATAACATCACATTCGATTGACGTGGTAGCATAGAATAATATCTATATACTCAATCAATTCATAATTAACGAAGATACGACCTAAACCCACTAATTAGGAATTAAATCTCCAAGAATTTAAATCATAAGCAATAATTCTTCCCACAAAACCACAATAAAATTCGATCAACGAGTAGCCTAATTTGATTCCTTCCTAAAGCTTTAAATCGATCAACTTCAGCAGCCCATTTTAATTCATTTCAGCAGCATAAACTTGGTTACATGTAGCACAAATTTGGCCCAAATAATTAAATTTTACCAAGAACATCAGCAGTGTTTCACTAAAAACATTGAATCCAAAACCATAAAATTTTCGAACCAAAACAACTAGATTTTGAATCAAAGTTCAGCAGGTTTCGAACTCAACAGAGATATTGTAAACACTAATACAACATATTTTTGGACCCTAACACAACAATTTTGGCCATCATAGCAGCATAAATTTTGAACCAACCAACATAAATTTCGAAGCATAAGCATGAAATTTTTGAACCATAAGCAGCTGCCTATATTGAACCAAAAAACAAGAAGATTTTCAAGCCCTAAACAACATAAAATTCGAGCTATAACAGTAGTAATTTCATCCCCAAAATTGCGCACAAAATTAGCCTAAACAACAAGAACCGTTGAACAAAGAAACATAAAACGACCAAGGGAAGAACGATTAAGGTATGAGGTACAAACCTGAAGAAAATCGGTTAAAAAAATGAAGAAGTCGTCCCTTACAGGCGAAATGGAGTTGGCGGGAAATGGGGAGAAGAATATAGAGAAGTCGATTTCAGTGTGTGTAAATGGTGTGGTGTGTTTTTTTCTTGTCTAGACCTAGACATGACCACGGTTCGTGAACCGCCGGTTGACGATTCGGAACCGCCGGTTCGATTGTTCAAAAGAGCTTGACCCTTAACCTTAACCTTCGTAGACGGTTCCGGTTACGGTTTATGAACCGCCGGTTACGGTTACGGTTACGGTTCGACCCTTATATTTTTTAAATTTAAAAAATTAAAATTAAAAATTTTATTTAAAAAATTAAAAATTAATCTAAAAGAATCATAAAAATAACAGAGGAAATATAAGGGGGAGGGGAGAGTTTGAACTGTTTAAGTTACCATTAACTCTCTATTTTCATATGAATCATTTAGCAATTTATATGTTGAGTTCCAACGTGTGGGTATATCTAGTAGAAATTTTCTAGGTGCATGTCATTAATCTTACAAAACTTACCCCATTGTTTCATGAAACTCGATGAGACCACAAATAAGATAATGTCATTTTAATTGATTGAATCTGAGTATCTAACGATACTAATTACATATGAAATTGATGTGAAACATATATAATTTTGATACCAATTACAAATGATATTGGTATGAAACATTTACAAATATGATACTAATTACTTATGAAATTCGTATGAAACCTATACAAATTTGGTACTAATTACAAAAGAGTTTGGTATGAAACATTTACAATTATGATACTAATTACATATGAAATTGGTATGAAAATATACAATTTTGGTATAAGTACAAATGATAGTGGTATGAAATATTTACAATTATGGTACTAATTACATATGAAATTGGTATGAAACATATACAATTTTGATACTAATTGCAAAAGAGATTGGTATGAATTATTTACAGTTTTGGTACTAATTACATATGAAATTGGTATGAAACTTATACAACTTTGGTACTAATTGCAAATGATATTGACATGAAACATTTACAATTATGATACTAATTACGTATGAAATTAACGAGTATAACATTGAATTATTTGTTATTTATCTATAAAAAAACAACACAAAAGTTATTGTTATGTTAAAAAAATCAGTAATGAGATTTGTAACTATCAATTTACATAAGAAACAAATGTCAATAAAATTAATTTTATGATGATTTCATTGATTAATCATAAATATATTAAGTTAGAAGTTATTAATTTTTATAATATAAAGTTAGTGGATTATCAATTCAATACGTTGTTCCCAAATCAGTATAAGTAAATTATTAAAAGATTTTATTAATTAATCAAATATTACATTATCGAGTTTCTATTGTAAATCATATTGTGATAAACTAAGATATACTTATTTAATTATTATATATATAATGAAAATCAAATAATGAACATAAAGTGATTGTAGAATAATTATAAAAGGTATATAATATCTTTGTTTTGTAATATTTGCTTCATTATTAAAATATTTTATTTTGCAACCACTATTTATAGTTCTTATTAATCTATCCAACATTTTTTGTTATATTTTCTTTGTTATAAATATGTTTCTATTATGGTACTAATTACATATGAAATTGGTATAAACATATACAACTTTGGTCTAATTACAAATGAAATTGGTATTGAAACATTATAATTATTATACTAATTACATAAGAAATTGGTATGAAACATATAGAACTTTGGTACTTATTACATATGAACTTGGTATGAAACCTTTACAATTTGGTACTAATTACACATGATATTAGTATGAAACATTTACAATTATGGTACTAATTACATATGAAATTGGTATGAAACCTATACAACTTTGGTACTAATTAAAATTATATTAGTATGAAACATTTACAATTATGGTACTAATTACACATGATATTAGTATAAAACATTTACAATTATGGTACTAATTACATATGAAATTAATATGAAATCTTTACAATTTTGGTACTAGTTACACATTATATTGGTATGAAATATTTACAATTATGGTAATAAATACATATGAATTGGTATGAAACATATACACAGTTGGTATTTGATGTGAGTCGTTATTTCTCACGTTCGGTAGAACTTGATGTTTGCGAAAATAAACAAAGAACACTACAATTTTTAAGTGGAAAACCCTCAAAAAGTGAACGAGAAACACGAGACCTTGTCCAGTATGAATTCTTTACTATAAAAATGGATTTTTTTACATGACTTTGATACAACACACAAATATCGAACTGGTATGAAACCTATACAACTTTGGTACTAATTACAAAATGAAATCGACGAATATAACATTGAATTATTTGTTATTCATATATAAGAAAACAACACAAAAGTTCTTATTATGTTAAAAAGAGTCAGTAATGAGATTTTTGATTATCAATTAGAAGTTATTAATTTATATAATATAAAGTAAGTGAATTATCAATTCAATATGTTGTTTCCAAATCATTATAAGCAAATTAGTAAAAGATTTTATTAATTAATCAAAATATTATATTATCGAGTTTCTATGGTAAGTGATATCGTGGGAGACTAAGATACACTTATTTGATTATTGTATATAATGTAAATCAAATAAAGTGCTTGTAGAATAATTAAAATGTATATATTATATTTGTTTATAATAATTTCTCCATTATTATAATATTTTATTTTGCAACAACTATTTCTTTAGTTCTTATGAATTTATCCAACATTTTTTGTTATATTTACTTTCCTATAGTTTATTTTTATTTTACGATATTTATTTAAGAGCATAACATATTTTTCTAGATAATTTTTATTTATATTTATCAATGTAAAATAGTTATCATTTTACATATATAATATATATTGTCTGTTAGTATATATAATTATATTATCTAAAATAAAACAAACATGATAATAGCTTAGTGGTAAGAAGCTATCTATACATGTTGGAGGTCAAGAGTTCGAATCTTTATCAACACACTTTAATTTTAAAATGAAAATAAATATTTAAAAAAAATAAAAAAAACCATGGAACTGGCGGTTCGAACCGGCGGTTCCACGGTTTCCGTCGGTTCGGACCCGTGAACCGGGTCAACGATTAACCGGCCTGTTGACCCGGTTACGGATCCGGGCCGGGCCGCTGTTTATATTAAACCGCGGTCATGCCTATCTAGACCTAGCTTTTTAATCTCAACCTTACACTTAGTACACACACTTAAATTTCATCTATTCTCAAAAATCAAATAATTTATTTAAATCAAAGACTCAAAGTAACGGCCATTATTATTTATAAGAATTGATTAAAAGTTGCACTACAAGTTCACCACCACTAGATTCATTCCAAATCCGGTCCGATTATGATTCCCAATAATTTAATTTCCAAAATTAACTCAAGTTTACTCAAACTAAATTAAATAATTAAATGTAGATAAATTCGGGGCATCACTCTTCTCCCTAAATACGTTATTTTATTATTTGCAAGAACTCTTTTTTTAATTAATTCACACGACAATTTCAACCCACATTATTTTATTCTCAACTTTGAACCCAATTTACAATTCCAAGAAATTATTTCGGTGATTATATCATAATTTACTATGATTAAATCAAATAATTAAATATAATTATTTTCGGGACATCACAATTATCCCCACCTGATAAATTTCGTCCACGAAATTTAAGTGAGTACCTTATTTATATCAAACATTTCTAGGTTAACATAATCATATTTTTAGCTGTCAAGTAAGTTCTGGTATGCTCAATTATCGTATTTACATAATCACTTCTTCTTAATGATATTCCGCATAGTTTTACAGGAATGCAACATTTTACTGCCTTGTAATATCATTTCTTGCCATCAAGGGGAAAAAAATCTACATTATTTCTCATTGACCAAATCATATGTTTTCTCTCGATGTCGATTCCTCATAAACACTATCATAAACACTGACAAGGTTTACATATACTAATGTTTCCAAAATTATGTTATGTATATATGATCATATATCTCAGCTAGATCTAAACAACCATAAATCTTATGATTTACGACATCAAGTCAGTTTCACATTCACTTGCTTACCTCATCTCATTACATTTTAATTTAATAGTTTATGGATTTTGTATAAGTCATTTCTTCCAACCTAATGCAAAGTTACACTTTTTAGTTTCAATGTTGTACAGAGTTCTCACAAGCTCATTTACAACTCTTATATCACATATGCATATCCGGTTATATTGTTAACCCATTAATTACACAAACACTGATGTTCTTTTACTAGCGTTCAAGTATCATCTCAGATTAGTATCGACATACCACAAATGTCATGTGTCATATATGTATTCTTACTATTCCATTCACTTATGCACACAATCTCGGTTATGTTGTTATGCTAAATACTTTCTCTAAGAATTCTTTATGCACACAAGGTTAATTTCATAATTCCTTCGCCAATTCACATGAAACTCAAATCAATCAACAATAATGGTACTTAACAGTCCACAAGTATTTTAACAAAGTTCATTCTCAAAATACCAAAACATAAACAGTCGTCCATTTTTATCAACGTGTATTACAAATCCGTAACAATGCACCAATATCAATATCGTATAATTAACCTCATACCTGTGTAGCTGCAAAAATCTGCAATGTATACCGTGATCATAATACCGTACCTTGCACATACTACATAGTGTAGTAGCGTTACTCATCATATATACTTCATAATAGAGTGACAGTGCTCTGAAAAATCAATCTCCCCATATATCATCACACAGCTACTATCTGGCGCAAAGTAAGTACTATAAAATCACTAGTACTTCTTATATACATATCTCATAATCACATACAATATTAGTTAGTCATTATCAATATTAAGAATTCCCCAATCATCGAACATGAATATTCATGCGTTAAAATGTTCACATATTTCTGTATGCATCATTCTACTGCATACTACTACATATTTGAATAATTGCATTTAACACAAAAATTTAATCTCATATATTAATAACAATGTAGCTTGTTTTATTCATTATCTCATCAATATTCAACGTTACTGTACTATCACATGATCAGGTATCGCCTCTTATGCATTAGCAGTACTCCTGAGCTGTCAAACACAAGTCTCATCACATATCATCATTTGGCTATTATCTGGCGCCCAATAACTACTTGAAAATCCATTAGTAATTCTCATATGCATGTATCGTAATTTATAAGCATCCCAGTCCCTAACTCAATAGCAGAACATAATAAATAGTCGAACGTGAATATTGTGTCGTGAGTATTCAGACATTAACATCGTTATATCGTTTATCATGTTGTGTCCGTATCATCATTAATCATCACATGACTGCTAATCATTACCGTCGTTAAGCACAAGAGAACAAAAGCATAGCCTCATGAACTTTCATACATCATTACATTCTATGTTTCTTCATGCTCGCATGTTTATATTCAACTTAACATAATACGAGATAAATCAGCCATTAAATCCGTAATATATAAAGCCACAATGCTTTCACAGAAATGAATATCACTACAAAATAATTATTATTGCCCCACCATTATCTCATTAATGGATATCATAGATGTGGTGTTACCACACCGGTTATACCCCTCCCTGTCTCGTCACTGCAACAATAACAAATGAATGAATATAGCAATAATATGTTTCATTTAAAATTTCATCCCCAACTATTTTCACATGTACAACTGATTATCATAACTTATATAAATCAACAGAGGTAATTCCAATTAATATATAGTGGTATGTTAAGACAAATATAATTGTTTACCTCAACTCTTCAGTCGCTTTCAACATTCCAATATCCTCTTGGGCCTAGATTTCATGTACTCAAGAAACAACAACATATATGTATATAACATGTCGTTCGCTACCATCTGCAATCAACACATCATCAATACTCATCGCACATAAACCGACGGTACATCATAATTGTACACATACACGTTGCCAATAATGGCACACATAATCTCATTGCTAATAGCGGTACACAATACTCATCGTCCTACAACGGCACTTAATACTCATCGCTTAATACTCATCGCTCTACGGCGGTACACAATACTCATAGCCCTATGGCGGCATATACTCATACTCATCGCCCATAATATTGGTGTCACATACTCATACTCATCACCCATAATATTGGCGGCACATACTCATACTCATCGCCCATAATATTGGTGGCACATATTAATACTCATCGCCCATAATATTGGCTGCACATACTCATACTCATCGCCCATAATATTGGTCGCATATACTCATACTCATCGCCCATAATATTGGCGGCACATACTAATGCTCATCACCCATAATATTGGCGACACATCCTCATCGCTATGTATACATCGGCATGTAGTCATGCTCATATATCATAATAACAAGACGAATATCAATACATGTTTGTGAGTCAGCATGTACCTATGTTATCATACCCACAACATACCCATATCTGATCATCACTCATAGCAAGAGTATAATATTATCCCCATTTACTGTCATCAGATATCATATCTTGTTTCTCAATTCCTGGTTTTTCCTACAAATCATACTTCTCAGCACATCATAAATATATAACATGCGTGCAACTCAATAAAATTCATTTATTCTATTACTAGCAACCATATCAAATTACCATCGACACTAAATACTCTTAGCATGGCGTATCATTTGTTACTCATCTATCAACGATATATTATAAACAATTACTAACTCAATGCACTTCTCAATAAGTGTCACCATCAGGATATGTACCCAGTTGCACAAACCATGCTCCTCGTATTTTATATATGATCCTGTAACCAAAACGGTTAGCAATAACACAAATTTCTATCGATTCATATCATAAGATGCACATAGAAGTACATAACTGTTGCACATCATGAACGCAAAATCACAATCTTGTATAAATAATGTACTATTCAACTCCCTAGACATACCATAGACCCTTAAACGGCCCAAAGAGCTAACCTGGCTCTGATACCACTAATGTAAGATCCTTCAATGATAATCAAGCATTAAGACTAAATACACTTAATAGTTAATTATAAGATCATAAGTGTATAAAAGAAACTCATTCTTTAAAACTCTCTAGATACTTCATATTTTCAATTGTGTGATTTTACCAAAAATTTTGGCAGAGTCTCCCCACAAATTGGACATACAGGGGAAAAATAAAAATAAAAATATATCTACATGACAATAATAATATTCCAAACAACAAATCCTCATAAAATTAATCACAAAACAGTTTACCAACTAAATTCATCTAACTAATGTTATATGCTCAAATCATAATCCCCGTCTTTGTCAATCAGTAACCAACAATATAATCAATTCTCAATACGTAATTCATAACACACATTTTCCTCGGACAATAAAATGCACATAAATCAATCAAATGAAAAGAGGTACTCCAACACTTCTATACAGACTATATACAAGCATCGAAATACTCACGAACGAGCAATGAATAAATAAATATAATTTAACTTGTATAATCATATTCTCAATCTACCGATAATTGGTACAATACTTCTGAGGACATTATTCTCCAATGAAGCTCGAGCTTACTTCCCACAGCCAACATAGTACCTGTTTTACCTGTTTCAACATAAACAACCCCCACACGAGTGAGCGTACACCAAAAAAATCATATGCATATAATAAATTAAATACACAGTCCATAAATTCACAAATATATACTGGTATAATAAAGAGATACTTCCTTTTTATTGCTGGAAAAAGTCCTAGATCTTTCTACATGCTCCTGTCTCAAAACCCCATAATTATAAACTTCCAATTTCGAATAATAAATCATCGAATGTCTCTGTTTAGTAAATTCACAATTACATATCCATAATGATAATTATAAATCCATACTATCATCACAATGATCCATTATACTCAAAATACATCACTCTTCGTACATTTATATTTAACAACATATCAATGGCCAGTCTGACTATCAACCTCGACCATTCTCACCCATTTCTCATGTCCAACCTAACATAGCCATAAAATTCAATTCGTATATCCAGTTATTGTATTTTCATATTCCTCATGCCATAAGCATTAAACTCACATTACAGATCAAAAAACTTATATTTGCACACAATAATAAACTCACATTTAAGCGTAGATATATAATTAATTGATAACATACATGCTCGTACGTCAATACGTACCTTAAGGTCGACAACCTGATCAAGCTACCCCCGACATTCGGAAGCTCGTGGAATATATACAATAATTCAATAGCTCATTCATCAATAAGTATTAACAAATTAATAGAGCGGCTTTACCCAAATAATACTACTTTCCTCGTGGGTTTTTTTTAAAAAAAATTTTAAAAAAAAATATTTTCAAAAATACTTCGAAAATAAAAATGTTGCAAATATATCTTAAACCGCCGTTTCCAACGGCGGCTGTTAATGCATCGAGGGGCCGCTTCAGGGAGAAGCGGCCCCTACATGTTTGAGGAGCCGCCCATACAATGGGCGGCTCCTATTATTTTTTTTATCTATATATATATATATTATTAATATAATATATTATTATTATATATATTATATACGTATATATATATTAATATATATATATTATTTTATTATTATTATATATAATATATACGTGCATATATATAAATATTATTATTATTATTATTATTATGATTATTATTATTAGGGCAATTCTTAAATCTTTAAAGGCAATCTAAAATTGATCATAAGTCTCTGTGTAAGAAAATTTTTGATGTCAGTCCACATATCATAAATTACATTAGTTCTAACTCCTTATTCACCTAGAATTACTAAAATACCCTGGCTTTGTCATACGTAAAGTTTGTATGAAACATATATAATTTTGGTATTCAATATACATAAAATTAGTATGAAACCTATACAACTTCAGTGCTAAGTATACATAAAATTGATATGAAACCTATAATAATTTTGGTACTAAATATACATAAATTGATAAGAAACATACATGGTAAGAAAAAATTGATAACAGCCACCCAATCCTAACGAGTGGGCGGCTGCTACATGATTTAAGGGCTATGAAACTAATTTTATACCAAATAATAATATAATATTAAATATGTAAAATTATTATAATAAATTAATATTATTAGTTATAGTATATTATAATATATTAATTATGTTATATTATTATTAATTAATAAATAATATTTATTATATTAGTTATAACATATATATATAAATAACATAAAATATTAATTTATTATAATAATTTTAAATAATTAATATTATACTATTATCTGGTATAAAAACGAGTTTCAAAAATTGGTATGTGACCTATAATAATTTTGACATCAAAAGTTCTCTTACACAGAGACTGATGATCTGTTTTAAATTACATTTGGAGATTTAAACTGAATTTGCCCTAATAATAATTAGAATATATATATACATATATATAATAATAAATAATATATTAGTTTTTAAAAAATTAAAAAATTAAAATTTTTTTTAAAAAATTGAGGGGCCTCTATTAGAATAAACGGCCCCTCAATTTTTTTTTTTATTATAATATATTATATTATAATAATATAATTTATTAATATTAATATAATAATAATATTAAAATTGAGGTATTATAATATATTATAATATAATTTATTAATATATTAATATATTATAATTATATTAAAATTGAGTGGCCGCTTATTCTAGTAGCGTCTACTCAATCTTTTATATTATTATAAAAATCATTATTAAATATATATATATAATATATATTTATATTATGATTATTATTATTATGGAAAATTCTTAAATTTTTAAAGGTAATTTAAAATTGATCATCAGTCTCCGTGTAAGATAATTTTTATATCAGTCCACATGTCATAAATTATATTAGTTCTAACTCGATATGTGGACTGACATAAAAAATTTTCTTACACATAGACTTATGATCAATTTTAGATTGCCTTTAAAGATTTAAGAATTGCCCTAATAATAATAATCATAATAATAATAATAATAATTATTATATATATGCACGTATATATTATATATAATAATAATAAACATAATATATATATATATATATTAATATATATATACGTATATAATATATATAATAATAATAATATATATATTAATAATATATATATACATAAAAAAAAAAATAAGAGGAGCCGCCCATTGTATGGGCGGCTCCTCAAAGATGTAGGGGCCGCTTCTCCCTGAAGCGGCCTCTCGATGCATTAGCAGCCGCCGTTGTAAACGGCGGTTTAGGGTATATTTGCAATATTTTTATTTTCGAAGTATTTTTGAAAATAATTTTTTTTTTTAAATTATTTTAAAAAAAAAACCTTCCTCGTGTTACTATACTCCAGTGATGTGTATCTTTATTTCAACTATTGTCCACCATTTAGCCAGCTGTACGAGCACTTCACCTATGGCTTATACATTTCAAAATCAAACAAGGTATGTTGTGAAACAGGGAACTAAGCATAGCATCGACCAAGAAGACTCCAACATAACAGCACATTCGATTGACGTGGTAGCATAGAATAATATCTATATACTCATTCAATTCTTAATTAACGAAGCTACGACCTAAACCCACTAATTACGAATTAAATCACCATGAATTCAAAATCATAAGCAATAATTATTCCCTCAAAACGACAATAAATACGATCAACAAGTAGCCTAATTTGATTCCTTCCTACCGCTTTAAATCGATCAACTTCAGCAGCCCACTTTAATTCATTTCAGCAGCATAAACTTGGTTACATGTAGCACAATTTTGGCCCAAATAGCAATTAAATTTGACCAAGAACATCAGCAATGTTTCAATTAAAAACAGCAAGATTTTGAATCCAAAACCATAAAATTTTCGAACCAAAACAACTAGATTTTGAATCAAAGTTCAGCATGTTTCGAACTCAACAGAGATATTTTTAAACACTAATACAACATATTTTTGGACCATAACACATCAATTTCGGCCATCATAGCAGCATAAATTTCGAACTAACCAACATAAATTTCGAAGCATAAGCATGAAATTTTTGAACCATAAGCAGCTGCCTATATTGAACCAAAAAACAAGAAGATTTTCGAGCCCTAAACAACATAAAATTCGAGCTATAACAGTAGTAATTTCGTCCCCAAAATCTCGGGCAAAATCAGCCTAAACAACAAAAACCGTCGAACAAAGAAACATAAAACGACCAAGGGAAGAACGATTAAGGTATGACGTATACAAACATGAAGAAAATCGCTTAAAAAATGAAGAAGTCGTATCTTACAGGCAGTGTTTTCAACATCGACCCGGACCGGCAGGTCCAACCGGTTGACTCCCAAAAACCGATGCACTAACGAACTGGTAAGAATCGGGTTTAACCAGCCAACAACAGTCCGACCGACGAACCAGCTGACCGATAGGAACCGCGATTATATCTCCGTTTTTTTCCTCTCTTCGCGAAATACCAAATTCTAGCTACGATTGTTTACAGGTACCTGATATAGTAGGCCGATTTGCAGCAGTTTGAAGTGCACAACTCCTATCAGTTGAGATGGGAAAAGGGTTTTGCTCTCAATCCTCCATTTTTCCAACAGATTCACTAGGGATGGCAATGTGACGGGTCCAAACCTGGATCCGCATTGAACCCGCCCCGCCGGGGCGGGTCTAGACCCGCTTCAACCGGGTTTGGAAGCGGGGCGGGGTGGGTCCTGGGATTGGCCGAACCCGCCCCGCTATACATTTTTATTTTATTTTTTTAAAAATATGATATTGATTATACATTTTACTTCTTTTATTGAACAATAAAGTGTCATTATTTAATTTTATATCAAAATTCATGTGTTCATGTTAAAAAAGTTGGACATTTTGAAGTAAATAAGAGCAAATTAATAAATATTTAGTAGTTTAAAGATAGTTTTACAATGTTTATTATAAATATTTACTAGAGAAAATATGAAATTTAATCACAAAACTCAAAACTTTTGTGTTTCAAAATTAATTTCTAGCTAAATTTTTTTTTTTAAAAAAAAAAAAAAACTGGAACCAAGGCGGGGCGGGGCTGGTCCGGGTTTTATGTTTAGCGGGGTGAGTCGTGGGATTGGTCAAACTCGTCCCATACCCGACCCGTTGCCATTCCTAAGATTCACCGTCGTTGAGATGGGAAAAGGGGTTTGCTCCATTTCAAATTTTGACAATGTTAAGAGAGAGAATATGAAGAGATGACATTTTTAAATGTGTAGTCCATTAGGTTGGGTCTTTCACAATACAGTAGAAGCTCTATAAATTAATACTCGATTATTTAATAAACTCTTTAAGATAATATTTTTGGTCGGTCCCGACTCAGGGGTATGGTGCTAAATTAATAATTCGCTAAAATTATAAGATAATACATTTTTTGATAATTTCTATAGACTCCATATAAAATATAAATTAATAATTCCTTTATACTACATATTACATGAATGATTTATGAAAGTTTCTTTAAAAATGACTCAATTGTCTTTTGTTGTTTTGTTGAAATCAATTTCACCTTGAATCTCGTCTCTAATTTTCCTTATCATTATAAGAACTTCTGGTGTTGTTTTCTCATAGCTCAACAAGAAAGTATTCAATGTGATTGCCACTTTAATAGCCTCGTTTCGCGAAGGGGGCTCCATGGTAGAACTTTCATCATCATCTTCATCATCTTTATCAGTTCCAATAACGCTCTCAATAATTTCTTCATCAGTCAACAACTTTGCAACTACATTTTCTTCTGGGTGGTTCAGGACATCTTCGACATCCATTGCATTGCGATAACCCAACTCTTCGATCAAATTTTGGAGTTCTTGAGTGCTTTCACCACCTACCTGTTCATCGGAGTTCTCAAAAGCCATGTTATCTGTTGATCGAAGTTTACAATGACGAAAGCAGTTCGCAATTGTATTTGCACGAACATCCATAGTCCATGCTGAAATTGCAAGATTAATTGCATCTAACACATTTATTTTTGCTAGATTTGGAACCCCTAATTCATAACCCTCCAAAAGACTTCTATAAAATTGACGACGATAATGCATCTTAAAAGCTCGAATAATCCCCGCGTCACAAGGTTGAATTTTTGAAGTTGTGTTTGGTGGCAAAAAAAATAATTCAACATTTTGCAATCCTTCAATAATTTTTGGATGAGCAGGGCAATTATCCACAATCAAGAGAATTTTTTCTTCCAACCATTTTTTTATCAAGTTGGCGAACATATTCTTCAAATAACATCCCAGTCATCCAAGCTCGTTTGTTAGCACAGTACTCACAGTTCAAACTGTTCAAGTTTACATTCTTGAAGCACCTTGGTTTAGCATATTTCCCAATAATCCATAAAGGAATTTTCTCTGAACCGTCCTCATTACAGCAAATAACAACGGTTAGTCTTTCCTTGTCTTTTTTTTTCCCTTCAAGTTGCATTGTTGCAAGGGAATGATCCGGTTGAAGTCTAAAAAACAAACCTGTTTAAGATCAAAACATGTAAATAATTACATCACTAAAGTACAAAATAAAAAATAATAAAATAATAAAAAACAAACCTGTTTCATCCATATTAAAGTTGTCTTTCATTTCAAACTGATCCACTTTGTCTCTTATAGTTTTTAATTTGTCTTCCATGCCCTCCATTTCAACTGATCCACTCTCTCCAAAACTCCGGAAATTTTTAATTCCATATCTTGCTTTGAACTTTCCAAGCCAACCAATAGAAAAAGTAAAGTCTGGAGTATCCACATGATACATATCCTTCATGAACTTTTTCGCCTTCTCGATGATTAGTTCACCTGTCATATTCACGTGTTTTTTATATTGAAGATTCCATTCATAGAGAGATTTTTCTAGGTCAGGAAATTTTGCCGGTTTGCGTCGCTTAACATCACCTCTTTCGGGAGCCAGTGAGAGATACTCTGAAGACCGCTTAACTGTATTCGATATTGTCCCTTGACTCACCTGCAAACCATAGTTACTAAGAACCCATTTTTGCAATTGCTTTTGAGTGAGACTTGGATTATCCTTGTTGTGCTTGCATAATGCTCTTCGAATCTCGTCGGTGATTTTTGTTTTTTTCACACCTTTTAAGATGGGACGACATATTGTGTGTATGATTTGTTTGTGTTAGCATATTTTTATCTTGTATTTATTTGTATAGAAAATATTTTTTAATGTCCATAAAGTGATACTTGGGAGATTGAAGAGTTCTTTCAAATTGGGCTCTTCATTTCATATACGTACATGCATTGTACAATAATTAAGTGGAAGTTTGAAAGGTGTTTGTAATTGAGTATTCATTATAAATTAATAAAATATTAATTAATATATTAATTATTAATTTATCGATTAATTAATAACTCTTTTAATTAATAAATTTTGGTGGTCCCATGAGTATTAATTTATAGAGTTTCAGCTGTAATACATATTTTTAACATATAATAGAAAATTGGAATAAATGCTTGCTTCATATATTTTATTATAGTTATTAAATTTTGTAATTTTTTTGTCGATTAATTATGTTATATGATATATAATTAGAAGTTATAAAATTTGTATTATCATATAATATAAATATGTGGGTTTTTAATGAATAAAATAATAATTATATGAAGAAATACTACATGGGTTTTTTTTAGTAAGAATGAGACTATAATATTTTCTTCCAAAAAAACGAAAATGGCTCCAATTTTAGTCTCCTATCATTTTAAATTTTTTGAAATTTTTTCATAGTGCATATACATATATATATATATATATATATATATATATATATATATATATATATATATATATATATATATATATATTATATCATGCTTACATCATACACTGGTTGAACCGACAGTTCAACCGATCGAACATGTAAACAATAAGGGTACCGATTTTATATCCGGTCCGATTTTGAAAACAATGCTTACAGGCGAAGATAGAGGCGGCATGAAATGGGGAGAAGAATGGAGAGAAGTCGATTTCAATGTTGCCGGTTCAACCGATCGAACCGATCAAACATGTAATTAATAAGGGTATCGATTTTATATACGGTCCGATTTTATGAAATGGGGAGAAGAATGGAGAGAAGTCGATTTCAATGTGTGTAAATTGTGTGGTGTGTGTTTTTCTTGTCTAGCCCTATCTTTTTAATCTCAACCTTACACTTAATCCACACCCTTAAATTTCATCTATTCTAAAAAATCAAGTAATTTATTTAATGGTTATTATTATTTATAAGAATCATTGATTAAAAGTTGCACTACAAGTTCACCACCACTCGATTCATTCCAAATCCGATCCGATTATGATTCCAAATAATTTAATCTCCAAAATTAACTCAAGTTTACCCAAACTAAATTAAATAATTAAATGTAGATAAATTCGGGCATCATAATTCTCCCCAAATATGTTATTTTATTCTCTTTTTAATTAATTCACAAGACAATTTCAACCCACAATTATTTTATTCTCAACTTTGAACCCAATTTACAATTCCCATAAATTAATTCTGTGATTATATCACAATTTACTATGATTAAATCAAATAATTAAATATAATTGTTTCTCACATTAGCATAATACATCCGATATTTCCAAAAGTCTATGCATCAACAACAAGATAATCACAAAGTCAACTGCCATCATCCCTTTTATGCAAACATTTAACCTACGCACGTATACTAAAGTTCGATCTCCCCGCCCCCATGAGATCTTCAAGAAGTATACGAATTGAACCAAACAGTTCAATAACTCGGCTAACGGAAGTGTAATTCGAACTCCAACGAGTAGATACAGTTCATTGCAAAGTACTAGCTTGATTAACCCCACAACCAGTCCCAAGTTCTCCCGATGCTATCAAATCAATAATCTCATCTTCTCGAATTGATTTTAATTGAGAATGTCGTTTTGAAGATGCACTCACAAAATTAACAATAGAACTCAATTTAGAAAAAAAAAATAGCCATACATCTGATACTTCTTTTGATGTTGCAACTAAAGTAAGTTGTAATCGGTGAGCAAAACAATGAAACGTAATATGCAGATGGACAATCTTTGAGGAATAATGCTTGTAATCCATTACATTCACCACTCATATTGCTAGCACCATCATATCCTTGATCTCGAATATTTTCGGTTAAAAGCTTATGTTGTGCTAATATGTTGCATATATGTGTTTTCAAAGTCAAGGATTTGTGTCATCAACACAAACAACTAAAAAATCTCTCCCTGACAAACCCATCACAATCAACGTATCGCAACAGAATAGCCATTTGTGATTTATGAGACTCATCAACTGCGTCATCAACGAGAATACAAAATTTAGCATCCCCAATTTCATCAAGGATTTTACTTCGCACAATATCAACAATAATTTTCAATATCTCCCATTGAATTGATGGTGATGTATAATTGGCATTCTTGGCTGCTTTGATATCACCAATTTCTTTGCACAATTCTCCTTGAAATTTGATCAATTCAAAAAAAATTCCACGATTACGAGAATCTACCGACTCATCATGTCCTCTGAATGCACATCCCTGCAATGCTAGCCACTTCACAGCTATAATCGATGTCTTTAGAAGTAATCTATTTTTCTTTACAACATTTTTTGATTGTTTGTACATCCTTCTATTGATATGTTGGGATACATTTTTCAAGCCCTCCAATTTTTGCATAGTCATACCATATGATGAATTGCAATCTCCTTCATGTTTTTTCAATGGACAATCTTGCAATTAACTCTTTTCCAATTCTCGAACCCCTCCACCGTAAAATTCTTATGATGTGATGAAGGAGTATCAAAAAGATAACACGAAAAACAAAATGCAGCTAGCCATGGAAACTTTATAAACCAAGAAGATTGAAAACTATGTTTTTGCTACTTAAAATCAACAAGGGGATATTCATATACGGGTTGATATGGTCACATCCCAACATACTCTCTCCGAACCTCATCTTGTTTATCACATGGATATTGCCAAATTCCAATTCGCTTTCTAGGATCTCGTTCATAATATGGAGTATTGTCTTCTAATGGACTGAGAGTCACTTCATTGTCAATTCTGAGTTTTTTTGTTTCCAATGTAGATCTTGAACTTGACGGATGGGGATCATCTAGTGCTTTTGAATTTTTCGATTCATTTTTTTTCTGGTTGAAATAATCATATATACTTCGTTTTGACATTTTAATTCACCTATAAATAAAAAAAATCCTTCACTAATTGACCTATATGTATGGTGCACAAGAGAGCAACTAAATCCATAAAAGCTACTAATTTTGATCTATGAGTGATCGTGAAGCACTAACCTAACAAACTTTTCTTTTGTCACATGAGAAACCGCATAAACCAGATTATGCACTTTGAATAAAGAAACAGAAGCAAGAATCAAGCCGTAAAAAATATTTTTAAAAAAATCTCTATTAGATGATATAACCTAAAAATATGAATAAGCATCTCGAGAAATCTTACTTGATTGGAGGGAAGGAGAGACCGATAGTGATTGTCGGATTTGTGAAGCGTGAGGTGTGAAGATAATTAGATGAATAGATGATGGGTTTGTGACTTTTGAGGCTTATGATTTTGATTCAGCAACATAAAAAAAAAATTGTTTGGGCTGAACTATAATTTTAACCACATTTTTTGAGATATATAATTAAAATAATTTTTTTTTTTTTTTTTTGGGCTTGGGGGTGGTGTGGGTGGGAGGGGCATCAACCCCCAAATCCCTTGTATCAAGTCCGCCTCTGCTCTCTGTATATATGGTCGCCATTAGAGAAGAATATGTTTGATGAACACAAAAATCTCATGTGAAGATATTCACTAAAGCAACAATCGATTCAGAAATTGATTTGAAAAATAGTGTGAATCAAGGAAGCGCAAAAAAAAAAAAAACGAAACGAAAGACTCGATCTCAATCGAGGAATTGAACTGGAAAAAAAAAATCGGTCTCAATCGAGGAGAGAATACTGATCAAAACCAGTCTCTATGCCATGTCAAAACTAGAGCACAAAACAGGAGAAATGGAAGAATGCATTTACGTGTAGTTGAAGTCTATACAAAGAATGAAAAGGTATAATCTGGTTTACAATATCATATTTTCGTCTCAATAAGTTTTTTTTTTTTATAAAAATTGGTCTGCTTTTTGCGTGTTGAACAATGGAGGATTTCGGGATTTGAGCAAAAGTGGGATGATGTGAAGAATGGTGCACGCGTGCAGCACTTGACAATCGTACATCATGGATAAAAACTCGTGCATCATGGGAAGTTTGGTTCATGGTTCAATGTTCAAAAAATTCAGAATCGTGCAGCACTTAACAAAAATTTAAGAATTTTTGGGGGGAAAAATCGTGCATGATTTTTTTTATGATTTTTTGTAGTGGGGGTGCACGATTTTTGACTACTTTTTAACATGTTGGTGCACAATTATTTAACATGGTGGTGCACGCTTTTTAAAAATTGGATGCACTAAAATTGATTTTGATGCACGATTTAGGCCTGTGGTGAACATTTTTGGCAAAAAAAAATTTCAGAATTTTGCGATGCACGTACTACAGTAATTTTTGTGCACGTGCTACATTACTTTTTTGTGCACGGTGCTACAGTGATTTTGTGCTACAATGACCGCACGAGAATTATTAATATCATTTCAACAGGAAATAGAATTAAATTAATTGCTGTTTTTTTGGTAGATTATATTGAATTCTTGTCCACCAAATGGTACCGGCCCGTAAATACCCCTATAAAAAATATAAACATGTAAAAAACATTTCTTTATGTGTTCATATAAATTAATTATGAAAAATAATATATTATTTTTATACAAAATAGTGTAAACTTTTACCAATCTTAATATAAATTATTTATGCTAAAAAACGTCAATATTTTTTTTTATGCCCACCCCCAACTGTTTTAAAAACTTTTACCCCTCTTAATGAGCAAACCCATGTTTGGCTATATATAAAAAAAATCCATGTTTGGCTATCCATATTTGCCGTTTTAAATAAAAATAATAGTAATATACGTTTACTATCGGGAATTTGATATTTTACCTCATAATACAAAATCAGAGGCGTAAAATAAGTCGAGTCGATACAATTCGCTCTCTTTCTTTTCTATTTACTACTTTTCCGCGTTCTTTGCGTGATTCTTTTACTAACTCTCTTTTTTAACATAATTATTGAATCTATAACTGATACAAATATCCAGTTAGATAAAATTTTAAAAAATTATATTTTAATTTTGAACACTTTAATTTTAGACATAATTCGATAAACATGGACTTAAAAGACATAATTCAATAAACAAATTATTGGAATGATGGTTTTAGCTATAATTTAATATAATGTAACTTTGCAAACGTTGTGTGCTTGTACAGTCTTTTCTTATGTTAATTGTTGTATGTTTGTTCAGTCTTTTTGTCTAATTTTTTTTTGTGGAGTATAACTGATTTTTCTAATTTGTTTTTTTTGTAAAACATGTTAATATTATAATTAGCAATAGGGGGTATTATGATCATTTAACATATTGCGGGCTTCGCGATCTTTTTTGTAAGAAATTTAATAAAATAAATAAGCTAATGGATAAATAAGCTTAAAAAACAAATGTATAATTTTATAAAAATAAACATAAAAATCATAGAAAAATATTTCATTACATATGATTTTGAAACACCGAATATAAATTTTCTAAAATAACTTAAAGCTCAAATTACAATAAACATAAAAGAAGCTAACGTAAGCGATATCTAATAGATCTAAAAAAGTTTTAACAATCCCGCCATAGTCGTTCTCCACCTCTCTTCTGGCTTGGGCTATTTTAAACCTTAAGCAATCTCAGGTAGACATGGGCGAATGTACATGGAAGTGAGACCCCTGAAAAATTAGTTGTTATTATATAATTATACTAAAACTTAACAAGCAGTAGGCGATGGGCTAGTGATGAGAGTTAGAAGTTTAATTAGCTTCAACCCAGGTTCGAATCTTGATGAAGTCGTTGGTGAATGGTGTGCAGGGGAGTTTATGTTTGTCAGTGTGTGTACAATTATTATATTTTTTATCATGAAATTCAATTTTAAATAATTAATGATACATTGAACTTTATGTTTTTATCATACAAATTAATTTTAAATAATTAATGATATATTTAACTTAAAAATGACCATGACGTTTTCTAAAATCGTCTTTTTTTCTCAATCAATTAAACAATAAAAAATCAATTGACTATTTTTTTTTCAAAAAATACTTGTTTCTGATTAATCAGAAACAAGAAAGAAATTTATGTCAAAAAATAAGAAAAAAAGCATCATTACTATTAAATGAATTATCAAAGATTTCAATTTTTTTTAAAGATTTTAATTCTTATTAATTTGTCAAATTAGTTATAAATATACAAAATATTTTGATTTTCAAATGATTTAGTTGAGTTTTTCCCCCCTAAAAAATTTGATAAATGAGAACCTTTTATGTTTTTTTTACTTATTAAAGAATACACATGAAAATAAAAAGACTCAGAAACATAGATATAATGTAATTAATTTTTGCCCCCCTCAACATATTTCCTAGATTCGCCCCTGAGGTAGATGATGTTTTGTGGCTGAAAGATGGACCCAATCAATATGGTATTTATAGGCTTTTTAAAAAAAATTAAAAATACATATATATATAACATATCAATCATTTATCAATCATATTAAGTTAGTCCATAATTGGGGTTAAACCGAGTTTATATAAGCATTTTCGAACAAGATTCGACAATTGAAACCTATAAATTTATAAAAGCATTAATCATCATTGACTTGAACAGAGTAGATAACACTAAAATTGAAAGAAATCAACTTCATGCTAACGTACAAGTGATTAATAATATCATCTAAAACTATACACATTGAGAGAGTATTATAGCAAACGTACACACACCCCTTCATCATAAAAGTTTAAACTAAAAATACTAAGTTGACACATAAGATAAGCTTACATCGAATGTACTCCCCTTTCAATACACACACAAGATTCTTACACAACTTACTACCAATCTCAAGCCCCATACAAACCTGAAAAGCCAAACCATAATGGAGTAGAAGCAAGAACTAAGATCTTTTCATACATTAACTTGCTCGCAAATCGCTACAAACTTGTTAACACGCGCAAAATCAGCTCCGGGATAACGTGATTACATATTTTTGGTACCAGAACGGTCCATCCAGTGCACTTTGAGCTCGATTTCACCACACTCGACATTTCTAAGTCTCAGATACATGTGTTGAACCACTTGTCCATTTTCCGATACTACATAGCTCTCTTCAGCTAGGCAGTTTTCCCTTTTAGGTTTCATGGTTGTGATCACAGTTCTACTTAGAACATTATCTAAATCCATTTTAACTACTTCAAGAAATGGTTTGATGTCGAATTCGGCATCCCCCATTTTGTCGTCAGGGGTGAATGTATCTTTATCATAAACTTGCTGCGATTTAAATTTAAACATTTTGGGCAATTGAAGAATTTGATTCGAGGGAAAAAGTGTTGAGAATGTAAGAAAAATAAATTACCAATCTTATTGGAATATTTGGAATATCAGCTATGGACAGTGTAGCGATGGAGAGTGTCAGCTCTTCGTTCCATTCTGGATTGACATTCTTTTTCACCTCACGAGTCTTTACTTTCTGCCAATAACAGTTAGATTGCACCGAGTTGGCATTCAAAATTTGCATCATTATAACATATAAACTATCATAAATTTAAGTGGAAAGACACATAACATATGTTATAAAAACATTTGCACTTGTTTGTAGATGAAGGCGAAGTAAAATTGGGAATACACTCTTTATTGATAGATAAAGGTAAATTGCACGAAACTTCCGTATGTTAAAAAAAGAAGTAAAAAACCCTTGTTTTTTTAAACACTGCACGAAACTCTCATGTGTTAAACAAAGGCAAAAAATCCATCTCTTTTTTAACTCTGCACAAAACTCCCCTGTGTTAAAAGATAAGGAAAAACCCTTCTATTTTCTTAAACACTGCACGAAACCCCTTCTCCTGTCCAATATGTCCGCCAATTTTTCCCTCTCTACATCATTTTCTCCTCTTCTCTAGTGATTTTTCTTTTAATTTTAAAATTAGCAATATTCAGAATTTAAAGTGGATAATTTTTAAAGTGTACTTTTGAAATAGTTTATGACTAATATTCTGAATTCTTCTTTTATGTATGCATGCTTACTGACAAATTCAAATTCTTTTTCTTCAAAATGTAGATATATTGAATAAGCAATAATGACACATGTAAAAAAATATTTATATTTCAAAAACCATAAAAACATGTTTTCACAATAATAAACCAATATATAAACAAAAATAAGTTATATATAAACGTGTATATACTATGTATGAACATTTATAAACTTGTGTTCATAAAACATGCATATAGTTTTAACGAGATTAAATAAAATCTGTTAGTTTTGTAAATGATAGGTGGTTTCGTGCAGAGTTTAAGAAAAATCGAGAGATTTTTGCCTATTTTTTGAAGACCAAGTGCATCGTGCATGGTTTAGAAAAAGAAAAGGGTTTTTTCCTTTTTAACACATGGGAGTTTCTCGTGGGACTTAAGAAAATATATGGTTTTTTGCCTTTTTTTTTTAACACAACGGAGTTTCGTGCATTTTTACTATAACGCATGTGAGTTTCGTGCCTACTCAATATATAATTTGACATTTTTGCACGAAATTTTTTACGAAAAGTATTAATATCCGATCAACTTATTACTTATACTTGTACGCATTAGATGTTAATATTATATATATTTTTCCGTCCTTCAATTTGTACTGAAGAAAATATATTAAAAGTGGTTCGAAGAGAAACTATAAATTTACAAGCCAAGTTAAAAAACAAAGAAAAATATTATATATATTTTTCCGTCCTTCAATTTGTACTTAAGAAAATATATTAAAAGTGGTTCGAAGAGAAACTATAAATTTACAAGCCAAGTTAAAAAAACAAAGAAAAATTCCAATTGGGTTCCCAAAAAATGTCTTAAATACAAAAAAGATAAATCTTAATTACACTTTTAATTTGTGCATATTCCACTTACTATTATATAAACAAACTAAGTGTATGTAACAAAAATTCTATGTAAATTGCAGAATTCCAGAATTAATGAAGAAATATCTAAGTGGGGCTTCAATAAGAAATTATTCAATTATTCTTGAGAAAGTCAAGTTAATTTGAGCCACTAAAATTTCTAAGCACTGTACCCTTTTTAAATTGCATAATTTAAGTTGGCCTGATCCTTATTAAAAGTAGACCAAAATATAGGTCAAAAATTGTTTTTTGTTTTAAAAAAAAGTCACAAAATCAAAAATTATTTTTTTTTAACAAAAATGTCACGAAACCATTTTTCCATTAAAAATCAAACAAATGAAACGGATATGTATTGTTCAACATAGGGACATATGTCTGGCCCGGCATAGGGAGCTTTGTTCGTAAACAGACATGTGCACAATAGATATTGGTTCCAATAATTTTTTAAAACAAAACTATTTTTGTTAAAAAATAAATGCAATTATAGGGCTATATTTGTTAAAACAATTTTTGGAAGATCATTTTTATTAAAAGTAATTTATGTAACTATATTTGTTTAGTAATTGTGATGTCCGGGGATTTATGATGTTAATCCCGGTGTGGTATTAATACTTGATGGATTTTTAATTGTGGCAATTAGGAATTAATTGCGGTTTTGTGTCTCCCGAGGTTGTTAAATCGGGCATTTGGGATCGTTGGATCCAAATGATGAGATTGTATTCTCATTTTGGTGAAAAACCTATGAGTTGGGTTTTTAGTGGGACTCGGTGTCCGGGGTACCTTATGTTGGGGCCAGTCAGGGGATTTGATGTTGGAGAGAGAGTTTTTGAAAACAGATGATTTTTAATGAATCATGATGTATTTGTGGAGGAGTCGGTATTTTGAAGCTTTGGAGCTATATATACCAGGCGGACTCGGTATTACGTCATTTTGGCACGGAACCCTCTCTCTCTCCCTCTCTCTCTCACCGCCCAACCCTTTTCCCCCTTCTTCCCTTTTCTCCCTTGGAGGAGAAATCGTCGGTGGCTTGGCTCGGGAGCCGATTTTCTTGAAGATAATCAGGTATTAACCTTCCCCTCGTCATTATCTTCGTTTTGATTGTGGTGTGGTAGTTTTTGGTTGAGGTTTTGGGGATTTTTGCTTAAAAATCCAATGTTGGGTTCTTGGGAGTTTTTATTGGTTTTAAATGGTGTATTTGAGGTGTTGGAGGTGTATGGGGTGTTGGTTATGAGCTTGGGTGTCAAAAACACCATGGAAGCTCAAGCTTTTCGGAAAATTACAGGTGGCGATCGATCGCCGAGCAGGGGCGATCGATCGCGACGAGCAGCTGCTAAAAAATCGAAGAAGATGAACAGTGCAGGCGATCGATCGCATGGTCTAGGCAATCGATCGCGAGCATGTTGGCGATCGATCGCGAAGGGTGGCGATCGATCGCGTGTAGGCGTTTTTGCCCACTGGACAGGGGCGATCGATCGCGTTAAATGAGGCGATCGATCGCCGCCCGTAAGGTTTATTTTTTATTTTTGAATTTTGGAAAGTTGTCGGGATTTTGAAATCGAGGTTTGAGTAACCCGTTGCCGGGGCAATGTCTACATTCCAATGGGAATGCTATACTTTTAAATGGATTGGTTGGAGCCAAAGTTTGATAAAACGGAATTCTCGGTTGAATTCTTGGCTATGTTCTAAACTTATTAAATGGTATATTTTGGGTACTATGCATGCTTAGCCGGTGGGCTTTTATTTTGGTAATCGTCATGGGTAGACGATAGGGTTGGATATTGTGAACGTGCTTGGGCACATGGTTGCATGCTTATATTTGATTGTGAATTATTTGTGTGTTAGCACATGATTCATCGGATCACGGGACCAAGGCAAGGTCTGGACTTGAACTACGGAAAGTATAATGTACGTATGACGTACGAGCATAGCCTTTTATATAATTGCAATTGTTGAGTGCTTGGTACACTATATTGCAATGAATGTGTGTGGAAATGCATGACACATGGTATTAGCAATAAACGGAGATTGAAATGCATGGTTTATGGTACTTGCTTCAAATGTCTATATATGCATTGAGAATTGCATGGTGCCGCTTTTGAGCGAGCAATGATTGGGATGTTGTCGCCTGTGAGCGAACATCGATTATGACGCCGCTGCTATCGAGCATGCGTGGAAGTGGAATGCCGCTATTGTAGAGCGAGCAATGAAATAGAGCTATGAAACCATAAGTGAGAAACATGGATTGTCTATAATCATTGTTTAATGATTTGATGTTATTGATTATGATATTGGTATATGGCTCATGGAATTGTTAATCAATGTAATGATTAACTGGCATTTGGGAATTTAATGGTTTCAGTGTTTTGAGAACAGGGACAGTACAGGAAACCCCGGATGAGGATGATACCATCCAGGGAGTATATTTTGTATTTCATAGCATTTACATTTATGTAAATTATGAATTGTATTGTTTTGTTATTGGATTTGGGATATTGGTATGCTCACCCCGTGTGGGGGCTGTCTCTGTTGGGGCAGGTGGTACAGGTGTAGCAGCAGCTTTGGAGTTGAACTCGGGCTGTTGATTAGAGGTACTTCCAGGATCGAGGTACCAGAGCTGGATGGATAGGCGCTCAGATCCAGAGTCGAGATCGAGTTGCGCTTGAGAGGTGCTTCCAGGATCGAAGCACCAGTAACAGTATCCAGTAGAGTGTTTTATACATTAGATACGCGCTTGTTCATTGGGTGCTCTTATGTGAGTACATAGTACGTGTATATGGAATGTATAAACGGGCTATGGCTCTTCTCTGTTCATTTATGGTTAGCACGCAATTAGATATAGAATTGCTAAATGAACTAAGAGTATGTTAGTGTATTATGAGGGTGCATGTTATATGAATAATCTTGGTTGGGGAAATTGAATATTATATGGATTAAATGCAAGAAATTTTCTGGATAGCATATGGTGTTGCACTTGCATATGGTTTTTCCCCTGATAATATGATTATATGCACTAATGGTATGGACTTAATACACTAATAACGGGTTAAGGACACGGGGGTCCTTACATTAGTGGTATCAGAGCAGTGGTTAGCTCTTTGGGGCTGTTGAAGGCCTGGAACACGCTGATAGGGATGAGTAGCACATATTTATGCATGATAGTAGTTAGTGTTGTGCGACACAACTATTTTTCTTATGTGCATTTGTGATATGTGATCATAGTGAAACGATTATATGTCATGACATCTATAGAATCATAATATAATCTGTTGATATGATTGTGAGTTGTGACACATGGACAACCAAGTGGAGCATTTTGAAATGCATTGGGATACAGGAAGTACTTTGTACTCATAGTTTATGCATTTACTCATTATAATCATATTGTGGGGAATATGGATTATCGTATGCTCATGGTTTGGGATTGTTCCTGTAGGGACACTATGACACGAAAGGCTAAGGCCATGGTTGAAAGACACGAAACGGTAACCTGCGTTTTATATACATCATGGAATTATGCATTGTGGTTGCATGTGTATATGTAGTGATGATTTTAATGCTCTGCCGCCAAATGTTGAAGCGAGGGGTGGGAGTGCCGCATGTCACATTTGAGCGAGGTGCATCAAAATACACTCATGATGATGTATGTTGGAATATGGATTATGCTTTGTGATGCAGGTATGGATGAACTACTTGGTGAATATCCCATGAGTCATTGTTATGGATGAGTGATGATTTTAAATGCTTGCCGCTATTTATTGTTTTGTGCCGCTAAAATGTGAAGCGAGGGGTGGGAGAGCCGCATGTCACATTGAAGCGTGGTTATCATATGAGGCGAGGAAAGAATATTTGCCGCTAAAATGTGAAGCGAGGGGTGGGAGCGCCGCATGTCCATTTAAGCGAGGTTATTCTATGCCGCCTATATGTGAAGCGAGGGGTGGGAGTACCGCATGTTTTATTGAGCGAGGGGCATTAAAATACACTACCGTGACAATGACTAGGGATCGGCTATTCTATGGCGATGGTTTATGCCGCCAGGTATATTGATAGCGACGGTTCATTCTGCTATATTGATTGGCGATGGTTCATTCCGCCAGATGTGTTGATTGGCGATGGTTTATGCCGCCAGGTATATTGATAGCAACGGTTCATTCCGCTATATTGATTGGCGATGGTTCATTCCGCCAGATGTGTTGATTGGCGATGGTTTATGCCGCCAGGTATATTGATAGCGACGGTTCATTCCGCTATATTGATTGGCGATGGTTTATGCCGCCAGGTATATTGATAGCGACGGTTCATTCCGCTATATTGATTGGCGATGGTTCTTGCCGCCAGGTATATTGATAGTGACGGTTCATTCCGCTATATTGATTGGCGATGGTTCTTGCCGCCGGATATATTGATAGCGATGTCTCATTCCGCTATTCTATTGGCGATGGTTCATGCCGCCGGGTATTCTATTGATGATGATTCGTGCCACCGGATATTACATAGTGACGGGTCATTCCGCTACACCTATGGCAATGGTTCATACCGCCGGATATCTATAGCGATGTCTTATGCCGCTGACTCTACGACGAGAGATCATGCCGCTGATTCTATAGCGATGGGTTATACCGCTATGTGCGTAGCGCTGGATTATGTCGCCTACGAGCGATGGGTGCTACCTGTGTACCGCTGGTGGACGATGGATACAGGTATTCCGCTATCTTGATAGCGATGAGGTATGGCGTATTACTTTTGTTAGCATCATTGTGGATACTACATGTTGTTATATACGTCATGTGTTTGACGATGACATTTTGGATGTCGTGTATTGACAGGTACCGTCATACGTTTGACGATGTTAATTGGATGTCATATGTTGACATATGCCGTCACGGGATGACGATGACATAGTTGATGTTCTATGTAGACGTGTAGCGTCGTTTTGATGATTAATACATTTATGTTATGTATTGAGTTGTATGGTTTGAGTGCCCTTGGTGAGCACATGGTAGTGTCTGGGTCACTAGTTGACGAGACCATTATGCCGAGCAGGTTGCTCGAAGAATTATTGGGTGCACCGTACAGGAATTGTACCGCAGCACATATTTGGAGTACATATTGTTCGAGTAATGATACCCTTGGGTATACTCGCTGGTTTGGCTTAGGCCAAGTGATTGGTGGTAAGAGTAGTCATTGAGGAAACTACTCGCTTGTTGTTGTGATCTGCGGTAGGCGTGATCACACTCACCCTGAGGGTGTGGGATAAGTCCTAATGGATTAGGATTGCTTCGTGGTTGAGCAAGGACACCGGGATGTCCATTATGCTTGGTGTTTTAGAGATATGTGGATGATGACCCACAACTCGAATGGTTTGTACGGTATGGTATACCGGGTGGAATGTATGAGACGTTGGTAGGCTTGATATGAGCCTTTGGAGGCAGCGCTTGTTAGCCAGATATCGTGGCAATGTTATAGCGTGCTTTTGATAGCCGTTATTCTGCTCGTTGGATTCGAGTTCAGTGAATCGTATGATGATATGATGAGGACTTTTGGTAGACTCTTGTAGTCTCTTTGTGGCATGATAATTGAGGCAGGGAATACCTCGCGGAGACGTTTATACGTCAAATGTTTTAAGAAACTTATTTTGGGACAACTCAATTTTGTTGGAAATACCAACGTGAGCGTCGACAAGTCGTTGTTAGCTCTGGTTGAGCATATTTGCATATGGTATGCGACGGAAGTCACAATTGAAATTGTGTGGTATAGTTAGTGGAGTGACACTACTATATTGACTTTATCTCTTGGAGAGATTTGGGTTGTACTGTCATGGAGACAGCTAGTTTTGTTGAGGGTTGATCGTGAATCAACCAGGGTAAGCCCTACTAGTGTTGGACTAGGTGATGGCTTCGTGCTTCCAGTGAGACGTTCGAGGAGACGTCTCCGGGGGATGCTCGAGTGTGGAGTACTATGGCAATAGTACAGGGCATCGTTGTTTGAGTATACATGGCGTATACGAGTTTCGATTTGATGATAGTGGCTTCGATGCACTATTCTGAACCAATTGCATATTTTGGTTCCGAGATATATGTTGGTATGTGCATCCAGTTTTCCGGACGGTGGTTCGAGGTTGGAGGGTCATGGATTCATGAGACTATCCTTGTGGGAAAGGCGGTATTGATATACCTGCCGGTTGAATCTTTTGGGAGATTCGTTGCTTTGGTTGTGTGGTGTTGATGTTGAAATCACACCCTTTGGCTTTGGTCTGTCGACCACTATTCTCCGTGGAGTGAGAATACTCGAGGCTTGGCAGTAGGATTTGGGACTTTGGGTATGTTTGGAGATACCCGAGCCTATTGCTTTGAGTGTGCCTGTTGTGTTGGTGCTTAGACATGTATACCCGTGTGTGTATACGAATGTCAACTCTATTTCGTTCCTTGTTGAACGTCGGATTAGTGTGCTTGGTTTGATGAATCTCCGGTGGGAGATTGTGGCAATTTGAGATTGGTAATCTCGATGGCACGATGTATTCTGAGGAATAATCGTGAGGTCCGTTTGACTTCCCCTGAGGAGGGATTGTCGTGTTTTGGAACCATGGTAGTTTTGTTGGATAATTCGATAGCCTTCCTGTTTTAGGATTGTTGAATCCCAGGGAAAATGAGGGATGGCCAGGATTCGGATTTGTTTAGTGTCACGGTCGACTCGTGTTTGGGAATGCAATTGTTCGTCTTGCATGTCCCCTGTGGAACTTGAGACCTTGTAGAGTCTCGATAGTGTGTTTTGGACCAAGATGGGATTTCTTGGAACACATGGTTGTAGACATCTGTAGTGATGTGTTTTGTGTGGATTAGTGACCGTGGTTTACCCAATCTGGATTGCAAGTGGTGCAACTACTCCTTTGGAGGAGATGGACCGGGAAGCGAAAATCGGATTTTCTGTGAGTATACTATTGTATACTAATGGTCCACATCATAACGATGTGTGTTAAGCATCGTGGGCGATTGGTGGATGTCATGGAGAGATATCTATGTTAGAACCAAAGGGTTTTTGATTGATTTGCAGTCATGATGGACTGACTTCCAGGACGATTCTCGTCGAGGTATGTTGTTATCTTTTGAGTTTATATTGGTTTTGGCGTTGCTCTATTGTAGAGCTTGATGCGAGATTGGTGTTCTCGCAGTTAATGATTCGATTCTATTGTGGTCCAGAATCGGGGTTGTGGCTTTACTTTGTTTGTGTAACCCTGGTGTTACGTAGGGTATGCCGGTGCAAATTTCAAGGACGAAATTTTATTAGTGGGGGATAATTGTGATGTCCGGGGATTTATGATGTTAATCCCGGTGTGGTATTAATCCTTGATGGATTTTTAATTGTGGCAATTAGGAATTAATTGCGGTTTTGTGTCTCCCGAGGTTGTTAAATCGGGCATTTGGAACGAGGGGATCAGTTCAAGGCTCGTGGAGCCTCATCATCTTCCAGATTTAGCGGGATCGTTGGATCCAAAGGATGAGATTGTATTCTCATTTTGGTGAAAAACCTATGAGTTGGGTTTTTAGTGTGACTCGGTGTCCGGGGTGCCTTATGTTGGGGCCAGTCTGAGGATTTGATGTTGGAGAGAGAGTTTTTGAAAACAGATGATTTTTAATGAATCATGATATATTTGTGGAGGAGTCGGTATTTTGAAGCTTTGGAGCTATATATACCAGGCGGACTCGATATTCCATCATTTTGGCACGGAACCCTCTCTCTCTCCCTCTCTCTCTCACCGCCCAACCCTTTTCCCCCTTCTTCCCTTTTTCTCCCTTGGAGGAGAAATCGTCGGTGGCTTGGCTCGGGAGCCGATTTTCTTGAAGATAATCAGGTATTAACCTTCCCCTCGTCATTATCTTCGTTTTGATTGTGGTGTGGTAGTTTTTGGTTGAGGTTTTGGTTGATTATGGGTTTTGGGGATTTTTGCTTAAAAATCCAATGTTGGGTTCTTGGGAGTTTTTATTGGTTTTAAATGGTGTATTTGAGGTGTTGGAGGTGTATGGGGTGTTGGTTGTGAGTTTGGGTGTCAAAAACACCATGAAAGCTCAAGCTTTTCGGAAAATTACAGGTGGCGATCGATCGCCGAGCAGGGGCGATCGATCGCGACGAGCAGCTGCTAAAAATCGAAGAAGATGAACAGTGCAGGCGATCGATCGCATGGTCTAGGCGATCGATCGCGAGCATGTTGGCGATCGATCGCGAAGGGTGGCGATCGATCGCGTGTAGGCGTTTTTGCCCACTGGACAGGGGCGATCGATCGCGCTAAATGAGGCGATCGATCGCCGCCCGTAAGGTTTATTTTTTTTTTTTGAATTTTGGAAAATTGTCGGGATTTTGAAATCGAGGTTTGAGTAACCCGTTGCCGGGGCAATGTCTATATTCCAATGGGAATGCTATACTTTTAAATGGATTGGTTGGAGCCAAAGTTTGATAAAACGGAATTCTCGGTTGAATTCTTGGCTATGTTCTAAACTTATTAAATGGTATATTTTGGGTACTATGCATGCTTAGCCGGGGGGCTTTTATTTTGGTAATCGCCATGGGTAGACGATAGGGTTGGATATTGTGAACGTGCTTGGGCACGTGGTTGCATGCTTATATTTGATTGTGAATTATTTGTGTGTTAGCACATGATTCATCGGATCACGGGACCAAGGCAAGGTCTGGACTTGAACTACGGAAAGTATAATGTACGTATGACGTACGAGCATAGCCTTTTATATAATTGCAATTGTTGAGTGCTTGGTACACTATATTGCAATGAATGTGTGTGGAAATGCATGACACATGGTATTAGCAATAAACGGAGATTGAAATGCATGGTTTATGGTACTTGCTTCAAATGTCTATATATGCATTGAGAATTGCATGGTGCCGCTTTTGAGCGAGCAATGATTGGGATGTTGTCGCCTGTGAGCGAACATCGATTATGACGCCGCTGCTATCGAGCATGCGTGGAAATGGAATGCCGCTATTGTAGAGCGAGCAATGAAATAGAGCTATGAAACCATAAGTGAGAAACATGGATTGTCTATAATCATTGTTTAATGATTTGATGTTATTGATTATGATATTGGTATATGGCTCATGGAATTGTTAATCAATGTAATGATTAACTGGCATTTGAGAATTTAATGGTTTCAGTGTTTTGAGAACAGGGACAGTACAGGAAACCCCGGATGAGGATGATACCATCCAGGGAGTATATTTTGTATTTCATAGCATTTACATTTATGTAAATTATGAATTGTATTGTTTTGTTATTGGATTTGGGATATTGGTATGCTCACCCCGTGTGGGGGCTGTCTCTGTTGGGGCAGGTGGTACAGGTGTAGCAGCAGCTTTGGAGTTGAACTCGGGCTGTTGATTAGAGGTACTTCCAGGATCGAGGTACCAGAGCTGGATGGATAGGCGCTCAGATCCAGAGTCGAGATCGAGTTGCGCTTGAGAGGTGCTTCCAGGATCGAAGCACCAGTAACGGTATCCAGTAGAGTGTTTTATACATTAGATACGCGCTTATTCATTGGGTGCTCTTATGTGAGTACATATTACGTGTATATGGAATGTATAAACGGGCTACGGCTCTTTTCTGTTCATTTATGGTTAACACGCAATTAGATATAGAATTGCTAAATGAACTAAGAGTATGTTAGTGTATTATGAGGGTGCATGTTATATGAATAATCTTGGTTGGGGAAATTGAATATTATATGGATTAAATGCAAGAAATTTTCTGGATAGCATATGGTGTTGCACTTGCATATGGTTTTTCCCCTGATAATATGATTATATGCACTAATGGTATGGCTTAATACACTAATAACGGGTTAAGGGCACGGGGGTCCTTACAGTAATACTGCAAATTTTGGTATTATTATTATAAAAATATTATTTAATGTCAATTTTGTACTTTTTTTTATTAGTTTTATTCTTCATGTAAAGTTTACTCGGTAAGTTCAAACTTTTTTGTTGGTTCTTTCCAAACTGTGTATATCATGGGATCATTGAAATGAGTACAAAAGTAAATAAATTAAAAAAAAATCAAAAACCTGTTACAATATTTAGATTGCCACCATATAAAAGTTTCGAATTTATTAAATTTTGTAAGAGTACAAAATTTTACCAACCAAATTTTATTGTTGACATGAAAAATGGAAAAGAAAAACCGTAGTTATGCTTTAATTCCAAGAATTGATTCGGAAATCCAATCAAGAAACTTAAAAAAGAATTGCAGAAACCATTTTTAATAATTTCTATTAAGCCAGATTACTTTTTACAGATAATTACCCACGATGGAACTAGTTAGACATGGCCACGGTTATATAATAACCGTGGCCCGGCCCGGACCCTAACCGGGTCAACGGGCCGGTTACCCGTTGACCCGGTTCAACGGTTCGAAACCGTAACCGGCCCGTCACTGTACGGGCCGGTTACGGTTCACGGGTATTAATAACCGTGGAACCGGCGGTTCCAACCGCCGGTTGTAACCGGCGGTTCGAACCTCCGGGAACCGCCGGTTCCACACATCTTTTTTTTTTTTAAATTTTTTATTATTTAAAATTAAATTGTGTTATTCAGGATTCGAACCCTTGACCTCTGACATGTATATACAGCTTATTACCAACTAAGCTATTGTCTTGATTGTTTTATTTTAGACAATATAAATATATATACTAAAAGACAATATATATATTATATGTCTAATACAATAAAAACTATTTTATATTTAAAAATAAAAATTATCTAAAAAAAATATATTATGCTCTTATATAAATATTTTATAATAAAAACATATCTATAACAAAGTAAATATAACAAAATTGTTGGATAAATTAATAAGAACTATAATAGTGGTTGCAAAATAAAATATTTGAAGCAAATTATTACAAAACAAATATATTATATGTCATTTATAATTATTCTACAAGTATTTTATGATTATTGTTGGATTTACATTATATATATAATAATTAAATAAGTATATCTTAGTTTATCACAATAACTTACAATAGAAACTCAATAATGTAATATTTGACTAATTAATAAAATATTGTCATAATTTACTTATACTGATTTGGGAACAACGTATTGAATTGATAATTCACTAACTTTATATTATATAATTTTTTTTAAATTTATCCGATAATTGATTTGGGAACAACGTCTAATGTAACATATTTGAGCACATAGAAACCTCAGTTAAAAATAAACACTTATCACTAAAATTGATTTAAACACAACTAATAAGTGTCTGACTAAAAGAGGAGATGTAAACAACAAGCACCAGAGCAGCACAAGACAGTGACTATGAGAGTGCATAAATCTCATGAGTCGATCTATATTCGATTAGTCCTAACAAATTTGTGACTAATATTAGAAGTAAATATATTCTATTGGATTAATTTTGAAATTTATCCTATTTTTATCCAGAAAGTAATATGTTTAGATTAATTATTGGATGGTGTTTTGTATCGAAACTCTTGTTTTCTCAACACAAAAATTACGACAATCCAAAAATAGAAGTTATTTAATTCAAATATTACGATTAGAATCACGTATGATATCATATATAATTCATAGTAACATTTTGGCGCACAAAGCGCACAAAATATACAAATGATAGATTTAACTAGATTTGTAAGATTAATGGCATACGAGCTAGAAAATTTCCACTAGATATACCCACAAATTAAACTAGAAATCGCTAAATGATTCATATGAATATAGAGAGTTAATGACAACTTAAAAAGTTCAAACTCTCCCCCCATTACATTTCATTTGTTCTTTTTTATGATTCTTTTATAGTAAGTTTTAAATTGTTTAAATAAAAAGTTTAATTTTAATTTTTTTAATTTAAAAAATATAAGGATCGAACCGTAACCGTAACCGGTGGTTAACCGTAACCGTAACCGTAACCGTAACCGGCGGTTCACGAACCGTAACCGGAACCGTCTACGAAGGTTAAGGTTAAGGGTCGAGCTCTTTTGAACCGTCGAACCGGCGGTTCCGAACCGTCAACCGGCGGTTCACGAACCGTGGTCATGTCTAGAACTAGTGAGTGAGTTTAGGGTGAATTTAAATATATGTATATATATATAGAGAGAGAGAGAGAGCTCGGGGTGGGCTTAACCACCCCCACAGCACTGCCCAAATGAATTCGTAAACTTAAATATTAAAAAAGAGGGGGAAAGGTTCAGTAACCTGCTTGCCCATTATAATAATCACGTAAGGATCGCTGCTTCTGGCATCTCTTCTAGCTAGATTTATGCCTCTTATGATTTTAATTCTAAGCAAACCCAATATGTTTTCCATTTTTGTCTTGATTAATTTCAAAATAAAAGACGAGAGATAGCAACCCGAATAAAGAAAACATAAAGAACCTTAATAATATAACAATAAAGAAAATCTAGTCACTCCAATTGAGAAGAAGAGGAGAGTGCTTTATAAATTCCTGGTATCAGCACTGAATGTGGTGGAGAGTGCT
This sequence comes from Haberlea rhodopensis, assembly GCA_907163345.1. NCBI lineage: Eukaryota > Viridiplantae > Streptophyta > Magnoliopsida > Lamiales > Gesneriaceae > Haberlea > Haberlea rhodopensis. The sequence goes on from CAJQUN010000013.1 coordinate 11,730,764, forward strand.
TTATAAATTCCTGGTATCAGCACTGAATGTGGTGGAGAGGTGGGGGTGTATTGTATGTTGATTGTGTCACTTTTATTTTTCTGGGATAATTAATTTATATAATAATATAAATTTATAATGCCACCTATAATTTCCGCTTTAGCACTTGACAATCTTTACAATTATCATATTGATTTATTGTATAATAATGTCCATTTTTTTACGTAAAAAATCAATTGAGTCAAAGATAATCAAAAAAATAAAATAAAAAAAAACTGTATAAGCACGTAAAGTATACGCTAGTATTTTTAGAGAATCACGAAGACATGAATTCAATGGATCGAACTAAAAATTTATTTAAAAATTTAAATATAAGAACAAATTTTTTTTTATGAATATAGAGAATGAATAGTTTTTTGATATATACAAAAAAATATGTTTAACTGAAATTTTAAAATCTGAGAGAGCCAAATCCCTTGCTCTTATCAGTTCAATATAAATGAATTTGGTGAGTCAAAAGAGAAGATACCAACGTCTACCTGATACCAACCGCTAAAGAGTAGTATTTACAAGTAGATATATATAATAGTGTTCGGCGTTTGGTTCCTTTCATAAAAATTTCTAAACATTAGAACTTTGGTCTTTTTTCCAAAATACAGTTTATCTATAGATATATTTTCACAAAAATTCAACGAAGAGAACCAATTTACATTAAAATACAAAGATATTTAGTTGAGATTGAAGAATGACAGGTGTGGAAGGTGGTCAGGAGGTCAATGAGAGCACTTTCGGTTAGAGTCATGTCAGATTTAAGAGTCGAGATGTTTATCCAAGGACCCAAAAAATATATATATATATATATATATATAAAAGTATGAAAAAATTGTAAGAGGTGGTAATCATTTATTTGTCACTCTTGTCCCAAAACGGAGGAACCCAACGAATGTTGAGGACTTCAGGCATATTTCATTGGTGGGCTGTGTGTATAAGGTTATCTCAAAGTTGTTGAATTACAGGTTAAGCAAAGTAATGAACGATGTAATCTCAGCGTTTGTAGATCGCCGAATTCTGGATAGTGTAATGATTCTTAATGAGGCAATTGATGTCAAGCTGAGAAAGAAGCCATGTATATTATTCAAACTGGATTTTGAAAAGGCATGTGATTCTGTACTTTGGGATTTCATCGATGAAATGCTTGAGATTATGAACTTTAGTGTTAAATGGCGTGGATGGATTAAGGAGTGTATTGGGACGGCTGCAACCTCGATTTTGGTGAATGGGTCACCGACGAAGGAATTCAAGATGGGCAAAGGACTACGTCAAGGGGATCCTCTATCACCGTTCTTGTTCTTAGTAGCGGTCGAAGGTTTAAATTGTATGATGACAAAAGCGATACTGGGAGGGTTGTTTACTCCATTCTAATTAGGTCGATGGTGTATACCTCTATCTGTCCTACAGTTTGCAGATGACACAATATTGATGGGCGAAGCTAAGGAGGAAAATGCATGGGCTATCAAATGTATTCTTAGAAACTTTGAATTGGTTTCTGGACTTAAAGTGATTTTTCACAAAAGTCAATTGATAGGGTTAAACATGGAGGACAACAATCTTGCTGATTCGGCAAATGATCTAAATTGCAGAGTGGGTTCTGTGTCTTTCAAGTATTTAGGGTTGCTTGTTGGAGCGAATTCGAGGCAAGCAACGTATTGGAAGCCTATAATTGATAGAGTAAAAAGAGATTGGCGGCCTGGGAAAGTAAACATTTATCTCTTGGTGGTTGTGTAATTCTGATTAAAGCTGTGCTCAGTTTCTTACCCATTTACTACCTGTCCCTTTTTAGAATCCCCGTGTGTGTTATCAAAACAATTTCGAAACTTCAAAAAGAAAAATTCTTCGGGGTGGGGGGTAGATAGTAGGAAGGTGGCTTGTGTTAAGTGGGAAGTTGTTTGTAAAAGTAAGGAGGATGGGGGATTAGGTGTTAGAGAACTAGGATCTTTTAACTTGGCTTTATTAAGTAAGTGGAAGTGGAGAGCCCTAACTGAGTCCAATCAACTTTGGTTTCAAAGTATGGGTCGGAGAGTGTCATAGGCTAGGGGCAGGGTTCGTTTGGTAGGGGTTGGGTATCTGGGTGGTGACGGGAGGCCCTTAGGGCATTTGAAGTGGAAGGTGTGAAGTGGTTTGAGAAGGGGATATTAAGAGTATTAGGGGATGGAGTGAATATTTCTTTTTGGCACGATACTTGAGTATGAGAGGTACCATTATGTAGAAATTTCCCTAGGCTTGATAGTATTTCATTAGACTCACCATTAGTTATATGGGAGAGTTGATGGACGGAGACTGGGAGTGGAATTGGCATTGGAGAAGACCACTTTTTGAGTGGGAGCATTCTATTTCTGTGAATTAACATGTTTTTTAAACAGGTGTATTCCTAAGGTGGATGTGGTCAACAACTGGAAACGAAAGTTGAACAATGAAGGCACTTTCTCAACAAATTCAGCATATAGTGTTGTAAGATTGGCTCGGTCTAATGTAGGCGTGGAAAAATTTGTGAGTAAACTTGTTTGGTCAAAAGGAGAAAGGAATATTTTGGATTTGCAAAGCGGGGTGGGTTGTGTGCTGTGTAATAATGAAGATGAGGATGTGAATCATTTATTTTTTCTTGTTTTGTGTGTGGAAAGATTGCTATTCATGGTTGGTATTTCTTTAATGTGCCATAATAATGTTGAAAATATTTAATCCAACATCAATGATTGAACCTACGGAAAGCATTGTAATATCTGGAATGGAACGTGTCAATGTATTATGTGGAGCATTTGGAAACTTAGGAATGAAGTCATTTTCCAAGGGAACTCATAGAGATGGTGAAGGTCAAGAGCTGGAGTTGGATATCGAGTTCTCTTTCAGACTTTAATTATTTCTTGACATATTGGTTTACAAATTCGGCATTTATATACCAGTCTTAAACCGGTTAACATTTTGTTGGAGGATGGATTTAATGTCATGGTGAAATTTCGCCGGTTTGTGGTGGAAAAGTTTAGACAAAGTGGGCCTATTAAACTACAGTTCGAAGGGCTGATTATTGAAGGGTTCCATGTAGTTTTTGGACCAAATCAGCCCACTAGATTGGGGGCTGTGGTGCATGGCAAAGGATTAATTCTGCTGCTCATAATAACTTCTGATGATTGTGTGTGGAAGATGGGCCTTGGTTGTTCAATTAACTAAGTTTACCAGTTGGCTTGTGTTGCAGTTTAACTTGTTTGTTTATTGTGTGTGGAAAAGGGTTGGTGTTGGAAGCTTATGTGGGAGTCTACTTTAGTGTGAACATTTTTAATTGCTTTTGAGGTTATTTGTTTCAGTCAAGGCATGTTGGGATTGGATTTGGATGGCATATCTTCTTTTTTTGCTTGTTCAAGTAGTTGTAAGTCAAGATTTGTGCTTTTGATGTTGGTATTGGTTGGTTGTAAATGACTCTTATTAGTAGTTTTTCGTTACCTTATAATTGGGTTGGAGTACCCCTTGTTACTCATTTTTTATAAAAAATTTCTTATAAAAAAAAAATATCGAGGCATGTCTCGTGGATACATGATATATGTATTTATTTGTTTTGATTCATTTGGGTGCGTCAGTGTTTATACTGTAATGGCTGTAGACGAAACATTACATGATTCTATTTCATAGTCATAGTTTTTGGGAACATTTTAAATAAAAAATTTAAATTCATTTTTCAGTGTGTTTAATTAACTCTAACGAAATTGTATTTTTTTATAGAAAAATTGCATGTTAATATCAATTAGAAGTTAAGAACCCCATATCGATTCAGATCAAAAAATCATTTTTGATTACGAACACAAATTAAAGAAATTTAAAAATACGGTGAAAACTTGAATAGTATATTCAAATCCCTTCTAAACTGTTTAAGATATCCTAACACACTTAGTTGGAATTGTTTTTTATTTCACATACATAATAACATAATATAAATATGAGTAACGACACAAAAGTGATGTCTTTTATAATTTCTTCTTCATTGTGTCATTTAATAATTTTCAATATTGAAGGTATTACTATTCTTTGTTTGCTGTTAAATCGACCTTTGGGACTATATAGTTGTCAACTATTCCCCCCGTTATCACCTTCAGAACTTTGGGTTTGTTCGTTCATGTCACAATCATAGTGTGATAAAAAATAATTTATAATGATCGATATTATGGGGTTTGAGTCTACTACTCTGGAACGAGTTTACTGCTCTCCCACTATTGGAATGTTATTGGGAGCTGACCATTTTCACCCCACTGACTCCAGATAAGTTGATTTGCAATAATTATGGTTCTGAAAGTGAATTGCACTGAGAGATTATACCAAGTTTGGTTTAAGAAACCAAGCGAAAAAATGCTCAAACCAACCTTCTCTGTAACCGACAAAACTAAGTAAAATTATCACAATTAAAACATTCAACAGACAGAAAAGTAAAAAAACACGCATATTTGTTTCTGGAAGTTCGAAGGTAGTATAATCCTTCAACGCCTCCTTTTATTCTACTGCATTGAAGGATTTCTGATAGGATCGGGTAAGTAGATAGAAGGGGGGTTGAATATTTGCACCGGCTCTACTTAACTCTTTCAAAATATGCTTCGATTGTTTTAGCAACCAAAAGATGTTTTCTCTGATCAGTCGAGTAACTAAAAATAAGTGTGGAAATAACACGAGTGATACAGCAAATAAGCTGAGCTGATGGCAATAGTCTACTGGACAGATAACAGTAGCAGACATAGTCTACCGTTCTAAAGAGAAACATAGTAGACTACGAAGATGGTCACAATAGATAAGATCTACTGGAAGAATAACAACGTTGTGTCTAATTAGAAGATTCGAACAGTTAATGTGAGTGCAGAGTATGAACGCCGCAAGGTTTGTTTCTAGAAGTTCAAAACACAAACGCTTCTACGTCTCCCATTCTTCCTTTGCAGGAACAATACACTAGAAAACTTTGATTTACACTTTTCACTATACAACCTACTTAGGCTAATATCACATAGATAGCTTAAACTCCTAGCAATCCCACAGTTGAGGTCACTTTACAGCTTGGATCTACACAAATCAGTTTGACTCAATGTCACAACTGTTACATAAGTTTTACAGAGATTTCACTCTTATAAAGATTCAAAACAATGAAAGAGTTTGGGTGATTGTGCAAGCAATTGCAACAATCAGTTGGCACTAATGATCTCTTGAAGATCTGATATGTCTCTGATGCGGTGCATAAGACTGCTTCTTGAATAAGCGAATAACTCTTTGTAATCGAGGTTGAGCAGTAAATGAATGAATGTCAATTCTTTGTGTTTGTCAATCAACTCAGCTCAACATCCCAACAAACATTTCATTTTATAGCTCAATGAATCCAACGGTAATATTGATTCCTGAAATAACCATACTGGTGCTACAACACTTTGTTGACTTTAACTGATCCGTATTAAATGCATTGTCATTAGTTTCATGAAAGTCCATGTATTCATTCACTGAACTTCTGCAAAACTATACTACTTTCCTTATATAGCAAGTGCCAGCTAGTTGTACTGGCAACGTTCGGATATTTGAACGTCTCTACTGATGCTTGTCCACAACAGTAATGCTCTTTATGGTAGGTAGATATCAGCATCGGTAGAGCCCTAGTAATCGGTAGATTCATCTGTTTACCTCATCAGTAGACTTCACCGTTACCCATTAGACTTAGACGTCGGTAGACTTTATTCCATTGAGTCTATGCGAGTCTGCTCAGTAGATATTTATCAAAACCTGATATCCAACAATTTCCTGTTTTTGAAAATATCTCAATACATCATCATCGGTAGAGGTACAACATCAATACTAATCATAATTCGACCGATTTTTCTCATTATAAGATCTACTGATCATAGTATCACCAGTAGATCATTATGTTATCATCAAAATTAGTTCCATAATTAAGATTTTTTCATGTTGCTTCATCTTTCCCCCTCAATTTATTTTCTTAATATCTTCCCCATTTTTGGTGAAAAAACATTCATCAGAAAAATTTTTGGTTAAACGCTGGAGCGATGTGCGAAGAAACGTCGGTCGAGTTCAAAATAAATTAACTGAAGAAAATACTAAGTTCATAATAAATGAACACTAGTTCCGATAAACGAGTTCAAAATAAATGAACTGATGTTCCATCAAGGTCAATATTACAAGAGCTACTTTACAACAGTAGATACAAAAAAAATTCTAGGAATACACAAAGTCTACTTATTAAGCTCTTGTCTACTGATATTCCCCTTCAACTGACGTTCCCCCTGAATTGATCAAAATTCAACTACGATATCTGCGAGAAAGGCTCGGCTGTTCTGATCGGGGATTAGGTTGTACTGATTTTGCTACATTCACCAGCTCAGATAATTATTCTACGATGATGGTGAATTGCTTGGAGTTAGTATTCTCAGTAGCTAGTAAATGAGTTTCAATCTTCATCAGCCAAGCACATAAGAGTTCAGTAGTCTTGATAGAGCTTTCTCAAGCACCTACGAGAGCCTGCTGGGTAGTAAAAGTGTATCTCTTCATATTTCTGGACATTTTAGTCATCTCTTGCTTGATCGTACTGAAATTTTCCCTTAAATATTTACGAAGAGTCAACTCAAGCTCAGTATGCTGCGCTCTGTTAGATTCCAATCTTCGAATCTGCTCGGCCATGAAGAGTACAGCAGCAATGAGATCCTTGACTTGCTTCTCAAGGTTAGTTAGAGGTGTGGGGTCCTCGTTACTTAATCCATTATGTATCAATTAATCATACATACGTGAGTCTGAATTAAGTAAAAACATGCACTGATTAAGAGTTTCTTACTAAGTAAGTTGTTACAAGGTTATAAAAACCTAACCAACTATACATCACATGTACAAGTAACAACCTAATCCAAGATAACTCTTAGGCAGTGGTTCAGTTCGTAGAGGAAAATGACTCACATCCCGTCCTCCCACGTCTATCAGTCCCTACAGAGACATTCACACAACGTGAGTATAGATAACAACTATCTCAGTGCAATATCAAAACACAATATTAATGATAAAGCACAATAACAATCATCAAATGTGAATGCTTTGTATCATGCATCAACAAATGCATCATGTTATGACATGTCTCATCACACATCCTATTATCACGAGACTAATATGATATGTCTATTTCCGCTCAATATGTCAGTGGAACCGCCTCACATCTTTATATTAGCAACACATATCATAGTACCTTCCTCACATGATAATAGCCAGAGCATATACCCAAAAACCGGCGTATATCTCTCATACCAAGTATATGTAGCATACCCGAGCATATACCCAAACCAGGCGTATACCTCAAATGCTAACGTAGCATATCCGAGCATATACCCAAACCAGACGTATACCTCTAATGCTAAAACATATACCTCATCCATCTCAAACACATGATATCCATGAATGTACATGCATATGATACTACAAATCATATGATACCAACACAACACAATTCATATGCTATCAATCTCATAACATCATCTCACAATATCTATACTCCGTACGTCAACACGTACCTGGTATACGACAATAAAAACGATAAATCAGGCGTTGATGGCTAATTGCCTCTTTGCCCCGTCCCCTGTGATGATGCTACAAGCACATGAACAATATACCATGTTATAAGAGGCTTCAAAAATAAATGCTACAAAAATATAACATTTTTCATAATTTCTAAGGCACCGATCGATCGCTACAATTGCCGATCGATCGCCATACTGTTCTGCCCTCTCGCGATCGATCGCCACTACCTCGCGATCGATCGCCATAATGTACTGTTTCTAGCGATCGATCGCCACAGTTTCACCGATCGATCGCCACATGATTTAACCGCCTTATATTTTTGCTCTGTCTCGGCGATCGATCGGCACAAAGCTAGCGATCGATCGCCGATGTGCAGAAAAATCAGAACATGGTTATTTTTGAGCTTATCTCCATGGTGTATCTCCTACAACTCGAAACTTAATATTCAAACATGATATTTGTATGTTATACCTTCATTTAAACATGTTTCCATATCATTACAACTCAATTCATTGAATTCAACAATATATAAATTCCATCTTCCTTCAACCAATTCACATGCTTCTTAAATTGCATAACAAACACCATAACTAAGTTATGACACCAATTAACTACATCAAGTAGAGTATGTAACTTCTCCTTACCACATACTTCATGTTGAACATGCTTCCAAGCTAGAACAAGCAAAGAAAGCAAGAAGGAGCAAGGTTTTAGAAGAGAGCTTTGTAGAGATTTGTAGGTGAGAAATGGTGTAGTATGTTTCCTAAATCTGATTTTACCTATTTAATCAACTCTCCAAATGCAACTCAAACTCACATCCACATGCTAATGGAAATTCAAATGAAACCAAAGGCATAGGAAATTCAAGTCAAATGCATACTAGTCCATGTTACTTGATATGTCACTACACTTGATTTAATTCAAGTCATATCTATGCACTACATCTTGTGCATCATATTTCATTCCTTGCCATATATCATATAGTCATGTCATGTATGTGAGTATTAACCCTCGGTTCAACCCGAACCCGAGTCCACATCGTACCGTAATTATTCAAAATTACGCCATAATCATATGACACATGTATACGTCATATCGAGGTATAACATTTCTCCCCTACTCATTGAATTTCGTCCTCGAAATTGCATATTCATAATATGAATCTCATATATCATATGAATCTCATACAGAAAGCCATAAGCTTTCAACCCTACTACAAGGAATAACAACATAGTGGCAAATAAGCTTTGCACAAACATGCATTATAAATGCAACATTAATTGCTGAAACAAATAATCAAAAGTAAATATGTTACATACTCAACATGCTCAACTAGCAAATACTTACCAGACCAGCAGTATAAGAAACCAAAAGAAAACATACCAGACATTGCACTTTGTATTCTACTGCATACTCAGGTTCTCGCGTAACAGCTTGTTACCATTCGCTTTTGTCCACGTAGCCATATGCTCACAACATTCTACACCAGCCGGCATAGATAGTATGTATGCATCGTTGTAATACCATCAACAGATAAACATTTCACTAGTATCAGTGAACTATACACAACAGTATCCATCAAATTGATTTGATCTCATACAACTCATTGTACCGGTGGGTTCTCTTAACCAAGTCACTGCCCACTCCCATTCCTGCTGGATGCATACAAATGATCCCCAAATGGAGCATCTGTTCGTCTAATGTCTAATACATCTGTCCCTCATTGGACAACTAGTTACCATATAGTAATACAGTCAATGGTTCAAATCCTGGTATTACACCTTTTCCATACACATTATGCCACACTTTAGAAACACAGCAACACACATACCCACGTTGTGTATTGTATAACGGTCTAGAGTGTTTTCATTCGTCTGTACTCTTGTGTAAGCCTACGCAAAATATTGAGATCAGCAAGCTACTCCAAACCAAGTACCTCGGTCCTTGTCACATTCAGATTCTACACATCCAAATGTGCACAGAGCCATCTCTGCTCTAATATTTCACAAAGTTGTATTATAGTATGTAATTACACAATATGATAGATACAACATATCCATCTATCGTTTGCATACTAATATCCCACGCCAGACTTCTCAGTCTAGAATAAACACTTGACACGATACCAGTCCAGAACAAACACTGGACACGAACTTGACCAAACCACAAGAAACAATCCACATCACACTCATATGTCATCAATGCATACTGTACACCAAAGCTATGTACAATACATTTATCCATATGATTATATGGTTATCTCACCCAATGACTATGTTCTCATAGTATCTATCCACACCATTTGCGTAGTTCAATATTCCCTGTTCTGACCCCTGTACCGGAAATGTCATTCTTTATATCAACTGTTCCCCCAAGACTACCATCTTGAGTATGACAAGCTTTTACAATGATTCATTACTTTCTATTCACTGCTCCCTGTAATGATCAACACAAAGTATTAGGTAGCAGTTTCCAACCAACACGTTTTCCACGCATGTGCAATTCATTTGCTACATGGATTACGCCAACATGTCCCACACATCACAGGTACCTGATAACCCATTCCGTTCTGCTTCAAGAACTTATCCATACTGATTATCATATCACCCGGATAAACCATACAATCGAAGATATCACCCGACTATATCACATGATCGAATATATCACTCAGATATATCATATGATCGCATATATTACATAATCGAAACCAACAGTTGTCTACCTCGCCATATTCAATCTTTCTTTATCGGAATGCATTCCTGATAAACACGACTGCTCCCAGCAAATCGTTATCACCTCTGGTTCATGAAGGAATAACCAATCCAACAATACATGGCAGGTAACAAATTCCAACTCAACTGCAATCATACAATGCACACACTATTGTTGACATGAATGACAATCAAATTACCATACCACTCATGGTCATTCTGGCACTATGACTCTACAATCGGACTCAAAGGAATTGCCATATCATATAGCATTGCCAATGATACCTTCACAATACTGTAACCGTATTATATTACTAGTACACCTTCCGTGTACAATCAAAGGATAGCAAAAATACCATTCACCATCTGGTATATGTCAAAGCAGTCTCATATTGGTCGTACCACTATAACATGACACAAACTTCAATGCCATACACATATGTGTACGAACAAGCTCAAAGATAATTCATTTCATGGACAAAACAAGTCCCATCACACTATCTCATACGTGTTAGCTTCTTCAACCTTCTCATAACCATCACATGGTGTAGCATACCAACCATTCATTAACCAGTACATGGTTTAGTATACCAACCATACTGTTTCTTCATGAAACATATTCGCAGACTGTCCATCAATAGATATCAACCCAACATTCTATCGAGTACAAAATGCAAATCAATCAACTATGCAAACCATTAGCATGACGAGGTCGGCATATCACAATCACGATCCCATCAGTCATACATCTCCCGTCCTGACTCAAGAATATATGAATTTAATGTCAAACGCATAGTACAATCACAGTACAACGGAAACTCTGATTACATCAGTACTACAGTCGTAGTGTACAAGCAATCGACGGAAACTCAAACTTCCTTATCAATCTGGATAACTTGGACATTTAACATCAGACTTGTGAACCATACATCATAGCCACCAAGCTATGCTATCATACAATAGTTCACACTCAATGCTTACCGGATACTCACATTGTCAACCAATCTCTGTTGGTCTCACATTGCCAACCACTCTCTGTTGGTCTCACGTGTACAGATCACTACTGTCCTGTAATAATCCAGAATATGACAAGATGTCATACACAGTTCCACTAAAGAACAGTTTACGGATGTCTATCATGACGTCCTTTTCTATATCCAGAAGCCACACAAGTATCTAATGCTCTCAGCAACAACACAGATACCCACACTCTGTTCTAAGCAAACCAACCAATTTCAATTTCATAAATATATTTCACAAACACAGAACTAGATGTTCATATACAACATCCCATACACAACTGTATGCACTTGAGGTATCTCGTGTCACTCAAAGACACCCATGGCTGCCACACATACCACATACATAGTTGTAGCTCGGACGGAGTTCACATCAAAACAATGATATCCATTCCCATTTGTACTATACACTAACCAGATATCATACATGGCCACATAACACCATATCACATGTGCAGGCATCACAACAATCTTTGCCGGTAATCATTGCATCACTGTAATCTCCGCCGGTACTCATTTTCTTTCAATCTGAAAGACTTCCATGCTCAAATCCATATGATACAACAAGAACGAACACAAGAAGCTAATATACAGAAAGATCAAACAGTCCGTTAACCAGTCACCAAAACACGAGTGACTTGAAAGACATAGGCTGATAACAGTCGAACAGTATAACTCACAGTTACTGCGGTTATACCGCTCCATCAATACGCCTCAATGTCACTATCATTGAAACTCTCCCAATTTCATGTTCCTTGTCAACTCCATGACAACAAACATAGAGTTCAACACACATATACACACCGGAGAACCATACACAAATGATACCCTGACAAGATAATCATCACCACGGTGATCTCACAAATCACCAATTACCACTGTGGAATACAATAATAAAAAATACTATTATTGTACACGAATCTCACATTCGCTACAAGTACCATCTGAGTACCACAAGTAACCCATGTATGCATCATCTCCCAATGTAAACACACTGCGTTAGCCATACTTCCACAGATCACGAGCAAGTATTACATTCCCATTCAGGCCATACATGTCAAACTGACAATGCAACCACAGATTGCAATATCAAGATTTGCCCCTGAACTAGTACAGTGATCAATAACCTGTATCTTCACTTCACTTCCCTTCACACATCATGTGTCAGCGACCAGTCCATCATTAGGTCTGATACACAATCTCATGCAGGCTGACTTTGCACATGGAGTTGATATCAAGCTTTGCTTTTCAGGCTCCAACCACTGTACAACTTACTTCTCCGATTCGGTATCGACCTACATACCATTACCACGGAATCAGTGGAATAGTTCTCGCGAAACATATCATGTTTCCCCTGTCAAATGATAGTACAGAAACCCGGTATACCAATCACGGGTACACCTACAACATCACTTATGCCACACATAAGGATTCATACCAAGTCATACTATCATCCTGCAAAACAAGGGTTAACAATAACAGATACAAATATATAACATGTTAGAATAACATCATATTACAAATCCTAACATTATCTTACCATTCTCAACATGTTTTCAATTGTTTAGGTAACTCCCTAATACACTTCCTCTACCCATGTTCACCCCGTTCTCGAACCACTGCTCTGATACCATTAATGTGGGGTCCTCGTTACTTAATCCATTATGTATCAATTAATCATACATACGTGAGTCTGAATTAAGTAAAAACATGCACTGATTAAGATTTTCTTACTAAGTAAGTTGTTACAAGGTTATAAAAACCTAACCAACTATACATCACATGTACAAGTAACAACCTAATCCAAGATAACTCATAGGCAGTGGTTCAGCTCGCAGCGGAAAATGACTCACATCCCGTCCTCCCACATCTATGAGTCCCTACAGAAACATTCACACAACGTGAGTATAGATAACAACTATCTCAGTGCAATATCAAAACACAATATTAATGATAAAGCACAATAACAATCATCAAATGTGAATGCTATGTATCATGCATCAACAAATGCATCATGTTATGACATGTCTCATCACACATCCTATTATCACGAGACTAATATGATATGTCTATTTCCGCTCAATATGTCAGTGGAACCGCCTCACATCTTTATATTAGCAACACATATCATAGTACCTTCCTCACATGATAATAGCCAGAGCATATACCCAAAAACCGGCGTATATCTCTCATACCAAGTATATGTAGCATACCCGAGCATATACCCAAACCAGGCGTATACCTCAAATGCTAACGTAGCATATCCGAGCATATACCCAAACCAGACGTATACCTCTAATGCTAAAACATATACCTCATCCATCTCAAACACATGATATCCATGAATGTACGTGCATATGATACTACAAATCATATGATACCAACACAACACAATTCATATGCTATCAATCTCATAACATCATCTCACAATATCTATACTCCGTACGTCAACACGTACCTGGTATACGATAATAAAAATGATAAATCAGGCGTTGATGGCTAATTGCCTCTTTGCCCCGTCCCCTGTGATGATGCTACAAGCACATGAACAATATACCATGTTATAAGAGGCTTCAAAAATAAATGCTACAAAAATATAACATTTTTCATAATTTCTAAGGCACCGATCATCGCTACAATTGCCGCCATACTGTTCTGCCCTCTCGCGATCGATCGCCACTACCTCGCGATCGATCGCCATAATGTACTGTTTCTCGCGATCGATCGCCACAGTTTCACCGATCGATCTCCACATGATTTAACCGCCTTATATTTTTGCTCTGTCTCGGCGATCGATCGGCACAAAGCTAGCGATCGATCGCCGATGTGCAGAAAAATCAGAACATGGCGATTTTTGAGCTTATCTCCATGGTGTATCTCCTACAACTCGAAACTTAATATTCGAACATGATATTTGTATGTTATACCTTCATTTAAACATGTTTCCATATCATTACAACTCAATTCATTGAATTCAACAAGATATAAATTCCATCTTCCTTCAACCAATTCACATGCTTCTTAAATTGCATAACAAACACCATAACTAAGTTATGACACCAATTAACTACATCAATTAGAGTATGTAACTTCTCCTTACCACATACTTCATGTTGAACATGCTTCCAAGCTAGAACAAGCAAAGAAAGCAAGAAGGAGCAAGGTTTTAGAAGAGAGCTTTGTAGAGATTTGTAGGTGAGAAATGGTGTAGTATGTTTCCTAAATATGATTTTACCTATTTAATCAACTCTCCAAATGCAACTCAAACTCACATCCACATGCTAATGGAAATTCAAATGAAACCAAAGGAATAGGAAATTCAAGTCAAATGCATACTAGTCCATGTTACTTGATATGTCACTACACTTGATTTAATTCAAGTCATATCTATGCACTACATCTTGTGCATCATGTTTCATTCCTTGCCATATATCACATAGTCATGTCATGTATGTGAGTATTAACCCTCGGTTCAACCCGAACCCGAGTCCACATCGTACCGTAATTATTCAAAATTACGCCATAATCATATGACACATGTATACGTCATATCGAGGCATAACAAGAGGATTGGAAGGAAGTTTATCTTCTTCTTATTCTTCTTCTTCTTCTATATCTTCTTTAGCTGAAGTTTCGGAAGAAGAGTCACTGCCATCCTCATAGTCCAGGTGATCTGCAGGACCGGAAAGGTAAACACTGGAAGTGTCTTCAGAATGAGCGGCCTTGTAATGATCACCTCCAGATATCCATGGTTCTCGGAGGGGAGTAGGGTGTCTCTTGTTGGTTCTGATAGAATGAACCTGGGTACTCTCATAATGTATTGAAGAAAATATGGCGGAATGACAAATTTAGGAGCTGGAGCAGAGAAGGGAACGATTGCCAGTTCCGAGACTTCCTCCATTTAATCATCAACTGACGTCTTTTCAAACAATGTGGCTTCCGCTTATTCGTGAACAAGAATGTTCTGCACAACATTCTAAACTATAATCTCGACATTCAAAATAGTTTCAACATCCACGATCATCAGTTCAGGTGATGCAATCGATACTTGGACTGGTGAGAAGAGTTGATCAGTGGATTGATCCTTCTCAAAATTTATCGGATCAGTCGAGGAGTGGGGTACTGATTCTGACTCTTCTAGATCAGATTCAAAGTCCATTGATAGACTGATACTAATCTAAATGAACTTATCGATACAACTGTTTCCCTTCTGTTCTCAGCTGGTTCTCCTGATTCATCAGTAGAGTCATCAATAATTTTTTCAATCTCGGCATCTGTTAGTATCGGTTCTTCATTCACTGAATCCTTTGATGAAAAAACTGACTTGAAGAGTGCGGAGTTGGAAATGCCCAGTCGACTCCTTATGACATCAATCTCCCACTTAGCAGTTTGGTGACTTTCCCTCAAAACTACGAAAGCATCCATTTCAGAGGTTGTTGAAGCAGACCTCGGTGTGCTTAGCAATGAACAAGTCCTTCCTCCTGATTACCTTCTCCACTATGGATATCTCAGTCAACTTCAAAATAGCTTGTCCTATTTTGGTGAAGATTGACAGTGTTGGTTCCAGCTTTATCATGGGCACTTTCCATCTGCATTTATCAAAAACCAACTTTTTGGCAGCCACATTTTCTCTTATTTGAAAGAGAGTTGCATCGACCGCATCCTTAATAGTTTGCCTTGCAATCAAAAAATATGGAGATGAGGGTTGAAGAGATGCTACAATATACTAAGCGGGCTGTGGCTTTGGAATAGACAGAGACCCTTTCAGTAATCTAGTTAGTGCAGGCAGTACTGGTGATGAAGTAAATGTCGAAATAGCTGATGAATCATGTACTTGATCAGCTAGAGTTGAAACAGAGGTCTGAGCTGACATTGTTTCTACAGGGACTCTCCTCTTCCCTAGTTGAGTTCTAGCCTTTTTCACAGTAGGCTGGCTTATCTCAACAATAGCAGGGGTAGGAGCAGCTTTCCTCTTTTTGCCTGTATGGCCTGTTGGTTTCTTCTGCTTGTCATCGGTTATAACAATAGCCTTAGTAGCCAGTTTTCGCAACCGCCCCAGGGAGTAGATACGACTGGCCACCATTTTGGTTTCTTCCTCAATCAGTCCTAGGCTGGTTTCTATGATCCGATTGATTGGAGCCTGGAATCCCTTGGTTCTTCCAGTGACCAAATCTAGCAGCTTTGTGAACAAGTAACAAGACCAGTTAACATTGATGACTTATGTAATTGCGGCCATTATCTGTTGTCTCTTCTCCGTGACAACGTCATATGAGAATATTCTTGGCTACGATATCAGTCAGAACTTGAAATTCCCTCTTCATTTTATTCTTGGGAAAGTTGGTGCACGGTAGGGTCGTACATCCCATCAATAGTAACCTCCCATCAGTAGGAAGCTCAAGAGATTCTCCGTAAGATTCTTTGGTGATGGAAATATTAGTGTTTTCCACCTTGGAAATAACGCACCCTTCGTCAACATTGGCATTCTCGAAGAACTCCAACACAACATCATGAAAGAAGGTAGACTTGTTGCAGAGAAAAGTCTTAGTTCAGATTTCTCCAGTGCTTTGAACATAACAGAATACTCGTTCTCTGATACGAGAACGGACTTGAAGTCTAGATGGTAGCACACAATCAACTTTGAAGAGGCCCTTTGAAGTTTGAAGTTGTATGAGGTTTCTGATGGGGTTAGTTTGCACAAAGGAAAGCAATTTGCAGAGAATATACGTAAAATTTAAGCAAGCGTAAAGAGTCTGCAATTGCTGCTGATGTTAATTTTATAATGAGAGGTTACTGACTTTAGGGTTTACATACGCACATGTCAGTAGATCATATAATGACTAAAATATCAACGATGTAGATATAAAGCATAAGAAGCGTCATCTTGGAATACGAGATATTAATTAAGAACAGTAATGATGGAGGCTGATGAGATTGCGGCAATAAGTGCGGACTATTGGACTTATTATGTAATTGTCATTAATAATTCAAAATAAATTCAATGAAGCGGGAATGGTTAATCTTAGTATAGTCAGTAGAGATTAGAGTTACCGGACTTCATCGGTTGAGCAGATGATTCATCTGCTGACTTTGAATTTATAGTGAAACTCCACTGTTCTTAGGTATTGTTCATAACTAAACTACTAAGACTTGAAATCGGTAGGATATATGCTTTGAAGTCCACTGATAGTTCTTAATCACAATAACTTAATAGCACTAGGTGTCAGTAGAGCAAGTGACTTCCTCTTCATATAATTCATAGAGCTTCAAATATCTGCAGATTAAGAAATTGGTACCCAACTCTAATTGGGTCCACGACATAATGTATCCTTGGGGACCCACATTTGAATAATCTTTTCAGATTTTTCATGATGTGTTTCCTTGTTGGGATTGTCAATTAAGTGATGATTGCGTGATGTGTCAACATAATTTGGCCTAGGCTACTGATTAGATTTACTTAACCCATAATGTTTTTGAACTAGGTTACAGTAGTAGTACCAGCTCTATTTATCAAACCACGAAGCAGATTTATATAGTTTGTATTTTTGTGAGGGTCGGTTCCAGTTGTGAGTATCTGTTCGGGCTGATTTAGCATAGCCTCTACTATACTTGTATACCTATTTCCTAAACCGTATCGGTTGAGTAGTTTGCTCAACAAGAGCTATTTACTTATGTAGCATACTTGACTTGAATTTTTTTTATCAATTTAGTCATTGTCACTGTGTAATTGAGTACTGGTTTCACCAGTAGAACTGATGCAATTAGATTTAAAACCTAAAACAGTTTTATCACCTGGTAACTTTCGTTCTTCTAGCATTTTGCTCAGTGAAGTAGATGATCCATTCCATGTATTGACAAGTTGATATAATTTTTGATTTTCAGAAATGAGGTGCTTATTCTCAACATGGAATTCATCATTTTTAGATTTGAGCGTACTTATGTTTGCTCTAAGAGTTTCATTGACTAAGACTGATTTTTGTATAATTCTCTCTTAAGATATTTTCAGCTTGAATTTCTGCAAATGATTTAAAAGTGATCTGTACTCATTTGCCATATTATATAAAGCAGAAATTAAGTAATGTTTAGATTGAAGGTCAATTACCTCCTCATCGGTGGATGACCTATCATCTGCCATGAAGCAGTGTATGATCTCATGCTCATCATCGGTAGAACAATTGTCTTTGACCAGTTAACTTTCTGAGCTCAACTATAGTAAAGTCTTCTATATATCTTTGGCATATGAACAAGACTTTACTTTTTGAAATATGTCTTTGTCAAGGGTGGAGAATATTGAATCTTTTGCAATATTGTCTAGATTAGCTTTTCTTTTGTCATCGGTAGACCATTCATATCTGGGCTTATCAACATAGTGAGTATTTGTAGATGATGGAGTTTCGAAGTTGATCTTCATAATTCTTATGGGTCCGCTAACGATGACATCCCACATATCATCATCCAAGGCAGCCAAGTGTGACTGCATACGAGTCTTCCATTCATCAAAAGTTTCAATAGAGTATGATGGGATGTTGCACAAACTGAGGCCCTCATGTAGAGTTTTCTATTAAACAAGAACCTCAGCTCTGATACCAATTGATAGGATCGGATAAGCAGCTAGAAGGGAGGTTGAATATCTGCACCGGCTCTACTTAGCTCTTTCAAAATATGCTTCTTTTGTTTTAGCAACCAAAAGTTGTTTTCCTGTTTAAAGATTGATCAGTCGAGTAACTAAAAATAAGTGAGGAAATAACTTGACTTATACAACGAATAAGCTGAGCTGGTGGCAATAGTCTACTGAACAGATAACAGTAGTAGGCACAGTCTACCAGTCTAAAGAGAAACACAGTAGACTACGAAGAACATCACATAAGATAAGGTCTACTGGAAGAATAATGACTTGGTGTCTACTGAGTAGAAACCAATAGTTAATGTGAGTGCAAATTATGAACGACGCAAGGTTTGTTTCTGAAAGTTCGAAGCACAAACGCTTCTACGTCTCGCATTCTTCCTTTGCAGGAAGGATACATTAGAAGACTTTGGTTTACACTTTTCAGTAGACAACCTACTTAGGCTAATACCACACAGATAACCTAAACTCCTAGCAATCCCATAGCTGGGGTCACTTTACAGCTTGGATCTACACAAATCAGTTTTACTCACTGTCACAATTGTTACAATAATTTTATAGAGGTTTCACTCTTATAAAGTTGTAAAACTATGAAAGAATTTGGATGATTGTGCAAGCAATTGCAACAACCAGATGGCACCAAAGATCTCTTGAAGATCTGATATCTCTTATGCACATTGATGCGGTGCATAAGTCTGCTTCTTGAATAAGCGAATAACTCTTTGTAAGCGAGGTTGAGCAGTAAATGAATGAATGATAATTCTCTGTGTTTGTCAACCAACTCAACTCAACAACCCAACAACCATTCTAACTCTATAAGGAGTCTTCATTTTATAGCTCAAGAAATCCAACAACAATATTGATTCCTGAAATATCTGTAATGGTGCTCCAGTACTCTGTTGACTTTAACTGATTCGCATTAAAAGAATTGTCGTTAGTTTCCTAAAAAGCCCTGTATGCATTTAATGATCTTCTACAGAACTGTACTACTTTCCTTATATAGCAAGTGCCAGCGGATATTTGAATGCCTCTAATGATACTTGTCCACAAATGTAATGTTCTTTATGGTCGGTAGATATCAGCATCGGTAGAGTCCTTAGTAATCGGTAGATTCTTCTGTTTACCTCATTAGCGGACTTCACATTTTCCCATTACACTTAACGGTCGGTAGACTTTATTCCATTGAGTCTATGTGAGTCTGCTCAGTAGATATTTATCAAAACCTGATATCCAACAATTGCACTAGAATATTTTGAACCATACAAACTATTTGTACAATCTTACTTCAGCTAGCATCACTACTACGCTAAAACTCATAGCTACCTTGTTGTTCATTAACAACTAACTCCTCTAGCTCTTATTCTCTGTAGACAACTTATCTCACAATTACACAAATCACTCTTAAACATTAAAGTTTGCTGGGTACAAGAGATTGAGTATTCTTGACGCACAAATGATCATATACATGATCAGATCTTCAATTCAACGATGGTGAGTGTATATGAGGAGTACTTTCTATTAAGCAATTCTTATGTGTAAGCTCCTCAGGGTTTGATCTCTCTAAATGAATTCTCGATAATTTGTATGAGCGACGAGATCATCCTCTCTTATTTCTCTTGTTCTTCAAGTGTATATAGCTTTGACAAAGATTTATCTTGTTAGACTCGTGAATATACTCGTTGCAAAGTACTTGTCATATCTCTTATTCTTCTTGTACTTTCTTTAACTTCAAATGTTCATATTGACTGCTGGGTGATAACTTTATATTTTCTATAATTCAACTTATTTTAGTTTTCAAGGAGTTCTATGCATTTGGTATTTGTTTTGTGTCTTCTACACAAAATTCTAGTAAATAGGAGTTTTCAAGAATTAAAAGATGTTGAAAGGTGATTTAAAGATGTTCAAAGGTGAAACCATGAAAGCCAAGGAACAAAAAATAAACATATTTAGGCGCCCCACGGCCGAGCTTTCGAAAAAATTATTTCGAGGCAGAATGATCATTTCCCCAGCACCCGTTTGTGCGTGGGACAAGAACTTTAAGGCGGCCAGGGTTTTAAAACATGAACTCAGCTCATTTTTAAGGACTTTTCATTAGGTTTTGGGAACCTTTTCATATATACCAACCATACACATCCATAAATATCTTCTTTCGTGAAGGAGGCTTCAAAAACGGGTTAGGAACTCGATTGAGACGTGTGAGTATATTACAATGGATGATTTGAACATTAAGACGGTGACATCTTCATTTGGGGGACAGATATGAGTTTTCTTTATTGTGTTTAAATTATCTGCCTTGATTCGTGATGAGAATTAAAGACGTGCTATGTGTTTTGAATTATTTATCACTAACCAAATTTATATTTCTAAATAACATCTAGAATATTATAATTACAATACTTAGTGTAGAATATGATATCAGTTTCTGTGGATCGACACTCGTATTTTACATCACTATATTAAAACTTGACAACATACGTTTGCGGTATGTTTTTACACCAACGTTGGCTATTTGCAATTCTATTTGTACTTTTACCTTGCTGGTACCTTCTCTGAATCATAACTTCTTTGTGATAGTCTAGTTGGTATCTTGCTAAAGATCACCTGGTTGATCTATATTCTTTTGCTCTGAAGATTATCAAGCTGGTCTTTACATATTCAACGATATGACTTTGTCCAACTCTGTTGGTCAGTGAACTAGTCTTTCTTTGTATGTATTCAGCGAGTTAATTTGTTGTCTTGACGTAAATTGATTCTGTCAATCCTTGGTTGAACTCATTTCTGCTGGCCTTTGATGATTGATCAATGTTGCTGATCATTTTATAATTCTGATTTACCTGGTTTGAACTCCATTGCTGATGAACATAACAACGAATAGCTTGACTATATACTTAATAGATTTATTAGTAACAAATATAACCAAATTTTGCTAACAACAAAATTAAGAGCCCAACAATAATCATTGCATATAATATTTGATCAGCAAACACTAGCTCAAAAGGAAACTATTTTATGGATAGAATTCAATTTAATAAAGCAAAGTTTAAAGATAAACGCATTTCCAACTTTTGACTCATGGATCAAAAGTTGGACAGGACTTGCCCAACGAGAAACGCCAAGAAAGTTTGCATTTGCTAATTTTGTCCTAGTAAGATGCAACATGTTTGAAATAATGATAAATTACAAAAATAGTCTTACTAAATAGTATCATTTACAACATTAATCCCAAAATTTTAGGATTAAAGAAATATAATCCCACAAAAAAAAAAATATTTTTGGCAAGACTACTTTTCCTTCAAAAAATAAACAGAAGCCCAAAAATTTGAAACTAGTATTGTAAAATATTGTTCATGCCATTTAACGGACTGTATCTACTTTTTTACGGAAAAAAGGTATTGAGACCACTTTTGTCAAAAATGTATTTTTTTACGGGATTATATTTATTTAGTTTTAAAAGTTTAGGATTACTATTATAAAGTGCACTATTTAATAGGACTATTTTTATTACTTACACTTGAATAAAATTTGAAGTTTGGCTAATTCGAATATGTTTATTTGTGTTCTGCATACAACTTTTTTTTAATCAAGTATCAGTATATTATAAGAAGTATATATGACTTTAGAATTAGATAGATGTCTAATATGCGAAACAATTAATACATATTTTTTTATTTATCTCATTTTTATAGATGTATAAATTCAATAAGTGGTGGAAGCACTAAAACTTTACCAAGCGATTGTACGTAGAGCAGTTGGTTTTATATGGAGTATTTGATGTGGAAGTCTAATATGATCAACCTATTATTCAGAGGTATAAAAATTTATTTCTCACAATATAATTTTTAATTCAAGGAATATTAAAGTCAATAATTTTTTTTTCACATGCCAATACTCCATAGACAATCATAAGGAAGTGTGTAAATAATATATATATATATATATATATATATATATATATATATATATATATATATAAACTTTGATTTTTTATGTAAGTATTAAGATATCAATCCTGTCTTGCATTTATTTGATATAATTTTGTCAAGAAATATGTTATTAAGTTACTTTTTATTTTTTAACTTTTTATTAATTAACTTTTTTTAACATATATCGATTCCAGTTTTATTATATTGGGGAGACTATATATTAGAAGACTCGGAATCAGTTAAATATGATTGTGGTCCATTAAGAGGCACAACAATATCTAGCACAATGAATTTTATGCGGTTGTTCAATGAGATATAATATCACTGACATTGATCGCAATCAGTTCCTTATGAAAGAATACGGTATACATACGTTCAGAGATTTTTCGGGGATACGATATACTATGTTGGATAAGGCGTGAATATAGATTGGTCATACAATTGTGGTGAAATAAGACGCCGACCGATCTAGCATTCTGTTGGGATATATGTACAGAAGTGTATGCAGCTTCACCTCAACGAAGTGTATCACCCCCTTGTGTGCATCGACTTACTGGGCTTCTTTGTGCGGTGGGAAAGTTCATGTCTCGTCGTTCATGAGCCACTCGTATCACATTGTGGGCAGTGGTCATGTGTTGTGTGATATCCCCGAAATAATTATATGCAAATTGGGCATTAATTATGTTTATGTGATTATTGTGGTGATAATTGAATTATGTGTTGGAATTAATTATCTTGGTGAAATACTTAGACACATGGTAGGCGTGACCCGGTGGTGTTTCAGGGTGCATGTTATTCATGTTGGGAAAATTGGGGGTTATCATGGTTTTATTGTGATAGTTGATAATTATGGTAAAGCATGGATTAAATTGGGGTTTTGGTGCATTTTGGTAAAATGCTTTTAAAATATCATGTTGGGGTATTTTATTCATAATGCTAAATTTTGGGATACATGTTTTAATTATAACACTTATACCCCACTACCCCACTTTCCCTATCACTTTTTACAATCCCCAATTACTCTCCCAACCCTAACCCCTTTCACCATTTTCGATTTTGGCTTTAAAGTTGAGGGAAAATCCTTGCAAAACTTTGCTTGTGAGATTATTGGTAGGATTTGGATTCTTGGTTTTTCTGATGCGGATACAGCTGATAAAAATCGTTGTTTTAGGTATGGATACCTCCTTGATGTTTTTATGGTGTTTAGGTTGGATTTGAAACGGTTTTGGTTGTTTTGAAATGGGTTTGTTTTGGGTTGGTATTAGTGTTGGTTGGGTGTTAGATTTTTGGTTGTTTAAAGGTGTATGTTGAAGGTTTATGGTGTTTTTATGTTATGGGTTTGTTGATATATGTGTTGGTGTAGTTGGAGAAGAAAATATGGTGCAAAAATGGAGGTTTTCGAAGTCCAGCAGCGACGATCGATCGCCCGAGGCGAGCGATCGATCGCGCGCATGCAGTACGCTCTAGTAGCATTTGGCGATCGATCGCCACATTTGGGCGATCGATCGGTGAGGCTGGCGATCGATCGCGCCAAAAGTGGCGATCGATCACCGAGCGCAGAGAATTTGATACCCGGGCAGTGTGATCTCGCGATCGATCGGGGCCTTGCGGTGATCGATCGCGAGACACCAAAATGTGTGTTTTTGGTTATTTTTGTGGGATTTTTGGTATTGGACTATTATTGGCTCCTAATAATTGTGTGAATGTGTAGAACCATCACAACTGGCCACACTGCCTAGGAGATAAAGTCCACAACACAACACATTTTGGAACTAAGGTACGTAGTGAGACGTACGGGCATCGGAAGGTAAAACGTATTGTAACGCTTTGAATTGGTTATGCATTATGGTTGCACACAATGAATTTAATTATGCATTATGGTTGCATACATGGTCTTGGTTATGCATCATGGTTGCATACATGGGTTGATTATGCATTATGGTTGCATGTGTATATTGGATGCATTGGTGCATGTGATTGTGATTCGAGATTATATTCCAGTGATGAAGAATACTTGCCGCCTTCATGTCGAAGCGATGATAGAATACTTGCCGCTGTCATATTATAGCGATGAAGAATATTTGCAGCAAATATGTCGAAGCGAAGGATCATTCCGCTGTCATATTACTATTGCGAGGGATATTATGCCGCTAATATGTCGAAGCGAGGGGTGTTATGCCACTGATATAATAAGACTGGAAATGGCCATTGGTATACATGGAATGGATGCATGTCATGACATACATTATTGGTATTATAATCCATTGATTATGATTGTGGTACAGGGACAACCAAAGGGAGCTTTTAAATGTATTAAATACAGGAAGTGATTTGTATTTACGGTTTATGAATTTGAATTACAATCATATTATTGTGAATATGGTTTACATACATGTTCATTGTTTTGGGGTTGTTCCTGTAGGTACTTTTGGGCGGACGGGCTAAGGCGGGTTGATGCGGTGAGCTTGTGAGGAGTGCTTTTGGTGTAGCAGGCACAATTCTTTTGTATAGTCGCTACTCTAGGAGTATTGTAAAGCTATATGATTAACATTCAATTGGTTGGGAATGTAATTAATCCCTTTTGGAAACTTTATTTTGGCACTGTAATCATAACAGTTCAAGGCATCAACACGAACTTTATACTCTTTAGATGCATGTTAGCACTATTTACACCTTTAATCCGCACTTAAGGAACTAGGGTCCTTACATATTGCTACCTCATCAGATCCACATACAGCGTAATGGATTCTCCATCAACGAGATTATGTTCACAGCTAACCATTAACTGTTACATCTGCTCAATCTAAAATGTGTGAACAAATTTAGGTAAGTTTATATATCTAGACACAAATTAAAAATCAATAGTTTAATCTATTAATATACCACATGTTGTCATGATAGGACATCACCATGTTGGCATCCAGTCTGTACAAATTGTAGTTGATGACCAATGTATCTACGTACGATTCGCTCATGCAACTCATTGTAACTGACAACTATAAAGTGTCTACCATCACTATATCGTGGTAGGTCCACACATAATTCATTTGCCATCTTCCATTGACTTTCGTACTTAACATGGTACAAACTCTAGTCGCTGATCGTACTACCCATTCGGTAAACTCGATGCAACATATCATCCTCATACGTGGAACTTCTGGAATTTTTTGTAGCGTGCCGGATTGTCAAAGAACACTCTCAAGACGGTGCATTTCAACTATCTCATATAATATTGACGGACCTTTATATGTCCATAACTAGGGCTAAATTCTTTATCAAAGGTGCACTCATTAGGGTACTGTGATGCCTGGTAATTAATTACCTTAATTAAATGGAGTTTAACGTGACAATGAAATGGTAATTATGAACTACTAGCGTTTTGCAGTTTGAACTCTGTTTTAAGAAAAATCGAGTGTAATGTAATTTTATGATTAAGGTAGAATTGTTGAATTTCTAAATGGTTGAGATATATCATATAAATTATGATAGTAATTATGGGTTTAAATGGTGAGATAATTATTGAGGTTGAACAATAATTATTAGGTTTGAGGATAAATAATTGTTGGGTATATTTTGTGAGGTGAATGATAGTTGGGGGGCTATATTGCAAAGTTGAATTTATTAAAACAAATTCATCTTCACACAATACACCCCACACACACTAAATTTCCTACTTCTCACTCTTCTCCAACCCTTTTTCCCCCTTCTTCTCCAATGGTGGGAAGCTTGGATTCAAGAGCAAGTTTTGCTTCTATTTTGACATTGAGTGTCAAATAGGCATGATATTTATAATTATGAGTTTAATTTGAAAGCTTTGTGGTAGTTTGTTGATTATTGATAATGATAATCTTGGTGGGTTTGGGTTTGAAGAGGTAAATCGATGTTAAGGGGAAGGGTTAAGTTTTGTGATGAGTATTATGTTAGTTTTGTTAAAGTATTGAAAGAATTTTGAGTGGTATGTGTATTGGAGGTGATTTGTGCACAAAAATGGAGGTTTTTCGTCAAAACAGGGTCGTGCGATCGATCATAGGTCATGACCCCATCGATAGCGCGTTGAAAAATAAAATGTGTGGCCATGAACAGTAAGCTCGATCGATCACGAGTCATGGCGCGATCGATTGCGGTAGATGAAATTTTGGCACCCAAGCGACTGCCGGGCGCGATCGATCTCCCGGGTTGGAGGGATAGATCTCGGCTGTTGGATTTTCAAAAATTATATTTTTTGGGATTTTGAAATGTGACTCCTTATGATTGATTCTTATGATATTTTGGAAAGTCACTATCATGTTATGAGGTTTTATGTGATGAACTTTAGAAACTTATTTACTAATGGATCGAGTTGATTGATAGCTCAATTTATTAATGAATTGAATGTAAAGAATTGAGTAGTATACGGTGTACGATGAATCATGGCTGGACATATTAGGAGGCATAACAAGTCTATATGATATATGTGGTGTATTGTGAGATTTATTGGTTGTGATATTAATATTGAATTGATATTTGATATAGATACTGTACAAGGCTCCAATCGTCGATTATGTCTAAATCACTTTGTCGACCTTAAGGTACGTGTGGCGGACGAGCATAGGTAACCATATTACTGTTACGTCTAGCGAATAATGTTATTGTTGTATTGATTGAGTACGTGATACATACGAGTAATAGACACATATTATGTTAACGTTTAGTAATTGAATTATGATAATACTTACGACTATTGAAATGTCACGGGTTGACATTGGACGATCACGGGTTGACGTTGGATTATTGGAATGTCACGGGTTGACAATGGGCATACACTGGTTGACCTCGGATTATTTGAATGTCACGGGTTGACATTGGACGTTCACGGGTTGATATCGGATTCTTAGACGTTCACGGGTTGACATCGGATTAATGGGAGGTCACGAGATGATACGAAACGTCACGGACTGACTTGAATATTTATGTATCAATTTCAAATGAAATGATTTAAGAATAATGCCTTGATACCATATTGTAATTAATGATTTTGGGATATTGTGAAAATAGGAACAGCGTATGAGATCTCATTCGGTTGTATTATACTCAGGGAGTATTCATTTGAATTACAGCATTACATTATGCAATTATTAATTGTATACTGATGGTAATGAGATTATTGTTATTGGTATGCTCACCCCATGGGGGCTGTTTTCTGTTAAACACAGGTGAAACATATACAACCATTTTACTAGAATGAGTCCGAGCTATTGAATGAGGATGCTCCTGAGAAGGAGGTACCATCATTAGTATTGGTAACATGAATTATACGACTAGATACACGCTTATTGATTAATTAATGCTCTTCTGTGAGCAAAGTGGTATGTGTATATGTGTTGTATAAATATCTTTGACATCCTCTTTTCATTTGAGCATTTCATGAAAGTTGTTTAAGAGTATAATTGCATGATGAATTGAGTAGATGAACGATACATTAATTTGTTGATTTGTTGGGAAACTAATCATGTTGATATTGTGTGGATGAACTGATTATTGTCGCATTATTTTTATTGGGAAGTCGAGTTTACGGGGAAACTCTACCCAAATTTTTATAAATCCCAAACACTAATTATGAAGCATGTAGTGAGAGTTTTAAAAATTATATGTGATGTCATAATTGCATTATTGACGTGACCGGACGTTGTTGTCTTACATTAGTGGGATTAGAACAGTGGTTAGCTCTTTGGGATGTCGAAGGGCCTAGGGATGTGTTGATAGACATACATAGCACATGATTACGCATGACTGCGGTTTTGTATCAGTGTGACACGACATTTATACACCTATGCGCATAGCATGATATGAAGCAATGAAAATTGGTGTTATTGCTAATCTCGTGGTTGCAGGATCTTATGGTATACGAGGAACGTGATAGTGAGATTAACCGGTGGTGCCAAGAAACATACCCACTGAAATGGTATTGTCTAAGGAGGTGCAATAGACTGGTAACTTGTTTAATAGTATATCACTGATTTGACTGTTGTGAGTAATAATAATGTTTCGTAAAATTATCGACGAATGATATGCTATACTGATAGGGTTCAGTGTTGATAGTAGCTTAATGTTGTTGTTAATGAAATGATAAATGAATTTTATTAAAGTTGTGCACTTGCTATATATGTATGCAATGTTGAGAAACCTGATTTTGTAGGGAAATCAGAAAGTGAGAAACGAGATATGATGTCTGATGACATGAAATGGTGGACAGTACCGTGCTGTTGATATGCGACAAAAGACGATATGATAATCGGGTATGGTTATGTTGTGAATATGAGAATGCAGGTCTATGTGAAGTTATACACATGCATTAATATTTGAATTGATATATTGAGGTATCGATGAGATTGTAAGGGATGTGAGTCACCTCTTGAGCCTGCGGAGCAAAGTGCTACATTCATGATAATGCCGATGTCGTGTCGAAGCGATGGTACATGCCGCTGTCACGTCAAAGCGATGATAATGCCGTTGTCTTATCGAGCGCTGGATCAGGATATTAGCGGCTTTCATTTCATAGCACGGGTCGCTGGTATGTCAAAGCTAGGGATATCATTGAGTCGCCGATAATTCGAAGCGAGGAATAATATTGAACCACTGATATATAGAATACTTGCCGCTGTTATACGAAGCGAGGGGTATTGATTGTATACAGCCGTTGGGCGATGAATATTGTTCTGCTGCTATTATGTTAGCATGGGTATTATTATGCTGCTATTGTTAGCAATGTATATTGATGATGTGTTGATTGCAGATAGCAGTGGACATTGTGTTATTGTTGTTCCTTGGGTACATGAGATGTAGGACCAAGAGGATATTGGAATGTTCCAGAGGAATGAGGAGTTGAGGTAAACCATTGCGTTTGCTTTGGCATGTGAATATATGTTAACATATGTTGATAGATGTTGTTTGCATTATCTTAGTTGAGTTATATTGATTATAAGAATCGACTGTACAGATGGAATAATGGAAAATAAAATTGAAATGAAACATAGTATTGATATACTCGGTTGGTATTATTGCAGTAGCTAGGTAACGAGGGTGTAATGGTAATCATTTTATAATGATAATTTCCTTTATGAAAGCATGATTGTTGTGTATTGTGAGATTAATAATTTATTAGTTGTACCATGTCATGTTGATTATGATCATGCGAGAGTAAGATTAATGAGTACGTCACGGGATGACATGGGATCACTTGAATGACATGTATGGACATGTGATCATTGTGAACGTCCCAGGGTGACGTGGAACTATTGTGAATATCACGGCTAAATGTGAAATTATTGTGTTATTAACTAATGCATAATGACAGTAATGAAGAATAATCATGTCATGATTAATGATGAATTAGAAACAATGTGAAGAACAATGGAATAATGTCATTATGAGAATTCATACGATATGTGGACATTTACGAATATGATGTTTTGAAACTAAGTAGTGACTGAGATGCATCTAAATGATGACATATGCAAGCGATAATTACTGATGGGTATTCTAGTAATTAATTGGCAACATGAATTTATTAGATGATGATATACGATAAGACTGCTGTCTAAGAACTCATTGGACACTATTGAGTTAATGATTAAAAGGAGTTATATTGTTAACATATGACATTAACTATTGTGTTGCATGCAATCACACCAATATGTGGTAGTATGCGGTAGCATGTTGTGAACAGGGATGCGTGGAACTTTTGATGCAGGGATATTCATATTCGATGATGCTTAATTGACGAGGTATGTGATTATGAGAAGCACTAAATGTGTTATTCCTACTACTTATTTTACGCAAGGTGATAACTGGGTAATGAGATACAAATGGGTTAATGCTCTAGAATATATGAGTACCACACTGAGCTTGATATTATTATGATGTTATATTTGTTGATGTTTGCATCTATACATGTATGGATTTATGTATACGGTGTTAATACTGTTACACTTCATACAATTGGTGTTGAGAAAAGAATGATATGGAATCTATGTGAAAACAATTTTGTGGCTTATGATAGTTTATTACATTGCATGAAGCAAATGTAATAAGTAATGTGGTTGATTATAATATGATGTGGGGTAAGGAGGGATGTTTGAACAAGGATAAAATTTCACGATGAGAGTTGAAGGGTGTGATTTGTACACCACTTGCATGAATCATATATATATGACAAAGAATTATTTAAGAAAGTATGTGTCAGGGAAGAATGACTGAAATAATATACATGTATACTAACAAATGAGTAAGAACCTATACGTGATGCAAAATAATGGGTAGTGAATTGACGCTAATCCAGAATGAGAAATAATAGTGGAATGGGATTGAATGCATAATAATATTGATCTAGTGAAAGAATGAACGACGAAAATTAGACAAGATCCGATCTGTAAAAGATCATTGCGAGTTTAGTTATGCTAATGATATGTTGAGAGCATGTCACAACTTAAACTGGAAATAATGGACATCAATAAAGCTACATGTGTATGTTGTATCTTTAAATGGATATGTTAACACGTATTGAAACTATAGAAATGGCAGTGGTAAGAGGATTGATTGGTACACCAAGTATGTCACTTGTGTACATGAATATTATATTCTAATCTAGTCACTTGTGTACATGAATATTATATTCTAATCTTGATAAGTAGATGCTATACTAGTTGTGAATTTCAGATAATTTTGATTTTCGAACGAGAATCTTAATGACTTGATTAAGAAATTGCATGATAGTGTGATATGTTCCCTTAATTTGATCGATGCAATGAAACGTCATTATTTGAATCAATAATAAGTTAAAAGAATGGAAATGTAAATCGAGTATGATAGTAAGGGACGGTCTAATTCTGCATTGTCGTTATTGGTTTCTTGTTTATAAATATTAATTTCTTTATGTGTTAATGTTACAAAATGGGAAGCTGAGGTGGTTCCTTGTGAAGTGTCATATTTGGATTCTAGAATTGTCAGACCACGTGTGGTCTAGGAAAATATTCGAATGTATGTTGACGTTATCTTGTCCTGTTATGTTTTTAAGTTAATTTCTCATCTCTGGTAGATGTGTATGTTGAAATTTCGAGGACGACATTTTATTAGTAGGGGAGAATTATGATACCTGATAATTAATTACCTTAATTAAATGGAGTTTAATGTGACAATAGAAATGGTAATTATGAACTATTAGCATTTTGCAGTTTGAACTCGGTATTTTAAGAAAAATCGAGTGTAATGTAATTTTATGATTAAGGTAGAATTATTGAATTTCTGAATTGTTGAGATACATCATATAAATTATGATAGTAATTATGGGTTTAAATGGTGAGATAATTATTGAGGTTGATAATAATTATTAGGTTTGAGGATAAATAATTGTTGGGTATATTTTGTGAGGTGAATGATAGTTGGGGGCTATATTGCAAAGTTGAATTTATTAAAACAAATTCATCTTCACACAATACACCCCACACACACACTAAATTTCCTACTTCTTACTCTTCTCCAACCCTTTTCCCCTTTCTTCTCCAATGGTGGGAAGCTTGGATTCAAGAGCAAATTTTGCTTCTATTTTGACATTGAGTGTCCAATAGGTATGATATTTATAAATGTGAGTTTAATTTGAAACCTTTGATGGTAGTTTGTTGATTATTGATAATGATAATCTTGGTGGGTTTGGGTTTGAAGAGATAAATCGATGTTAAGGGGAAGGGTTAAGTTTTGTGATGAGTATTTTGTTAGTTTTGTTAAAGTATTGTGTTGGGAAAACATTTCTAAGTTTTGGTGGTGACAAACACCAATTGGACAGACACCTACCGGGTATCAAAGACCTACCGGATGATGGACATCAACTGGATACACAGACACCTACCGGGTATCAAAGACCTACCTGATGATGGACATCAACTGGATACACAGACACCTACCGGGTATCAAATACCTATCGGATGATGGACATCAACTGGATACACAGACACCTACCGGGTATCAAAGACCTCCGGATGATGGACATCAACTGGATGGACACCAACTAGATAGACACCTACCGGATGGACACCAACTGGATAGACATCTATCGGATGGACACCAACTGGATAGACACCTACCGGATGGACACCAACTGGATAGACATCTACCGGATGGACACCAACTAGATAGACACCTACCGGATGGACACTAACTGGACAACCATCTACTGGTTACAAAAAATGACTGACCAATTGATCGAAGAAAGCCAGCATAGGACTAACCATCCAGCAAGAGCTCAAAGCAACAAGACAAAACAAGTACAACCTATTCTGACAAAGGTACAACAGAGCGGCGCACCCTGCTATATCTCCACCACCATTAGCGTCAGAATAAAAGAGCTGTTGCTAAACAAAATAGGAATGAAGACAATCAGAATATGGAATGGTAACAGAAAGTGGATCTCTCCCAAATATAGACAAGTTGCCGTTAAAGATCAAGGAGTCTATAAATACGTCAAATTGAATAATGAAGAGGTTAGCTGAATGATCTATTCAAACAAAGAGAAACACCTCAACGCAAAATGAATAATCATCTTACTGATATTCTCTAAAGATTCAGCAAGAGCAGACAAGCAGTACTACTGTATCTGTGACAGATTATCCTCAACTGAAGTCTGCTGCTCAACAACACTCGAAGCTAAAAAGTTTATTTTGTGAGAGTGTCATAGAATCTATTGTAATCAAATTAAGAAGTTGTGATTGCTAGGAGTTTAGGCCAAGCTGTGTGAATGCCTAAGAAGGTTGTATACTGTAAAGTGTAAACCAAGTCTTCTAACGAAACCTTCCTGCAAAGGAAGAAGGGGAGACGTAGAAGCGTTGTGCTTCGAACTTCCAGAAAAAATATTCATGTCATTTACTTATTGCTTATTTACTACTCAGTTTTATTCCTCACAAGTCCAGCAGACGTCTTCCGCACTATAATCAGTGTCTGCTGACTTGTGATCGCTTTTATTTTAAACAATTAATTCCAATCTAGCGATTTTAGACCGCAAGTGCACGGTGTCAAGTTTTAGTATAGATAGGAAGATACGGATTGTCGAACCCACAGGGACTAACAAGCAATTACCAAAGAAGATGCTTTTAACTATATTTAACCTACGATAATTAATTTATAACTAACGACTAATTAATTAAAATAAACTACTAATCCAACCAAGTCAATAAAAGTAAACGAGAAAAATCCACTAGAGAAGATTATCGAGACTTTGGCTCACCATTGCAATTCCCTACAATTCTCGATTGAATATTCAAATATTTCTAAGGTGACGAGTTCTCCCAATTCATCTAATACACTCTCTCGAGCTATATTAAACCTAACACCGAATTGCAACAAGTAACTCTCGTTCGCTTATTTAACAATTCAATGTTGCATAAGATCCATGAAAACTCCTAGCTTTCAATTACTAGAATCTATGGCTATCACGCATGTATTTAATGTCATCTCTCGATCTCGGTCTTAAATCCATGTTATGAGTTATTAATTCAGTATCATAAAATCATCTCTCGATCTCAGTTACGATACTAACATCATTCAAAGGTGATCAATCCTATAAAAGCATGAAGAACATAAAACATACGCAAAGAACTATAAGAATTCAATCATTAAATCATCAAATCGAAGGTTCATAACAACGGATTCGCCTAGCCTCGATAAATAAATTAGTTCAACATAGTAAATCAAAACAAATCAAAACTAAGAATTAAAGACAAAGAAAAATTCCCAGCGTCGACTCCGGTTGTAGATCCTCGCTCCTTCTCTTGCTTCCTTCTCGATCGTCTCTTTTTATCGCCTTGTTGGCTTGTTCCAATTCCTAGGGTGAAGGGTTGAAGGATGGATTGATTGTAGAAGGATGGAGGCTGGACGTGTGAATTGTGAGTGGAAGAATGATGGAGGCTGGACGTGTGAATTGTGGAATTGAAGGAAGGAGATGGGATGAGATGGAGGCTGTGATGTGTTTCCTAGGTTAAAAATCTGATATATGGGTTGTAATTTTCGTTTGTAATATATAGGGGAAGGAAATCAAGGACTTCTTTGTTGGAAACAAACTCTATAAGGAAGTTTTTTTAATAAAAATTCATTCCACCGATCGATCCGGACGAAGTGGCCGATCGATCGAGCCTTCCAGTAAGAATTTCGTGACTTTTTCTGCCCGTCTTGATCGATCAGAAATCCTTGTTCGATCGATCGCTCTTCACAGTAAGTTTCTTCGCCTTTTTTCAGCTTCTGGCGAGTTTTGTATTTTGGCCGTAACTTTCTCATACAAACTCCAAATTTGATGAATCAGCTGTCCACGCGAAGATTAGATAAATTTCTACAACGTTTATATGGACCACATTTCCAAAACATGGCTCGAACATATAGTAATTTGAGGAGAAAGGAGCAACATGTGTCTTGGATTCTGGTTTTTTCCTCTTTTCTTCAACTTTACTCATTTTTTCGTCATTTTTGCTTGATTTTTCACCTTTCCCTACATTTCAACATTGATTCCCGAAATAGAGAAATATATACCATAAACCATAAAATAATCCAAGAATCAACACGAAAACATATACATATCATAGCCTAAAAACGCGTAATATTCAACCCTATCAACTCCCCCAAACTTATCACTTAATCGTCCTCGATTAAGCATTAAAATCATAAGGTAGAGTTCATTCTTGATATTTGAAACAATTATTTCATGACTTGCTTATTCTCCGAAATCTCATGCACATATACAAAAGTTGACAAGACATGTTTTCTCCTAATTCAAGCAACATATCTCAAATTCGGAACGTGTGTGTGTGATATAGTCAATCTCAAGTTTCATGCACATATTCAAGATCAAATCATGTTAATCAAATCAAAATCAAGGTTATCATCAAGTATCCCATAGGCCTATTTTCAAACAACTTCTCCACTAATGACAGTTACTCCCTAGACTTGGATCAAAAGGACTTTTTAAGCTTGTAATGTAAGGCCTTTGGTGTTGGCTTCAAAGAAAAGATAGGATAAGCGCAAAGAAGAGAGTATAATCATTTACAGTCCAAATTTTTCGCACACATCGAGTTCCTCTTCTTTTTCTTTTCTAGCCTTGGCCACTTTGGGTCTTATATGTTTATTTTTTTCTTTTCAAGGCTCTTTGTCTATCTTTTTCTTTTCTCATTCATCAATAGTTTTCAATAAGTTCATCAGGATATAACAATTTACGTGCATCGAATGGAATTCATTATACTCTCTTAGGGTAAGGATAACTTTTTTCATTTAGGCTCAAATAGGTAGGTATAATGAGTTTGCCAAGAATGTCAAATGGGGTCTAATTATATGCAATGCATATACCATTCTTTTTTCAATAAAGCTCAAATGGGACACTAGGGATTGATATGAATCATGGTAAGCTTGAAAGGCTCAAACGTTTCAAAGATCGCCTAGATCATTTCCAAGTCAAGTTTGTAACTATAAAATTTCGCCTCAAAGTGTTATCATCAAATAAGTTCTAGGATAACTCTAAGATGCTCAAGACAAATCATCAAGTTCACAACAATTATCACTATTCAACATGCAATCCACAAGATCATGACTCATTGTGCTCAATATATTCCTCAATCTTGACATGCTAACTCAAATTAGGATATTCATGTACAAGTCCAATTACAAATCAAGTTCATATGCATAGTGAGATCAAAATCCTCATTGAATAGTCACTACTATAATTCATTCTTTTCTCAAGTTTGAACTCATAAAAAAAAATTTTAGCTCATAATAATCGGACGATTCAAGTGTCATTTAAGCACACAACAAGTGGTTAAAACAAGTAAAACATGCAAGCTACTACTCCCCCAAACTTAAATCAAACATTGCCCTCAATGTTTAACAGAATCAAAAGGGAAACAGTAAACTCCCCTGATCAAGACGCTTGCATGAGGGTTGAGGAAGATTTGTTTTTGAAAGCTCCACTGTTGTAGGGGTTCATCGCTCCAACCAAGTACCTAGCAAGAGAAGAATGCATATGGTAAAATATTCAACTTGAGAGATAAACAAAACTAAAATGAAAACTGAAAAATAAAACAAAACTAAATAACAAAAGGATACGCTTGGGTTGCCTCACAAGAAGCGCTGATTTTTAGTCTTCGGCTTGACCATCAGAAGCAACCATCAAAGAGCGGCTGTCGCCCATAGTAAGTATCGTATGATACCACTAATGGGTTTTCATTCAATGTGCCCTCAAGATTGGCAAGATTGTAGCAGTGTAAGCTCGTCGCTCCAACAACATTCTTGAATTGGTAGGCATGGGAGAATGATTCTTGATTTGGCTTTGCATTTTGGAGGATGTAGTGCGGTGAAGTTGGCATCGATGAAAAATACGGATCCACATATGGCATAGAACATGTCTCCATCGATGGGCTCAAATCAGAATCTTCGAAAGTCTCTTCCTTCTCCAACATCACACTCGACTCATCTTCATATGGGAACTCCTCGGACGACATCTCTGAAGTAGGTTCAATCTCTTGAAGAGGCTCAAGTTCCCTTGACTTTTCCACATGAGTCGGATCACTCCCCCAAACTTGGTTGGTTGAGTGATCGTCATCATATAACCAAACTTGATTCGTCGCCTCTTGATTTGTAGCCCTCATCTCTTCCTCTTGGCAGCTAGTTGAAATTGCTTCCATGAGGACCGCCATTTGCTGCTCCAGGTGACGCATAGAGTTGGTTTGGCACTCCAAACTGTTCTCGGTTGATGCCAAGAATCTTACTAAGGTATCCTCTAACTGAGTCGTGACATCTGCAGAACTATCTCTCCTCTCTTTGTGATGTTCAAATGGTTGTGGCGTATCAATAGGGTAGTGAGGCTCCGGTGGGTATTGGTGACTCCAACCTTGTAGTGAAGGATCACAATGCCAGTGAAGATCGAAGTCCGCCATATCATTGAATAGGTGCACCACGCTGTCCTCATCTCTATCAACCAGGGGACTCCCAGTCACCAGTGCTCCACTCAATACCCATTCTCGTGTGTGTGCATCCAACCCGTTGAAGAAATATTGCAAGAGAGTATAGTTCGAAAAGTTGTGATACCGGAATGTGTTGGCCAATTCATTGAATCTCTCCCAAACATCGTAGAATGGCTCGGAACGTTGTTGGGCAAAGCTTGTGAAGGCATGTTGATGTAGCATCTCCAAGTACCTCACAAGACAAACAAAAAAAAAAAACAAAATAAATATATATAATTTTTTTTTTCGAATAAAAAAAACAAAAGTGGTTAAATTACAGTCAAAGAACCTAGTATGATATTACTAAAGTTAGTCCCCGGCAACGGCGCCAAAAACTTGATCGCTTTTATTTTAAACAATTAATTCCAATCTAGCGATTTTAGACCGCAAGTGCACGGTGTAAAGTTTTAGTATAGATAGGAAGATACGGATTGTCGAACCCACAGGGACTAACAAGCAATTACCAAAGAAGATGCTTTTAACTATATTTAACCTACGATAATTAATTTATAACTAACGACTAATTAATTAAAATAAACTACTAATCCAACCAAGTCAATAAAAGTAAACGAGAAAAATCCACTAGAGAAGATTATCGAGACTTTGGCTCACCATTGCAATTACCTACAATTCTCGATTGAATATTCAAATATTTCTAAGGTGACGAGTTCTCCCAATTCATTTAATACACTCTCTCGAGCTATATTAAACCTAACACCGAATTGCAACAAGTAACTCTTGTTCGCTTATTTAACAATTCAATGTTGCATAAGATCCATGAAAACTCCTAGCTTTCAATTATTAGAATCCATGGCTATCACGCATGTATTTAACGTCATCTCTCGATCTCGGTCTTAAATCCATGGTATGAGTTATTACAGTATCATAAAATCATCTCTCGATCTCAATTACGATACTAACATCATTCAAAGGTGATCAATCCTCTAAAAGCATGAAGAACATAAAACATACTGATGTGACTAGAAATAGACACATCTTTAGTGCTTAATTGTCTACGATTTGGTAGGTTTTGATAGATAGTTTGATACGTATGCTACCTAATCGTATATTTGTGTAATTGTAGGTACAATCGAAGAAAACGAGCTAAAAATGATGTGTAAAGACCAAGAAGAGACATGGACATGACAAGGACTAAAAGTTGATCAAGAAAAGGGCAAAAATGTAATTTTGAAGGAGGAGATCGATTGCCACGAAGAGGAGATCGATCGCCTATGGACAGAAACTTAATCAACAAAATTCACGAACCAGCGATCGATCGCGAAGACTTGGCGATCGATCGCCAAAGTCTACTGGAGCTCGGCGATCGATCGCGATAAAGTGGCGATCGATCGCCTCAAGAAATTCGCTGAAAAATAAAAGCCTCGCGATCGATCGCCACACATCAGGCGATCGATCGCCGAAGAGTCCGGAAATTTGGAAATTGAGTCTTTTACCATGTTTAAAAGATTGTATCCCATATTTATCACTTCCATACCCTAAAACTCGAAGAGAAGTCTGATTAGCAGCAATTTTTGATAGTTTTTCATACTCTTAGAATAATTTGAGATTTTAGATTAATTTTCTTTCAAGTTTTCTTCAAGAACAACGAAGAACGGAACCGGAATCGACAAGCCGGAATCGTGATTTATATTAGTAATTTCTTTTCCTTTATTTATTTAATGTTTTCCATCGAATTTTTATTGTTTTTAGATTTAATTATGCTAGGCTAAAACCCTTTGATTCTTGGTTGAAGGGATACCTACTTTTGGATTTGAATCTTTTATGAGAATTTGGTTTGATTGTTGAATTAGATTTCGATTTCAATTTGTTTCTCAGATTTCGAATTCCATGATTGTTGTGTTTGTGTATTAGACCGATCACCTAATATTCAATTGCATAATCGATAGTTTGTTAAGAAACAACTAAGATCAATAATTAACCGGCTGTAGGTGTTAATGAATTCTTAGGAGAAACGGTTGAGTAATCAATTTTAACGGCTGTAGTTTTCATTGATTAGATTTATCGAACTCATTAGTTTTGAAACTATCATTGATTTAATCATTAACGGCTGTAGTGGTGATTAGAGATTTGGTAAGGGTTGAATTGAATGCTGTTTTCTCTTTGACTACGAATAAGATGAGTAGGAATTGAATTTCCAATCGATAGATAATTGAAAGAATTCGAATGTTTTGATTTGATGACTAAAAGATAATTTTCCAAAAGTACGGTTACCTGGAAACCAAGAATCGCTTCACTCTCATAAGTTTAAATCATCTTAGTTAATCTCGTTAATTAGTTTAATTATAGAATTTGCTTAGTAGTAATTATTCATCCTAAAACCCCCTTGTTACTATTCCTTTTTGGCACGAAATAAATTTACCTTCCCTGTGGGATCGATCCCTACTTCCGATACTACATATTTTTGCTATTAACTGATGAAGGGTTAATTTGGGCGTACACGATAAGCGCTACCAACATTTTGGCGCCGTTGCCGGGGAGGGCAACATTTATTTGTGTCGATTTTTTTTATTGTTATCCCGCATTACTACTTTGGTTTGTTAATGAGTACAGGTGGATCGTTCAATCACGAAGATAACTTTCACTACGATCCTGAGATTGAGAGGACGCTACATCAGAGAAGGAGATAAGCAAGGCTGCTTGAAGAAGAAGAGAGATCCATGATGGCTGGAAATCAAAGCTTGAGGCAGTTGGCGAATCCTAACTTGGATTTACAACCGCTCTGCATCAGTTTCCCTGCTCTGGCCAATAACGTAAACTTCGAACTTAAATCTGGTTTAATTCACTTATTGCCAGCTTTTCATGGTCTTGCAGGAGAAAACCCTCATAAGCATCTGATGGAGTTCCACGTGGTGTGCACTACCATGAAGCCAACCGGAATCACTGAGGATCAAATAAAGCTAAGAGCGTTCCCGTTTTCTCTAAAGGACGCTGCAAAAGACTGGCTCTTCTACTTACCATCCGGATCGATCACCACATGGACTGACTTACAAAGAGTATTCCTAGAAAAGTACTTCCCAGCTTCAAGGGCAACGAACTTGAGGAAAGAGATATATGGTGTGAAGCAGCTCTATGAGGAATCACTACACGAGTACTGTGAGAGATTCAAGAAGTTGTGCGCAAGTTGTCCACAACACCAGATAAGTGAACACCTTCTCATCCAATACTTTTATGAAGGTTTACTTTCTTCTGACAGGAACTTAGTGGATGCGGCAAGCGGAGGAGCATTTATAGATAAAACAGCGGAGGAAGCTAGAAGGTTGATAGCTGGCGAACTCCCAACAATTCGGATCTGTACGCCATGGACAACCGCAAAGAAAAGAGGTAAACGTATCAAACTTAGAACAACAACTGATAGACCTCACTTCTCTTGTGCGTGGTATGGCAGGTGGAAATGTAGGAAAGACAAAGCCGTGTGGAATCTGTTTGGCTGCGAACCATTCCATAGACGCATGCCCCTCACTACAAGAGACAACCACGGAGAACGTGAATGCAGCGGGAGGATTCCCAGGGCCACCACAAAGGAATTATGACCATCCACCAAACAACTACAATCAAGGGTGGAGGGACCATCCGAACCAAAGCTATGGGAACCCACAGATGCACCAACCTCCACCCTACAGACCGCCATATCAGCGACCTCCACCACCACCAGTGCACCCTCCTTCTGACAGTGTAAGGCCCCAACACTTGAACTCGTCATTAGTTCATTTATGACGTCGTATGTGTATAAATTTTTCATTTTCTTTTCATTCTTTAAAAAAAAAATCATTACATGTTCCCATAATCCCTAGACATAACCAATGTTCAACATTAAATGGTCATCTCGACCAACAAACAGACTCAAGGGTTTCACCCATTACCATCCCCATTACACCACTTTTACATTGTGGGTTTATAAAAATTTGGGCAGAGTCTCCCCACAAACTGAGCTATCCGGAAATAAAAATTCATCACATAATATAATTCCCGACCAGGGACAACACAATACCAAACAGAATACAGAAACACTAAATAAATTCCCAGCCAGGGAAGACACCACACTAATAAGACCACAAAAGTGGGTTTCAACACCCTTATACAGTCCATATACAGATACAAGTGCTCACAGAAGAGCAACGAATAACGGATACACATCCGGATGCATAATTAGTTCAAATACCAACCGCTCAACCTCGTATATCGGCTCAATCTCATACTATGCTTCTGGAAGCATCATCCAACAAGGTTCGAGCCTAGCACTCCAAAGCAGCATCGTACCTGTTGTACCTGTTTCAACAGAAACAGCCCCCACACAGGGTGAGCACACTCCAACTCAATATTCGATCACAAATCAACATACGAAATCATAATGCAACAATTTAGATTATTCAAACTCATAAAATATACTCCCTGTACAATTCCGAATCTGTATAGCTTCCACACACTGTTCCTGTTTCAAACTCACGCACTTCTTAATGTCAAGTTTAGTATTGTCACTGAAAATGTAATACTCAACAACACTTATGAATTCAATACAATGACAATATATTATTTATGCTCAAACATAAATAGTTCAACATCAATATGAACCTGGTTATCCCAATGTAACCCTGGTTATCCCACAATCTCATTCTCGATACTTTCTCATATCACTCATGCCCACGGCATCACTACTCAACAAGTAAAATTGGACCACGTACCACTACGTGTCCCCCATAACTCGTATATTAAACTCAATTATTAAAGTCAAACACTTACCTGAATCATCATATTCAAATTTGCATGTATACATGAATGTATAGATACTAGATATACCTGCTCGTACGTCACCACGTACCTTATAGTAGACAACATGAACAAGCTATCATCAACGTCCGAAGTCTCCTGTAGAGTCTATACCGAACATCAATTCAATATTAGCTCATAATCCGAGCAATGAACATCCATCAAATAGTTCTTACTTTCATTTCCATATCACATATCAATAACTCAATATTATGAATCAAATCATAATCAATATTTTGGATGCACACATCCTCACATTAATCATGATATAACATTGGTAATGCAAAACCCCATCATCTCCCACCATCCGCTACATCACACACATGATGCGGGATACACACACCCATACGTGCAAGATCACGCCTAACTCACATAGTAGTTCACTAGACACGCAAGTTCAACAGAGGGAAAGAAAGTGCAAGGGTGTATGCATAATAATATCCAACTGGTGTCTAACTAAAACAATCCAAGTAAGACAATTAACATGTTCCACAATTATTCAAACCCACACCGAGGTGATTCAAACCAAGACGTGAGAGAAAGGGTCCATGTAGATAAGAGATTCTACCCCTTTAATCCAATTCCCTTAATCCCAACATAAAGTCATTTATTTGAAGAAATTCAACTTTAACAAATTAAAGATGCATTGGATTCCAAGTTCTTGATCTAGAACTCACTATAAGATTAGTGACTCAACAA
Organism: Haberlea rhodopensis; assembly: GCA_907163345.1. Classification (NCBI taxonomy): domain Eukaryota; kingdom Viridiplantae; phylum Streptophyta; class Magnoliopsida; order Lamiales; family Gesneriaceae; genus Haberlea; species Haberlea rhodopensis. The sequence continues at coordinate 11,774,093 of CAJQUN010000013.1, forward strand.
GGTGACATAAATCAATAACACATGCTATGCTATCCAATTGAGCATAAATATCACTATAACACTATTCCATGTTATAATACATACTAGCATGCATCTAACCCACTTATTTTCACACTACACATGCTTCCAGTTGAACACATCCCATACCATAGCCCAACATCTACCAAATATCACAATGGCTACAAGCCATAAAAGTTAGTCATTTTCACCCACTAACAAGACTTAGACCCACACTTGAATCACATTTAAGCCTATTAACAAACACATTCCATGCATGATTTTAATCTTCATCTTTTAACCAATAATAATACTAAGTCAAGACTTATTCCACAATTTATTTTCAACGATTAACCATTCAATAAAGTGAGCCCCCACCAACTTCCAACAATCAAAACATTCCCCATGCTATCCCATTCTCAATCACAATACTTCAACACATGAAGGAATACATACATACATACCATTTACACACACAAACACATGATGGACACACACCCACACGCAGAAACACACACACGCACACACACTGCTGCACACACTAGCACACACTCGAACAACCCTTCCAAAAATGCCAGCAAAATCGAACCAAAACTCATCAAAAATTTGTGGGATTTCAGGGGAATAACGACTAAGGGACGACGAGGATTACCCACAAAACAATCGGAAGAAAATCGCTCCAAAATCGGACGAATTCGCGATTTTTATCCGCGCGCTTCCTTGCAAGATCCGGACGCGATCGGCGACGAAACTTCACGATCTTGGTATGGAAAGAAGCGTCTGGGAGAGACGAAGACGGCGGCGGTTTGGACGCGCTGGAAGGAGCTCGGACGGCGGCGGGCGCGCGGTTTGAACGGAGCGGGGTCGGATGAGCGCGATAGCAGAGAAGGAAAGAGGGGGTTCGGGTTATGTGCGTGATTTTACACGTTTTACTGTGTGTCCGAAAATGCCAACATGACATATTTATTTTTTTGAATCCTAACCCGGTTTTGTACATCGAAGTGTCGCCGGTGCACTGATATATTGTTTAGAGACAACGATTGGGATTTATACACACCCCAAAAACCCAAAACTTAAATTCTTCATTTTAATTAATTTATCTCTAAAATATTATCGGAGTATATTTTACAACCTCAAATTATTTTATGATTCGATTAGCTCACCAGTTGACCTTCACTTGGTCAATTCCACTTGTAATTAATTCTAAAATTAATTATCACTAAAATCCAAATCATATTTAGTCCAACAAATGCTTAATAATAATCTGGACATCACAGACAGGTTAGAACATAGCATCAAAATTATTGCTGAAAATAGCTTACAATTTCAACAGGAGACGAGGGCAAGCATCCAGAGCTTGACGACGCAGATGGGATAATTAGCAACTTCAATCAGCAAGATCGAAGCAAGAATTTCAAATGGACTGCCGTCACAACCAGATATGAACCCCCGGGAAAATGTGAGTGCTATCATAGTGAATGTGAATGAAGATGCAACTGAAGAGAAGGTGGTACTGACGCCACCCCAGAAAGAAGAGATGACGGAGACAGAGACAGATGTTGAAGAGCCAATGCAAGGGGAGGAACCACGAGGTGAGTTCCCTAAACCTTCTGAATATAAATTACCACCCCCTTTCCCCCAAGCATTGAAGGACAATAGGAAAGGTGCCGGACTCAAAGGGCTCTACGAGATGAGTCCACGATGCAAAGAGCAAGCCCCATTGCATGAGACCGTGAAAGAGGATCAAAGCAAGGAACACAAAGAGCAGCCCAAGGTCGAGCTCAATGACAATGTTTCGGCGGACAACCAAAGAAGCATCCCCATTAAATGAAAGGACCCAGGTATGTTCTTTATCCCATGTGAGATTAGAGGTATTAGGATTGAGAAGGCTATGCTCGATTTAGGATCGTCCATAAATGTCATGCCTTACTCAATGTACTCTCAACTGAAAATGGGACCTTTAAAAAGAAATAGCGCAGTTATTCACTTAGCGGATAAATCCACGGTCAAACCTAAGGGGATAGTAGAGGACGTAGTTGTGCATGTAAAGAACTTGGTCTTCACAGCCGATTTCTATGTCTTAGACATGGGAAATGGTGATCCTTCTAGTCTAATTATTTTAGGAAGACCATTCTTGAAAACATCAAAATCAGTAATCAATATGAATAGCGGTATGATCACATTGGAGTCTAATGGTAAAGTTGCAAAATTCAACATGTATGAACCCATTAAACTTCCTGAGCATTCTAGTTACGCTATTGATGTACATGATAATTATGATTCTGATTTTGATAATGATAAGTTGTGGAAGATGGGAAAGGCTACTGATGGCATTAACGATAAGAGAGGTATAGATTCGAGCTCTTTTCCTACTGTTCATATGATTGCTACTCTGTCTACTCACGATACTTCTGATCCTCTTATGTCTCACTTGCAGGATCGTACCGTTGGAAAGAAGCACCCTCCGGATCAACCATGTCAATCACGTGCCGAAGGAGTAAGGACTGAGGACGACAACTTAAAGGGCAACAAGCCGAAATACCGAGGAGTGAAGAAGATATTGAGGTGGTTAAGGAAGGATAGAGCAACACGGCATCAACCACCTTGATAGAGGACTGGCGTCGGGCCACCGACGTTAAACAGAGGCGCTGCTTGGGAGGCAACCCAAGGGGAGTTAGTTTCTTTTCTCCCTTTTATTTTTATTGCTTTCTAGTTTTAACTTTTCTCTTTTCTTATATTTTTGCCTTACATTGGGGACAATGTAAGATTTAAGTATGGGGGAGGGATTAGTAGTGTGTTATTGTTTTTCTTTTTGCAATTACAAAAAAATCGAAAAAAATTTGAAAATTTTGAGCTCATAGCTAGTAATGAACACATGCTTAGAATCACTAGCCCATGATGAAACCTAATTGATATCATGCATGCTTTTGAACATAGGTGAATTGTTAACTTTGGAACACTTTGAACTCTAATGCAAAGTGTACTTTAACTTAGTAGTTGAATATTTTGAGCACATTATTGTCATGGCTTGTGAAGTGTGCATAGCTTAGTGAAGATTGTGTGAACTTTGTAATAGTCTTAAGAAGTCTCTAATACATGCTAGAACTTAACTACATGCTCTTTGAGGCGTATGTCTAGACTACTTGCAAACATGAAAGTGATATAGGCAATCTTTGATGCGTTTGAGCCTTTCAAGCCTACCATGTAAACAAAATCATTCTCTAGTACCTATTTTGAGCCTTAAATGTAAAAGAATGGTAGTATGCTAAGCATACTAAAGACCCCCATTCAACATTTCTTGACTAGCTTATCATCCTACCCTTTAAGCCTAAATGTGATTTTGATCCATACCTTTTAAGGGAGTATGATGTATTTCATTCAAATGCACTTGGGAATCATTGAAGTATATTTGTGAGCTTAATTGTCAAAAGAATGGAATGCATGAAAGAAAAAGGGATGCCTTGAAAAAATAGATAAAAATATGACTCCAAGGGGAGCCAAGGCACAAAAGAAGCAAAGTGTTGAAATAAACCTTGTGAAAAATAACAAAGTTGAAAAATTCATACAAGAAGAGAAGCTTTTAGTGTGCATTTCATCATACTCTCTTATTTGAATATCCTCACCCTTTCTTTCATACGCCAATACCTAGGCCAAGCTACAAGCTAATAAAGACCTACTTGATTTATGTTTGCAAAGTAGCTAAGATAGTGGAGAAGAGTGTGCAAGTGAGCTTATACTTGTGTTAGTGTATGACTTGAACTATTATGGCTTTGCATATTTTGGATCTATAATTTGTACACAACACTTGTTTATGACCACACACACACGTTCACTACTTCGTTAGGTACGAAATGTTTAGGGATTGAACTTGTTCCACTGTTAACTTTTCACCGCCGTTCATTATTATGCATGTTAAAATTGCTGAGGCATTAAAGTGAGGACAAGTTGCTTTGTTATGAACCTATGAGCCAACCAAAAATATTGTAGTTTTATTTGTTTACTCGAGGTCGAGTAAAGAGTAAGTATGTGGGAGTTTGATGTGACTAAAAATAGACACATCTTTAGTGCTTAATTGTCTACGATTTGGTAGGTTTTGATAGATAGTTTGATACGTATGCTACCTAATCGTATATTTGTGTAATTGTAGGTACAATCGAAGAAAACGAGCTAAAAACGATGTGTAAAGACCAAGGAGAGACATGGACATGACAAGAACTAAAAGTTGATCAAGAAAAGGGCAAAAATGTAATTTTGAAGGAGGAGATCGATTGCCACGAAGAGTAGATCGATCGCCTATGGACAGAAACTTAATCAACATAATTCACGAACCAGCGATCGATCGCGAAGAATTGGCGATCGATCGCCAAAGTCTACTGGAGCTCGGCGATAGATCGCGATAAAGTGGCGATCGATCGCCTCAAGAAATTCCCTGAAAAATAAAAGCCTTGCGATCGATCGCCACACATCAGGCGATCGATCGCCGAAGAGTCCGAAAATTTGGAAATTGAGTCTTTTACCATGTTTAAAAGATTGTATCCCATATTTATCACTTCCATACCCTAAAACTCGAAGAGAAGCCTGATTAGCAGCAATTTTTGATAGTTTTTCATACTCTTAGAATAATTTGAGATTTTAGATTAATTTTCTTTCAAGTTTTCTTCAAGAACAACAAAGAACGGAACCGGAATCGACAAGCTGGAATCGTGATTTATATTAGTAATTTCTTTTCCTTTATTTATTTAATGTTTTCCATCGAATTTTTATTGTTTTTAGATTTAATTATGCTAGGCTAAAACCCTTTGATTCTTGGTTGAAGGGATACTTACTTTTGGATTTGAATCTTTTATGAGAATTTGGTTTGATTGTTGAATTAGATTTCGATTTCAATTTGTTTCTCAGATTTCGAATTCCATGATTGTTGTGTTTGTGTATTAGACCGATCACCTAATATTCAATTGCATAATCGATAGTTTGTTAAGAAACAACTAAGATCAATAATTAACCGGCTGTAGGTGTTATTGAATTCTTAGGAGAAACGGTTGAGTAATCAATTTTAACGGCTGTAGTTTTCATTGATTAGATTTATCGAACTCATTAGTTTTGAAACTATCATTGATTTAATCATTAACGGCTGTAGTGGTGATTAGAGATTTGGTAAGGGTTGAATTGAATGCTGTTTTCTCTTTGACTACGAATAAGATGAGTAGGAATTGAATTTCCAATCGATAGATAATTGAAAGAATTCGAATGTTTTGATTTGATGACTAAAAGATAATTTTCCAAAAGTACGGTTACCCGGAAACCAAGAATCGCTTCACTCTCATAAGTTTAAATCATCTTAGTTAATCTCGTTAATTAGTTTAATTATAGAATTTGCTTAGTAGTAATTATTCATCCTAAAACCCCCTTGTTACTATTCGTTTTTGGCACGAAATAAATTTACCTTCCCTGTGGGATCGATCCCTACTTCCGATACTACATATTTTTGCTATTAACTGAAGAAGGGTTAATTTGGGCGTACACGATAAGCGCTACCACATACGCAAAGAACTATAAGAATTCAATCATTAAATCATCAAATCGAAGGTTCATAACAACGGATTCGCCTAGCCTCGATAAATAAATTAGTTCAACATAGTAAATCAAAACAAATCAAAACTAAGAATTAAAGACAAAGAAAAACTCCCAGCGTCGACTCCGGTTGTAGATCCTCGCTCCTTCTCTTGCTTCCTTCTCGATAGTCTCTCTTTATCTTTTGTTGTCTTGTTCCAATTCCTAGGGTGAAGGGTTGAAGGATGGATTGATTGTAGAAGGATGGAGGCTGGACGTGTGAATTGTGAGTGGAAGAATGATGGAGGCTGGACGTGTGAATTGTGGAATTGAAGGAAGGAGATGGGATAAGATGGAGGCTGTGATGTTTTTCCTAGGTTAAAAATCTGATATATGGGTTGTAATTTTCGTTTGTAATATATAGGGGAAGGAAATCAAGGACTTCCTTAAGGAAGTTTTTTTAATGAAAATTCATTCCACCGATTGATCCGGATGACGTGGCCGATCGATCGAGCCTTCCAGTAAGAATTTTGTGACTTTTTCTGCCCATCTCGATCGATCGGAAATCCTTGTTCGATCGATCGCTCTTCACAGTAAGTTTCTTCGCCTTTTTTAAGCTTCTGACGAGTTTCGTATTTTGGCCGTAACTTTCTCATACGAACTCCAAATTTGATGAATCAGCTGTCCACGCGAAGATTAGAGAATGTTCTACAACGTTTATATGGACCACATTTCCAAAACATGGCTTGAACATATAGTAATGTTAGGTGAAAGGAGCAACATGTTTCTTGGATTCTGGTTTTTTCCTCTTTTCTTCAACTTTACTCATTTTTTCATCATTTTTGCTTGATTTTTCACCTTTCCCTACATTTCAACATTGATTCCTGAAATAGAGAAATATATACCATAAACCATAAAATAATCCAAGAATCAACACGAAAACATATACATATCATAGCCTAAAAACGCGTAATATTCAACCCTATCAACTTGCTTTATATTGAGAAGCTACTGCAGTACTTAACAGTCTGCAGTTAACCCGAGCAAAATCGAAATTGAATCTAGTGTTTATTCAACCCCCCTTCTAAACACTACCCTGATCCTAACAAGTGGTATCAGAGCTTAGGTCTTCTAAATCTTGAGAAATTATCAAAAACGGATGGCCTCATTCAGCAAGATTCCAATGTTCAAGAAGGAAGAATATGATGATTGGAGAATTCGTATGCAAGCACATCTGAGTGCCCAAGATGATGCCATGTGGTTCGTCATCACTGATGGACCAATGAAGATTTTGAAAGTCAATACAACAACTGCCATTTCTGGTGGTGAACCTCAGATGGTCGAGAAGGATAGATCCTTCTGGACAAATGAAGAAAAGAAAAAGGCAAATTTGGACAATGTGGCCAAAGACATACTGTTCAAAACTCTGGACAAAAATATGTTCAACAAGATCAAAATGTGTCCCACTGCAAAGGACATCTGGGAAAATATTGCTCAGCTATGCGAAGGAAATGATCAAACCAAGGAAAACAAGCTCACTGTTGCCCTACAGAAGTTTGAAAACATCAAAATGATGTCTGGAGAAAATATCAGCGAATACGATGAGGGAGTAACCGGAATCATAAATGAACTCAATAGCCTTGGTAAAGATCTATCCAACAGGGAAATCACTCTAAAGGTCATGAGAGGTCTCCCAAGAGAATGGGATGTAAAAACGATTGCTATGAGAGAATCCAAAGATCTAAACAAGATAGACCTACACGACTTATTTGCTGACTTAAAAGCTTATGAGTTTGAACTAGGTATTCAGATTGAAGATGAACCCCGCAGCAGTCAACCAACCAAAGCTCTCACTGCATCTGAAGCTCTACCTATCACAATAGAGATGACCTCTGAAAAAATATGCAATGATGCAATGGTGCTGTTTGTCAAAAAATTTGGAAAGTTTATGAAGAAGAGCCAAAAGACCTATCAATCTTACCGAAGAAAACATAACTTCAAAAATTGATCAGATGAAGATGATCGTGTATGCTTCAACTGTCTTAAGCCAGGACATTTTATCGCTGACTGTCCTAAACCGAAGAAGGATGATCAAAAGAGAGGATCCAAAGATTATAGAAAGTCAAAGGAGAATAGAAGATCATCCAGAAGAGACAGAGAACAGAAAGTACTGGTGGCGGAAGAAAACAAGAACAAATGGGCTGACTCAGAATCAGAATCAGAAAAATCTTCCAGCTCATCAAGTGACAGTGAAGATGAAGAAGTTCATTGTCTAATGGCCAACGATGACTGTGAGGTAAATGATCATAATCTTTCTGAATTTACACATATTGAGCTCACGAATGCATTACAGGACATGATAAATGAGTATCAGATGTTGTCCGAATCCTTCGAGAACTACAAGACTGAACAACTAGTCCCAACAAAACAGCAGAACAACGAATGTGATTGTGAACAATCAATTGAGGTAAAAAGATTGAGGGATAAAGTAAGTCAGCTCGAGAAAGAAAGGGATGAAACAACATGTGCACACCAGAAACTCAGTAAGCTGGTTCGCACATGGAATGCATCTACTGCCAGAAAAGATGAAATGCTTGAGTCAATAAGGCTTGCTGGTGATCTTACCGGTATAGGCTACTCTAACAATGATAGTAATTCATCCGGCATCAAATCTCAAGTGTGTCTAGAAAGAAACAAGATTCAAACTATGAATTTTGTTAAATCAAGCACAGTATATGAACCAAGTGAGTTGGTTAAGGAATCTGTTGAGCCAATACTCTTCAAGGAACGGGCATCACACAAAGGTATCGGTTATGTGGAGCCAAAAGAGAAAGCTAGACAGGGGCAAAAGTTTAGAAATAAAAATAAACCCACTGGGCAGGTCACTCGCGAGGTAAAACCTAACTGGTATCATAATTGTATGCCTGTCCAAAAGAGATATATGTTTCCAAACAGAAACCAAAAACCTAAACAACATGCATACACTCAGTATAGCACATATCACCCAAGAACATCCTTATCATATAATGCACACACATTTCAGGACACACACAGACCCAAACAGCTCAGGGTTATACAAGTGTGGGTCCCGAAAGGACTAATCCTGTCTGGAACCAAGTAGGATTGGGTACCAATCATACTATCGATTTAATTGCAGAAAGCTAGAATTCATCAAGTTCGGAGCTCAGAGTGGTTTCTGGACAGCGGATGTTCTAGACATATGACAGGAAATGCGTGCTTATTATCTGAACTGGTGGACTCCACTGGACCTAGAATAACCTTTGGAGACAACGCGAAAGGTAGAACCGTGGCTAAGGGTAAGATTATCTACGGTAACATTGTTATTAAAGATATTCTGTTGGTTGAAAATTTATGTTATAACCTGATTAGCATCAGTCAACTCTGTGACAATGGTCACTCTGTAGAATTCAACCAGCACTCATGCACAATCAAATCTACTGATGGCAGTGTATTACTTGTATGAAGAAGGCATGATAACACTTATAAAATTGATTGGAATCTTAATCAGCCTACCTCCTCTACTTGCTTTGCTGCCCTGAATACTTCCAAAAATTGGCTTTGGCACAAACGATTGAGTCACTTAAACTTTAAAACTATTGCCAGTCTGTGTAAACTTGATCTAGTCTCTAGTCACTGGACTGCCTCATATTGAGTTCTCAAAAGACAAGATCTGTGCAGCATGCCAGCTTGGTAAGCAAATCAGATCCTCCTTTAAGAACAAAGGGAGTAAATCTTCTTCTCGGTGCCTAGAGTTGCTGCATATGGATCTATTTGGTCCAATACCAGTAACAAGCCTAGGGGGAATGAAGTATACCCTAGTGTTAATAGACGATTACACTCGTTTTACGTGGGTCCTGTTTCTAAGTGGCAAAGATCAGGCTACACCAAAGATGATCAAACTACTGAAAAGACTCCAAAATGAGAAATCGTGTCGGATAGATAGAATTCGTAGTGGTAAAGGTACTGAGTTTACCTATCAGTCACTCGAATCATATCTAGATGACCTTGGTATTAAACACGAATACTCTGCTGCAAGAACCCCTCAACAAAACGGAGTTGCTGAGCGTAGGAACCGCACCTTGAAAGAAGCTGCGCGAACTATGCTTGCAGAATCAGAAATATCACATAGATTTTGGGCAGAAGCTGTCAACACAGCATGTTATACGCAGAACAGATCCATGATTAATAACCGAGCAAATAAAACCCCTTATGAGACCTGGAATGGTAGTAAGCCAAATATTTCTTACTTCCATGTGTTTGGTTGCAAATGTTTTATTCACAACAATGGAAAGACTCATCTCACCGCTTTCGATGACAAATCCGATGCTGGAATATTTCTTGGATATTCTACCGTTAGTAAAGCCTTCAGAGTATTTAATAATAGAACTCTTACTGTAGAAGAATCTGTGCACGTAAAATTTGATGAACCTACTGACTCTACTGTATCTAATCTGCAAATCAACAATTTGAGCAATCGACTGGAAAGCACTTACATTGATGAAAATGTTGATGATGAGATAAATTACAGAAGCAGGACTGACTGCTCCTTAGAACCAGAAGTTCTTGAAGCTCAAATAGAGGAGTCTGCTGGCCAACAAGCACTGCATCCAGCTGACGATGACACTGTTGATCATACTCCTGCTGCAGTAGAAGAAACAAATGGAAAAGATGCGTCAATCAGAACTTCCGAGCTACCCACTAATATTCAGTCAAATGAAGAGCTCAACCCTCTTGGACCTCCGCTCCGGTGGATGAAGGGTCATCCTCCCGAGCAGGTAACAGGTAACCCTGTAGCTCCTCTACGCACCAGAGGACAAATGATTAATGAATTTCTTCATGCTGCATTCATATCTCACATAGACCTAAGAAGATTGATGATGCTATGTTAGACCAAAGCTGGGTAGAAGCAATGCAGGAAGAACTAAATCAGTTTGAGCGAAACAAAGTATGGTATTTAGTACCACAACCACAGCATCACACTATAATAGTTACCAAATGGGTATTTAGGAATAAATTAGATGAAAACGGAATAGTCATCAGAAACAAAGCAAGATTAGTCGCACAGGGCTACAGACAGGAAGAAGGCATTGATTTTGACGAAACCTTTGCCCCTGTAGCTCGATTAGAAGCCATTCGCATATTTCTTGCATTCGCTGCCTATAAAGACTTTAAAGTCTATCAGATGGATGTGAAGAGTGCGTTTCTTAACGGCAAACTCCAGGAAGAAGTTTACGTTGAGCAACCTCCTGGATTTGAAAGCCATCAGTAGCCTTCTTATGTTTTTCGTCTAAATAAAGCCTTGTATGGTTTGAAGCAAGTTCCTCGTGCATGGTATGAAACTCTATCAAAATATTTGACTGAGCAAAACTTTACCATTGGCACGGTGGACAAGACCCTTTTCAAATTCACAAAGGGTGATCATACTCTGCTTGTTCAAATTTATGTTGATGATATTATTTTCGGCAGTACTAACTCAAAACTGTGCGAATGATTTTCTAAAATTATGCAGGATCAATTTGAGATGAGCATGATGGGAGAATTATCATTTTTCTTAGGATTGCAAGTCAAGCAATCCAATGAAGGAATTCTGATAACTCAGTTTAAATATACTAAAGAACTGCTGAAGAAATATGGGATGAGTACAAGTTCAGCAGCGGCCACTCCAATGAGCTCATCTGCAAAACTAGACTTGGATAACTCAGGAATACCAGTCGAAGTGACAATGTATCAAGGAATTATCGGATCACTACTGTACTTGACAGCCAGCCGACCAGACATTATGTTTGCAGTTTGTATGTGTGCTCGGTTTCAAGCAAATCCCAAGCAATCACACTACACGGCTGTCAAACGGATCCTCAAATATCTGAAAGGCACTGAGAATGTCGGTCTATGGTATCCAAGAGACTCAACTTTTAATCTGATCGGATACTCAGATGCAGACTATGCCGGATGCAAGATTGACAGGAAAAGTACCAGTGGATACTGTCAATGTCTTGGAGATAGACTACTTGCATGGGGTTGCAAGAAGCAAACATCCATAGCAACGTCTACTGCAGAGGCAGAATACCTTGCTGCTTGAAGCTGTTGTGCTCAACTGCTCTGGAACTGAGAGACTACGGAATTGAATCCACTGAGGCACCCATATTTTGTGATAATACATCTGCCATAGCAATTACGTACAATCCGGTTCTTCATACGCGCACCAAACATATTGACATCCGTCATCACTTCATCAGAGAGCACGTTATGAAGAAAGAAATTCGGCTAGAATACATATCTACCGAACAACAAGCAGCAGACATCTTTACAAAGCCTCTACCAGACGATAAGTTTTCCTACTTTCGAAATATTCTTGGTTTAATTGAAATCAATCCATGATTGTTTTATCTTCGATTAATGGTTTCAGGGGGAATTACTCAGTAGAAATCGCATGGATTTAGGGGGAACGTCAGTTAGAATTTTATCGTGGTTATTTAAGCTCAGCTGGTAAAACAACAGCCTGCTGTAGTTGGTGCTTCCGTACCAGTAGGACTCTACATACCAGTAGTTGCTATCTTACAAGTCGGACCCTACATACCAGCAGACTTTACCAAATATGCTTTGACAAAAATAACCTTCGGTAACCATTAACCTAATGGAACGTCGGAATGCAAATTTACTTTTTATGTAAAAAAAAATTATTTCACTCCAGCCCAAATCCTGTCCTTTTATTTATTTGTTAAAGTTTTTTTCAATCGTTAGACAATCGCCACGTACCCATGTGTGCGCTCATCTACAGTACGACGTTACATCTACTTTTTTTCCTTTAGCCGCCATTAATTTCATTTTACTTTCTAACTCTTATCTTTTCTAAAATTCACTGCGTTAACTTCCCTCCCAGAAATTTTACAGGACTTTTGTTGCTTTTCTGCTTCTTCATCAAACATGTCGAAGAACTCACAGCCAAGTTTTATCACAAATGCTGTTCATGTGGATTTCCATTCCATCTCCACATCCTCTGATATAGAAACAAATGAAGTCTTTCACAAATTGGATACATCGGGACTTTTAGTAATTCTCAGCCAGGCTCCGACTTTCTACAAAGCCGCTTTGCATGAATTCTTCGCCACCGCTAAAGTTGAAGATGATTCCATGGTGGCCTCTGTTTCTGGACAACTAGTTACCATCACTCAACAGGAATTCAGCATTCACCTTTGTCTTCCATCCACTGGACTCACAGATTTCTCCACAGTTCCAGTGAATGTCAGGGAAGAAATGCGGATCATCTTCTCCGACTCAAATGATCGTCTCCGACGTCCTCCATTCAAGAAAGTACTGATGAAGAGTCATTTCCGGCAACTGGCCGATGTTATTTCTAAGGGGCTGCTGTGCAAAACTGGCTCTTTTGACATTATCACCCCTGAGAAGTTTGAAGTCATGGGCGCCATCTTCAAAGGACTCGAAGTCAACTGGTCAGTAGTTTTGTTTCAGGTCCTCACTGGACTCATCACTTCAGGAAAGGGACAATCTGGTTTTGCCCTACCTCTCAGCAGCATCTTTGTTAGCAAAAACGTTCAGGCAGGGGCCTCCTCCGACCTTCATCCAGGCAGACTTATCACTGCTAAATATCTTCAGATACACAGGCAGCGGAGTGGCAGAGAGGTTGGTTTGACGAAGCGTCGATCGACTCAAGTTATAAGTGATTCTGAACAAACAATATCTGAATCCGCTGAGTCATCTCCTCCCCTCCTTCTCCTAAGAAGCCCAGAACCAGAAAAGAGGCTCCTCCTGCTCTCCGCAAAATCGTCATTGCTGCCTCTGATACCATCTCCTCTGCAGGTCCCACGGCAGTCATCCCTAGTAGAGAGCCCAGTCCTGAAAATCCTCCCCCCGAGGAACCAACTGCATCACCTGCTTCATTGGCCATGGTACTTGCTGCATCAGTGGCTCCAACTGACAAATCCTCCAAACTGGTGAGCTCTCAGCAAGCACCTGACACTATTAGTTTTCGGACACCCAAGTCCTTGTGTCCCTACTGTCATCCAAAGAACACCACCGCTGGAAAAGGAAAGACCCTTATGGCCCCAGTATCCACACCCGTCAATTATGAGATACAAATGGTCATGGATACAGTAGAAGCCAAGCTGCAGCCACATCTAGAAATTTTTGATCGATGGGTGAAGGCACGCCTAAACATTCGCTTCAATGACTTCACTCCAATCCTGGATCAAGCACGGGAAGATGAGAACCTAATTTTGGCTTATCTTCAAGTCACGGACACTGAGAAGAGTCTGAAGCTTAGGGATCTTTTCCGTCTAATGAACTATGTGGGCGCACTTCAAGCCCTTGTTCAATCTCGTCTCTAGCAATTCAACATTGATTCAGGCACGACGAATCATGATAGAGCAGTTCTAAATGCTCTAGGACCAAAACTGGATATGGCTGAGCATGCTCTTCATGATCTCCGCATATCAACCGGTCTTTACTCGTGCTCTACAGCTGTGAATATTGCAAGCCCCGCTCCAACTGAATTGGAAACATGACCAACTGATGTAGAGACAGCTTCAACTGCCTTGGAGGCAACTCCTCCTGCCATAGAGATCACCTCTCCGGCTGCTCAACCTTTCTCCTCCGCTTCCAGTCCTACAAATGATCAATCGCTCCAACTGATGGTTGTTGATCATGAGAATGTGGACACAGTGATTCAAACTGTGGTTCATCAAGTTACCATCTCTTCGGGTAATCATGAACCCAGCGAGTCCTCCTCACACTCTGATGATCACACCCAGTCGTCTGCAGCTATGATGGACCAAGCTACTGCTAGCATGTCTGTTATTGCCACAGACGCACCTGCTGCACCAATTGTTGAAGGCACGGTTGTACTGACCACTGCTGTTATTAAGGGTCATCCCGGAGTTCTCACTACTGCTGTTGAGCCTCAAACAGATGCTCTGGATCAGTCGATGGCTCCAGACCCTCCTGAGGATTTCTTTGACTTCTCAACTTCTATTCCTCTGGAAGGGCCGCCCAACATTGCTGATCAGCTAGTAAATCTGTCCAACGCGATTTCTGCACTAGCCAGGGATGTTAATAAGCTCAAACAGGAAGAGCGCACTGCGACTCTTATTCTAGGGAGCCATCAGCAGCACACTGATTCTCAATTCCAGCACGTCTATAGGGACATAAACAGCCTAACGACTACTGTCACCAGGCTTCAGAATTTTATTGTGGATGCGTTTGTGGACTCACTTTCTCGGATAGAGCAGGCTCGCCTTCAGATCAATCAACAAAATGAATCTCTTCATGCCGCCACCTCACTGGCTCTTGAAGATAAGATAGAGGATGCTAAGATAGTCTTATCCGATCAACTGGCAACCATGCAGGCAGCTTTTGCTTCTCAAATTCAATACTTGAGCAACAGCCTGCCTGCTGCTCCTCAAATCGTTAGAAGACTGCCCGAGTCCAGCCGACAGACTCCTCTGACCCACCGAGACCAGAGCCCAGCTCGTCGCTCATCCACTGCAGCAGAGCATCCAGTAGGTCAAGGCGTCCATCTCAGCAAAGGTCCCACAGCTCCCGACAACCACTGACACTCCTCCATCCACCCGTGACTACTCCTCGCATTGGCTTGGGGGCAAACAGTAAACTTTATTGTCTTTTTGTATTTATCCTTATCTGTTTTTTTTATAAATATTCACAGTATTGTCATTTCATTTCCATCTTTATCTGATTTTTTTTCTTGCATGATATGACACTTCACACTTCAACTTGCTCATTTTTCGCTATAAATAGCATGCTAGTTCCCTAACTCACAATCATCAATCATGCATCTCTTATCGTCTTACGTGTCTTGCACCTGTTTCTATACATTTATCTATCCACGGGTTTATTACTTATCTAAATCAACCCTACATGGGTTGATTACTTATCTAACCCACGTCTGCTAGCTCGTGCTTTCTGGACCAGCCCTGGTGTTCTCCACCAGCCTGGAATTTGGAACAGCAGATGCCTGGGTGCTGATGACAAAAAGGGGGAAGACAGAGATAGATTATTTTCATTATTGAAGACAGAGATCTTGCCAAATGAACAGAGGACTACTTTGAAGATAATAGACTCTTTCTAGGCCTTTCTCTGCTCTAAGATTTTCTGTATGCACTTTCTCTCCCCCTCCCTTTGTCAATAATCCTGAAACTAGCCAGCTCGGATCATTCCATACTAGCTATGTTTCTCTACTTGGATAGATTGTAAAAATAGGTCTGTTGTAACTTGTAAGATGCTCCATGTAAAATGTCTGTTGTAATTTGTAAGATGTATCATGTAAGTTGTAACCAAAGTTTATTTTATATAAAAATAATATTTCTTTTGGCTCAGTTTGATTACTACTCGTAATCTGCTTATGTATTCTAACAAATTGCAAAGTCTTTGTGTGTCTCTAAGTCTTAACAGGAGTTGTCGTTCATATGATCTAGCAAGAGTCTTCAGTACTAAGTTTTGTCATCACCAAAAAGGGGGAAATTATTGGGAAAACATTTCTAAGTTTTGGTGGTGACAAACACCAACTGGACAGACACCTACCGGGTATCAAAGACCTACCGGATGATGGACATCAACTGGATACACAGACACCTACCGTGTAATGCCCCCGAATTGATTAATTGCTTTTAAGACATTAATTATGTTCAGGTGATTGATTATTGTAATAATTGATCTTATATGAGGATGTAATTAGCATGGTGGTGAAGTGCCTTTAAAAATACCATGTTGAGATATTTTATTCATCATGCTAATTGTTGGGGTACAAGTTAATTAAAGGACTTTAAACCTTTACCCCACCACATTTCATTTAACTTTATCTTTTAACACTCAAAATCCCCAAATCATCTCCCCAAACCCTCTCTTCTCCTCAAACTCGTTTTTGCCTTCAAGGTGGACAAGAAGACCTTGTAAAAGCTTCACTCTTGTGATTCTTGGTAATATTTAAGACCTAGGATGTATATATATCACTCCTTGTTGATCTTGTAGTGTTTGATTTGAGTTTGGAATGGTTTTGAAGGGTTTGAAATGGGTTTGTTGGGGTTGGTATGATTTTTGAAAGGATGTTTGATCTTGGGTGGTTTAATGATTTTTGATGAAGGTTTTGAGTGTTTTTATGTTGTTGAGTTGTTGGAATAAATGTTATTGAGGTTGGTGAAGTTTTGATGTGTAAAAATGGTGGATTTTCGAAGAGCAGAGGCTGGCGATCGATCGCCCGTTTTTGGCGATCGATCGCGAGCCAACAGTAGGCACCAGAAGCCTTTGGCAATCGATCGCCACTTTTGGGCGATCGTTCGGTGATGATGGCGATCGATCGCCGAAGACGAAATTTTTCACCCTCTTCCAGTATGATCTCGCGATCGATCGGGCCTGGGCGGCGATCGATCGCGAGTTGTAATAATATGTTTTTTTGATTATTTTGTGGGATTTTTGAATATTGGACCATAATTGGCTTCTAATATTGATTTGTATGGTTGTAAAGAACCATCCCAGGTACCCACGACTTCGAGGAGATAAAGTACTACAACTTCACCATATTTTGAAAAGGTACGTAAGAAATGTACGGGCATCAAACGGTAACATATTCTTAAATTATGACTATGCATTGATTGCATAAGTATTTATGATGATGATTATGATGAATAAGTTTATGATGATGATGTTGTGATAAATGAAGATGATATGGTGTTACGATGATAATTATGATAAGATGATGATGTTCGGAGATGATGATGCTTATAAGATGATAATGTATGTTTAACTATGCTATTTAGAATGGTTGAATGTCCGGTGGCTATTATGGGCAAGCGAGGAAGGTACTTGCCGCTCACATAACTAAGCGAGGGGGTACATCCGCTATCAAGGCGTAGTGAGGGGTATCATCCGCTAAGCGAGGGGGTACATCCGCTATCAAGGCGTAGCGAGGGGTATCATCCGCTGAACAAAGAGATACATCCGCTATCAAGGCGTAGCGATGGGTATCATATGATGTGTTATGTCGAGCGAGGGGGCCAATTGTGCCGCTGTCATAATAGAACCTGGACAGTCCCATTTCTAATTAACATAGTTTGTTATGAGCATATATGTGAAGTATGATTTTAATCATTTATGTCAAGAACTAATGATTATATGCATAACCATGAAACATGGACAACCAAAGAGGGATAATACGATAATCCAGGAAGTATATGTTATCAATTATTTCTATGCATTTATTTATATGCCATTAACTTATGATGTTAAGTAACGATGTACATGCTCATGATGGGTTGTTCCTGTAGGTACACTTTTGGACCAAGACTAAGGGTCGGGTTGAGACAGTGAGCTAAAGGAGCATAGAAAAAGATAGATTACAGGATTTCTTTTTGGATAGTTTCTACTCTAGGAGTAGTATAATTCTATCGACATACTTCATTTTGAGGATGTAATTAATTTAACTTTTGAAAATTTATTCTTGGCATGTAATCTGATTAGCTCAAAACTACAATCGGTACCCTAAGATGATATGAATGCATGTTTAGTTCATAATACGTGTATAAGATGATGTTAAGGTAGGAAGACCCTACATTAGTGGTATCAGAGCAGTGGTTAGAGAACCCGGGAATGAGTTAAGGGTAGCCTTAGCAATAGGTTGGCTAGGTACTTACTTTTAACATGTTATGTTACATATGAAGTATATGGCTGTTATGATAACATGTTATGGCTTTCTAACGATGTATATATGAACTGCTTTTGGGTCTTGTTGTTAACCCTTGTGTCGCAGTATGGCAGCAAATATCGACATTGGCGACACGGTAAGTGTTAATGCTAGTGCGGGGCGCACGAATCCCCTACCTCCGCCATCCCTAGGCGAAGAGCCGTCCGAGCAACAGTTATTGCCGGGAGAGTTGAGTTTGACTCAATTCTTAGCGTATCGGCCCCCGACTTTGAGGGGACTGAAATAGGGGAGCGAGCCGAGGAATGGCTAGAAAGAATAGAGCAAATATTTGTGGCAGCCCCGTGTGCAAAGACGGCCTGGATAAGGCTAGCGGAGTTCCAATTAGCCAAGAAGGCACTGATGTGGTGGAAGACCACCGTGATTGAACAAGAGGCACATGGTTAGGAAGTAAACTGGAAACTGTTTAGAACTAGGTTTCTGGCCCGATACTTTTCAGCGGCTGCACGTCAGGCCAAAGAGGATGAGTTTACAAAATTGAAGCAAGGTACCATGCCAGTGTCAGATTATGCCCTCCACTACTGTTCTCTACTCAGATATGTACCTCATGTCGCCGCCAACACTCAAGAAAAAATGAGAAACTTTATGAAGGGCTTGAGGCCGGAACTTTATGATAGGGTGATTACATATGGCCCTACTTGCTTTGACGATGCACTTGCTCGGGCTGAGTTAGCCGAACTGGGGGTTGGTGTATACCCTGATGCTGTAACACCTCCAGCACCCCCTCAGAAATCTACTTCCAACAATTTGAAGCCAATGGGTGATCAGTTTAAGCCTGGGGGGAACACTTCAGCGTCTAGATTCAGTGGTAGGAGGCCCGAGAACCGATGGAAAGGAAACCGCAGGAATGACGCCCCACCAGGAAGAGGACAGTCTCGGGGAGGCAGTGTTGGGGAAGTCCAATGCTCTCTTTGTGGGCAACCACATCTGACGAAGAATTGTGTAGGATGTTATGTTTGTGGCGACAGAGGCCACTTTGCTCGACAGTGTCCCAACGGGGGAAGGCAGCAGAACTCTACGGGGAGGTCTACGGACAGAGCAGCACAGCACAGACCCCCATATATACCGAGACAGTATGGAAGTCAGCCTAAGGGACCACCTCAGGGGCAGGTGTATGCATTGACGAGGGAGCAGGCTACAGCGGCTCCGGAGGAGGTTATAGCGGGTACGTGTCTTTTATTTACGCACCCTGCTTTTATATTGATCGACACAGGTGCGTCACACTCTTTTGTGTCGGCGAGTTTTGTGGAAAGACATCACATATGCACTTCTCCGTCACCCACACCTCTTGTAGTCTCGACACCTGCTGGAAGAAGTTTGATTGGTGATCGGATTGTCTATGATGGCCTCATTTATTTTGAGGATAACGAATTAAGGTCGGATTTGATCGTTCTGGGAATGTCAGACTTTGACTGTATTATGGGTATTGATGTTCTGAACAGGTACCAGGCAGTTGTGAACTGCAGGAAGAGGACTGTCCGATTCAGATCTGATATGGGAGTTCAGTGGACATTCTATGGGGATGGTTCTCGTTCAAAGATTCCGTTGATATCTGCGGTCAAGATGACACAATTATTGGAACGAGGCCATACAGGATATCTTATCTATGCTGTTGATATTTCTGAAAAGAAGGAAGAATTAAAGGTTGAAGATGTGCCTGTAGTGGCGGAGTTTCCTGATGTATTTCCTGAAGAGATTCCCGGATTCCCACCGGCAAGAGAGGTCGAGTTTGGAATCGAATTACTACCGGGGACGTCAGCCATTTCTCGTGCCCCGTATAGGATGGCACCAAAGGAGCTAAAGGAGTTAAAGGTTCAGTTGCAAGAACTCCTTGACAAGGGTTACATACGCCCTAGCGTATCGCCCTGGGGTGCACCAGTTTTATTTGTCAAAAAGAAAGATGTTTCGATGCGTCTGTGCATCGATTACAGACAACTGAGCAAAGCCACAGTAAAGAACAAGTATCCGCTTCCGAGGATCGATGATTTATTTGACCAGTTGCAGGGTACGAGACTCTAC
Source organism: Haberlea rhodopensis (assembly GCA_907163345.1). Classification (NCBI taxonomy): domain Eukaryota; kingdom Viridiplantae; phylum Streptophyta; class Magnoliopsida; order Lamiales; family Gesneriaceae; genus Haberlea; species Haberlea rhodopensis. The sequence goes on from CAJQUN010000013.1 coordinate 11,794,407, forward strand.
AGTAAGATCGATCTGAGGTCGGGGTACCATCAGATTCGGGTAAGGGAAGATGATGTGCAGAAGACGGCTTTCAGGACTAGATATGGACTACTATGAATTCTTAGTCATGCCCTTTGGGGTGACGAATGCCCCAGCTGTTTTCATGAGTTTAATGAACAGGGTATTCCAGCCATATTTAGACCAGTTCGTCATAGTCTTCATTGATAATATACTTATCTACTACCGGACTGAAGAAGAACATGTGGAGCACTTGAGGACAGTACTCCAGGTCCTTAGGAGTCACCAGTTATATGCAAAGCTCAGCAAGTGCGAGTTTTGGTTTGACAGTGTGGTGTTCTTGGGTCATGTTATATCTAGCAGTGGGATATCTGTGAATCCCAGGAAGATTGAAGCTGTGATGGAGTGGGCTGCACCCACTTCTGTACCCGAGATACGAAGCTTCCTTGGTTTAGCGGGTTATTACCGACGTTTTGTCGAGGGATTTTCTAAGATCGCTAAACCACTGACACAGCTGACTCAGAACGGAGTCCCGTTCTTTTGGTCCGAAGCTTGTGAAGAGAGCTTCCAAGAACTGAAGCGTCGATTGACTACGGCACCTATTTTGGTGATTCCGTCTGAGAATAAGAAGTTTGCCTTGTACACGGATGCGTCATTGCAGGGTCTGGGCTGTGTATTGATGCAGGATAAACAAGTGGTGGCCTATACTTCGAGGCAGTTGAAACCTCATGAGACTAGATACCCAGTTCACGACCTGGAACTGGCGGCCATTATTTTTGCCTTGAAGATTTGGCGACACTATCTGTATGGTACTTCATTTACCATTTTTACAGACCATAAGAGCTTGAAATTCTTATTCACCCAAGCAGAATTGAATATGAGGCAAAGAAGATGGATGGATTTACTCAAGTATTATGATTGTGAAATTGAGTACCATCCAGGTAAAGCAAATATGATAGCAGATGCCTTAAGTCGAAAGGTGAAGAGCACCGCTGAGGATACTATGAGCTTATCAGCTATGATAACTTCTTGTTGCCTTTTAGGCTATGATTTTGATGTGGACACGTCGCCGGTGCGAGTGTCGACCTTATTAGCTGAGCCAGACATATTTGAGGCTATTAGGAAAGCTCAGAGGTCGGACGATGAAATTCAGAGATGGTCATCGATGGTACTCCAAGGGCAACCATCAAAGTTCCGAGTGGCTGAGGATGGTTCCTTGAGACTTGGCAACCGTTGGGTGGTGCCAAGGACACCAGAATTACGCCAAGGAATCTTGTACCGTGCCCACAGTAGCCGGTTCAGTATCCACCCAGGAGGAAGGAAGATGTACAAGGACCTATGTGGTCAATTTTGGTGGAGACGCATGAAGCGTGAGGTGATTGCTTTTGTTAAGAGATGTCTAATCTGCCAGCAAGTAAAGGTAGAAAGACAGAGGCCTGGTGGTGAACTGAAGAGCTTAGAAGTACCTACATGGAAGTGGGAGCATATCTCTATGGACTTCGTGACCCACTTGCCAAGGCCGGCCTCTGGATTTGATGCGATATGGGTGATCGTGGATAGGCTGACAAAGGTAGCCCATTTCATCCCTTACAGTATGACTTTCACATATATAAAGATGGCCCAATTATATGTGCGGGATGTGGTGAGATTGCATGGTATTCCAGTCTCGATAGTGTCTGACAGAGACCCGAGGTTCACTTCACATTTCTGGGAGGGTCTCCAGACAGCTTTGGGCACAGAGATAAGACTGAGTACGGCCTATCACCCTCAGACAGACGGTCAGACAGAGCGCACTATTCAGACGCTCGAGGACATGTTGAGGGCATGTGTTTTGGAATTTGATACTCCGTGGCAGGATTCAGTGCCACTTGTGGAGTTCTCCTATAATAACAGTTATCAGGCGAGCATTCAAATGGCTCCTTTTGAAGCTCTGTATGGACGACGATGTAGGTCACCGCTGTATTGGGAGGAGTTGACTAGCAAAGCAGTCGGAGGACCGGATATGGTCAAGGATATGGAAGAAAAGATCAAGATGATACGCCAAAAGATGAAAGCGGCCCAGGATAGGCAAGCAGCCTATGCCAACAAGCGACGACGACCGCTAGAATTCCAAGTAGGAGATAAGGTTTTCTTGAAGATCTCACCCTTCAGGGGTGTCGTCCGGTTTGGTATGCGGGGAAAGTTATCTCCGAGGTATGTTGGGCCATATGAGATATTGCAGCGCATCGGTACTTTGGCCTACCGTTTGGCTCTACCGTCGTCCTTATCCGGTATTCATGATGTTTTTCACGTTTCTATGTTGAGGAAGTATGAGCCAGATCTGTCTCATGTATTGCAGCCTTCAGAGGTTCAGTTGAGTTCAGATGTATCCTACATTGAACGACCGGTTAGAATTCTGGATCATGAGGATCGCAGGCTACGAAGCAAGGTTATACCGATGGTCAAAGTTCAGTGGGATCGTCGGGGTGTCGAGGAGGCTACGTGGGAGACGGAACGGCATATGGTGCGGCACTACCCGGAACCATTCTCTGGTATGATTTATGTTTAGTTTCTTTTTGGGTAAGTGCATGCGATTTCGAGGGCGAAATCTTATAAGTAGGGGAGTAATGTAATGCCCCCGAATTGATTAATTGCTTTTAAGACCTTAATTATGTTCAGGTGATTGATTATTGTAATAATTGATCTTATATGAGGATGTAATTAGCATGGTGGTGAAGTGCCTTTAAAAATACCATGTTGAGATATTTTATTCATCATGCTAATTGTTGGGGTACAAGTTAATTAAAGGACTTTAAACCTTTACCCCACCACATTTCATTTCACTTTATCTTTTAACACTCAAAATCATCTCCCCAAACCCTCTCTTCCCCTCAAACTCGTTTTTGCCTTCAAGGTGGACAAGAAGTCCTTGTAAAAGCTTCACTCTTGTGATTCTTGGTAATATTTAAGACCTAGGATATATATTATCACTCCTTGTTGATCTTGTAGTGTTTGATTTGAGTTTGGAATGGTTTTGAAGGGTTTGAAATGGGTTTGTTGGGGTTGGTATGATTTTTGAAAGGATGTTTGATCTTGGGTGGTTTAATGATGTTTGATGAAGGTTTTGAGTGTTTTTATTGTAAGTAATCCAATGAGCATATAACGCAGCGGAATAAAATTTTTATGGATTACTAAACACCGGATCTATACATAGGATTTCATATCGGATAAAGGAATACAAAAGTCTCACCCTTGTAGCGTGTTTGAGCCGATTCCACGGAGCAGCACCACGTCCAACGTCTCCTTCGAGTTACTAGCAAAACTTGTCAAGTTTTGCCTCCACGTTATCCACACGATCAAATCGGGTGAAGGGATAGTTTAAGAACAAGTTGCTAGACAAGTTCTTAAACCGGAACAAGAAGCACACTCGATTCCAAATCGATTAATGGCACAAAACACCACAAGCACCCTTCGGTTATCAAGAAAAACCGAGAGCACAATATGGTCGGCGGCCGTGTGGCTTCTTAGAGTTTAGGTTGAATGATATGAATTATCTCTTAGGAATTAATCATAACCTTGAATTTATATTATAAGATTTAATTAAGGTTTAAGGCTTTCTTAAAGCCTCATGGGCCCAAACCCATGATTTAATTAAATCCTTATAATCTTTTAATTAAGACTCTTCTTAATTAATTAATTCATCCAATGAATTTAATTTCCCTTCTCGATTTAATCTTTTGTGCGACCCGATAGGATCTTGTAATGTTGGCAGTGACATAAAATCTTATTTTACGTTACAAGCAAGGAGCGGTGTCTAGCAATACATCGAGGCTACCCAAATTACAAGAATGTCAATGACTCGACATAACATTTAGAACTTGTGATAATATTAACAATGTAACTTAATCCCTTTGTCCTTTGTGTTTAGATTGAACACGAGTCATGGAATAGTCATACTCATATATTCAATCTCTATTTCTTGATCCCCAAGTAGAACTAGAATAAACGAATAAGCTCGATATCTCATATCGACTCATTCGAGCATGGCCATGCATTTTAGTTCTCACTTGATCAAGGGCCAAACACATCTCCTGTTATATAGGAGGGACAAATCCTATATCGATCAGTCAACATCCCTCTACATAATTCGTAGTGTATCCAATAGTCGCCTTTATAGATTACCCTGTTACGGGTAACGTTTGACGATATCAAGATACATAACTCCTTATGTTGGGATCTCTGATGATCACAAGTCGTAAGGATTACATACATTATTATCACTATGAGAATTGCATATGACGATCATATAACTATCCAGGTTGCATTCTCATGGTGGGTCTGTCCAGTACATCGTTCTCTAACATGTACCCATGTATTGATTTGATATCTCATATCAATGAACAATTCATCAATCAATACATACTAGTCTCTATGTATTATCATTATCTTGATTCATGATAATACTTGACTAGAGACAATGTTTAAGAATAATACAATATTATTCTAAGGACATTAACATATATATTTATTCACATTGCACAGTTAAAAGAATAATATATAATAATGAATTGCCATTCATAAAATCATATTACATTGTATGTCATAAACAATCATCTAATGATGTCTTAGGGCATATCCCGACAAATCTCCCACTTGCACTAAGACCACTCAGACATATACCTAATGCCTAGAGATCTAGTATGACGATCATGCTTCTGCTGTGACAGTGGCTTCGTCAATGGTTCAGATACATTATCATCTGTTGGTACTTTGCATATTTTAACATCTCCCCTTTCAACGATTTCTCGAATGAAATGAAAACGCCGAAGTACGTGCTTGGATCTTTGGTGAGATCTAGGTTCCTTAGCTAATGCGATCTCTCCATTGTTGTCACAATAGAGTTCTATCGGATCTTTAATGCTAGGCACCACTCCAAGTTCAGAAATGAACTTCCTCATCCAAACAGCTTCCTTTGCTGCATCCGAGGCAGCAATATACTCAGCTTCCGTTGTAGAATCGGCTACTGTTTCTTGCTTTGAACTCTTCCAGCTCACAGCACCTCCATTTAGGCAATACACATATCTAGATTGCGATCGAAAATCATCTTTGTCAGTTTGGAAGCTTGCATCAGTGTAACCCATTACATTGAGCTCTTCCTCACCTCCATAAATCAAGAATGTATTCTTAGTTCTTCTCAAGTACTTCAGGATATTCTTGACAGCAATCCAGTGACATTCACCTGGATCAACTTGATATCTGCTCGTCATGCTCAAAGCATACGATACATCGGGACGAGTACATATCATGGCATACATGATAGATCCAATAGCTGACGCATATGGGATCTTACTCATGCGTTGTCTCTCATCTGGTGTTGAAGGACACTGTTCCTTCGAGAGATATATACCATGTGTCATAGGCACGAATCCTTTCTTTGATTCTTGCATGCTAAACCTTTTAAGCACTTTGTCTATGTATGTACTTTGACTTAGGCCAAGAAGCCTTCTCGATCTATCTCTATAGATCTTGATTCCTAATACATATGTGGCTTCTCCCAAGTCTTTCATCGAAAAGCAGTTCCCTAGCCAAATCTTACATATTGTAAGGCAGGGATATCATTTCCAATGAGAAGTATGTCATCAACATACAACACTAGGAAAATGATTACGCTCCCACAGACCTTCTTGTAGACACAAGGTTCATCTTCGTTTTTGACAAAACCAAACTCTTTGATTGCATCATCAAAACGTAGATTCCAACTCCGAGAAAGCTTGCTTCAATCCATAAATGGATCGTTGTAGCTTGCATATCTTTCCAGCATCCTTTGGATCGACAAAACCCTCGGGCTGTGTCATGTACACATCCTCGAGCAGATTTCCATTAAGGAAAGCTGTTTTGACATTCATCTGCCAGATTTTCATAATAATGAAATGCAGCTATTGCAAGTAAGATCCTTATGGATTTAACCATGGCCACTGGTGAAAAGGTTTCATCATAGTCAATACCATGAATTTGTTTGAATCCTTTTGCAACCAGCCGACCTTTATAGGTTTGTACATTACCATCCATATCGGTCTTTTTCTTGAAAATCCATTTGCACCCTATGGGTCATACACCTTCAGGTGGATCAACCAAAGTCCATACTTGGTTTGCATACATGGATTCCATCTCAGATTTCATGGCCTCTTGCCATTTCTCAGAATCAGTGCCCATTATAGCTTATTGATAAGATGACGGCTCATCCTCATCAATAAGCAGTAAGTCACCTTGTTGAGTCACAAGAAATCCATATATCTGTGGCTCCCGGTGTTCTCTTACAGACCTACGCTGGGCTTATGTCTCTTGAGCAGGTACTTCTTCCACAACAGCTTGCGGTGCCTGCTCTGTTTCCATCTCAATCTCAGGTTCAGTGTTTTCTTGTGGTTGAACTTCACTAAGTTCAATTTTTCTCCCACTGGTTTTTCTAGAAATAAATTCTCTGTCAAGAAATACACCAGTCCGAGCAACAACTACTTTGTTCTCGGTGGGATAATAGAAATAGTATCCTTTCGTTTCCTTAGGATACCCCACAAATAAACACTTATCAGATTTGGGTCCAAGTTTGTTAGTGGCGTGACGTCTAACGAAAGCCTCACAACCCCAAATCTTCATAAAAGACGTACTAGGACGCTTCCCAATCCATATCTCATATGGTGTCTTTTCCACTGATTTAGATGGAACACGGTTCAGTAAGAAAATCGCTGTTTCTAGAGCGTGTCCCCAAAACGATATCGGAAGATCTGCATGACTCATCATTGATCTAACCATGTCTAACAAGGTTCGATTTCTCCTCTCGGATACACCATTCCATTGTGGAGTATACGGAGGAGTGAGTTGTGAGACTATCCCACACTCCTTTAGATAGTCATGAAACTCTTGGCTTAAGTATTCACCTCATCGATCTGATCGAAGGATTTTGATACTTTTGCCTAGTTGGTTTTGTACTTCATTCTTGAAATCTTTGAACTTTTCAAAGGTTTCATGCTTATGCTTCATTAGGTACACATACCCATATCTACTGAGGTCATCAGTAAATGTAACGAAGTATTGAAAACCACCTCTAGCTTGTGTACTTATTGGTCCACATACATCACTATGTATTAGTCCCAATAAAACATTTGCCCTTTCAACATGTCCCTTCAAAGCGGCTTTAGTCATCTTGCCCATTAAACAAGATTCGCATGTTCATATGATTCAAAATCAAATGAATCTAATACTCCATCCTTATGAAGTTTAGATATGCGGTTCTCGTTTATGTGGCCCAAGCGAGAGATAAGTCGGATTACAATCATTATTTTTAATCCTTTTAGTATTTATGTTATAGATAGGCATATCAAGATTTAATAAATAAAGACCATTCACCATTTGTGCATTAGCATAAAACATATCATTTAAATAAATAGAACAACAGTTGTCCTTTAGAATAAATGAGAATCCATACTTGTCTAAACAAGAAATAGAAATAATGTTTTTGGTAATTGAAGGCACAAAATAACAATCTTTTAAAATCAATGATAAACCGGAAGGCAAAGATAAATAATAATCTCCTATAGCTAATGCAGCAACTCTTGCTCCATTTCCAACTCGGAGATCAACTTCGCCTTTCGCCAACAATCTACTCTTTTTGAGGTCCTGCACATTTACACAAATGTGAGATCCATATCCAGTATCTAATACCCATGATGAAGAAGTAGATAAATTGACTTCTATAACAAAAATACCTGAAGTAGAAGACACACTTCCTTTCTTTAGATCCTCCAGATATACTTTGCAGTTTCTTTTCCAATGGCCGGTCTCACCGCAATGGAAACAGTTCCCTTCCTTCGCTATCCCTCCCTTTGGTTTCAGTGCAGATGACTTTGGCTTAGATTTAACAAAGACCTTCTTGTTTTTCTTGAAGTTCTTAGCTTTAGTCTTTCCTTTGCTCTTATTCACAATAAGAGCATTTGTTGGTTTAGACTTCTTGCTATTTGCTTCAAAAGTTCTAAGCATGCCAAGTAACTGTGGTAGTGTCTTCTCAATTTCAATCATATTGTAATTTAAGACAAATTGACTGAAGCTTTCAGGCAACGATTGCAAGATCACGTCAGTGGCCAACTCTTGGTCCAAAGGAAAACCCAGTTCCCTAGATTCTCAATATACCCAATAATCTTGAGTACATGAGTACCAACCAGACTTTCTTCTACCATTCTACAATGGAATAACGCCTTAGAGATGTCATACCTCTCTTGTCTTGCTTGTTGTTGGTACAGTTGCTTAAGATGCTCGATCATATCAAACGCCTCCATTTCCTCATGTTGCTTCTGAAGCTCAGAGTTCATGGTGGCAAGCATAAGGCACCCAACATCAAGTGCGTCACTTTGATGCTTCTTGTAAGCATCTTTTTCGGCTCTTGTAGCCGTTAGGGGAGGTTCCTCAGCAGGTAAGGGTTCCTCTAGGACATATTGTTTTTTTTCTTGTTTGAGGACTATCCTCAAGTTCCTATGCCAGTCTAGGAAATTTGTCCCATTTAATTTGTCCTTCTCAAGGACCGATCGCAGTGATAAAGTGCTTGTTACGTTGTTAGTTGCCATGGATATCTACAATATAAATATGCAAAATAAGTTTATGATTTAATCATTTAACATGGTCTTATATTAAATGATGCTCTCACTATTTTGTTTAAAAAAAATATCAACCCTCAAAACCTTTAGTGGGCCAAGATCCATATTTCGCCTAATCTTGAGTTAGCTTTGGCTAATCGCCCAAGACTCGGTTATTTAGGTAGACAACACTTTGTCAATTACATCACATATAATTCTTGGATAGTTGGACGAACAACGCTTTGTTCAATTTATCAAATGAATTATTATCCAACCTATGCCTCTAGGTTCCCAATCCTATTGAGATAACCTAGTTAAGTCGTACCCAATTTAAAGTATAACAGATATCACTTTTATCCTTTCGCGCCTTACTAAGATTGCCACGGTGCTTTGCTTTGGCAAACCCACATATGTACAATCGAAGTTTTTGACGAGTACTTTTAATTTTGGAAAGCATCTAAAACTTAATATTTTAGAGGGATTTATTGATCTCATGATTAGTTTGATAATTTAAAATATGTCCACTACATATAGTTGTATACATATCTACATATATGTGTAATACAATTATCAATCTAAAGCACAAGATAAATCATGCATCAACATACATAATTAAACGTGACATGGTTATAGCCCCTACTAACGATTTTCTCAAGCCAATGAGAAAATCCTAAGAGTCAACCTAAGGTAACTCACAAGCACCTTCCTTTGGCTCCAATTTGTGAATGGCCTCCTCATCCCGGCACGATGCTCCATCTTCATTGATCACCATCAACAATTAAACTATACTATTTACAAGATATAGAATTCCTCGATTCACATTCGAGGGGAACATAGGGGAGGGATAACATTTAGAATAAAATAGAGAAGGCACGACACGCAGGTCGTATTATAAATTACAAACATTCACAAATCCTATCTAATAGGTCAAAGGGCTATAACCACGCACCATGCTCAAACAACACATAAAGCATGCATTAACTTTTAATTAATTAAATTCTAAACATTTTAAATTTAATTCTAATTAAAACTGTAAAATGATTTTTGAAAAATTATCGTACGCTCGGGACATCACATGCCACGAACTAAAGCGACTAAGCCACGAACCACCATGGTTCGAACCACAAAAGCGCACGGCTAGACCAATTATGGGCGTAGGGTTCGAAACCCTAGCCCATGGCCGAGCCTTGAGCGAGCGGCGGCGGCACTAGGGTTCCAAACCCTAGCCGCCACGCACCACCTTGGGTTTTCATCGAGCCATCTTGTTCGAAACGCCGGAATTTGTTAGCCACGAGTCACGGTCAGGCCATGCACAGGGTTGGCTCCACCATCTCGAGCCAAGGGTTCGAAAACCCTAGCTCTCATGTGGTGAAGCCACTAATCCATGCATGCGAGAACCATTATCGAGCCAAAGAGTTCAAAACTCATCCATGTCTCGAAACCTCCATGCCTGAACATGAGCCACAACGACTAGGCCATCTCGAGCATAGGAGTCCGAAACCCCTAGCCCTCACGTGGCTAAGCCGTGGGTCAAAAGCATGGTGGTGGCCGAAAACATTGCCCAATAAATTTGATTATTCGCCAATTATATCAAATACAATTTTACGATGATTTTCACAAACTAAATATTAACATATCATATATGTTCATACAGTTTTAAATAGCATGCAATATTAATTCTAATATGATTAAACTATTTAACCACATAAATTCGATATGAGCCTTGTACACGGCTCTGATACCACTGTAAGTAATCCAATGAGCATACAACGCAGCGGAATACAATTTTTATGGATTACTAAACACCGGATCTATACATAGGATTTCATATCGGATAAAGGAATACAAAAGTCTCACCCTTGTAGCGTGTTTGAGCCGATTCCACGGAGCAGCACCACGTCCAACGTCTCCTTCAAGTCACTAGCAAAACTTGTCAAGTTTTGCCTCCACGGTATCCACACGATCAAATCGGGTGAAGGGATAGTTTAAGAACAAGTTGCTAGACAAGTTCTTAAACCGGAACAAGAAGCACACTCGATTCCAAATCGATTAATGGCACAAAACACCACAAGCACCCTTCGGTTATCAAGAAAAACCGAGAGCACAATATGGTCGGCGGCCGTGTGGCTTCTTAGAGTTTAGGTTGAATGATATGAATTATCTCTTAGGAATTAATCATAACCTTGTATTTATATTATAAGATTTAATTAAGGTTTAAGGCTTTCTTAAAGCCTCATGGGCCCAAACCCATGATTTAATTAAATCCTTATAATCTTTTAATTAAGACTCTTCTTAATTAATTAATTCATCCAATGAATTTAATTTCCCCTCTCGATTTAATCTTTTGTGCGACCCGATAGGATCTTGTAATGTTGGCAGTGACATAAAATCTTATTTTACGTTACAAGCAAGGAGCGGTGTCTAGCAACACATCGAGGCTACCCAAATTACAAGAATGTCAATGACTCGACATAACATTTAGAACTTGTGATAATATTAACCATGTAACTTAATCCCTTTTTCCTTTGTGTTTAGATTGAACACGAGTCATGGAATAGTCATACTCGTATATTCAATATCTATTTCTTGATCCCCAAGTAGAACTAGAATAAACGAATAAGCTCGATATCTCATATCGACTCATTCGAGCATGGCCATGCATTTTAGTTCTCACTTGATCAAGGGCCAAACACATCTCCTGTTATATAGGAGGGACAAATCATATCTCGATCAGTCAACATCCCTCTACATAATTCGTAGTGTATCCAATAGTCGCCTTTATAGATTACCCTGTTACGGGTAACGTTTGACGATATCAAGATACATAACTCCTTATGTTGGGATCTCTGATGATCACAAGTCGTAAGGATTACATACATTATTATCACTATGAGAATTGCATATGACGATCATATAACTATCCATGTTGCATTCTCATGGTGGGTCTGTCCAGTACATCGTTCTCTAACATCCACCCATGTATTGATATGATATCTCATATCAATGAACAATTCATCAATCAATACATACTAGTCTCTATGTATTATCATTATCCTGATTCATGATAATACTTGACTAGGGACAATGTTTAAGAATAATACAATATTATTCTAAGGACATTAACATATATATTTATTCACATTGCACAGTTAAAAGAATAATATATAATAATGAATTGTCATTCATAAAATAATATTACATTGTATGTCATAAACAATCATCTAATGATATGTCTTAGGGCATATCCCAACATTTATGTTGTTGAGTTGTTGGAATAAATGTTATTGAGGTTGGTGAAGTTTTGATGTGTAAAAATGGTGGATTTTCGAAGTGCAGAGGCTGGCGATCGATCGCCCGTTTTTGGCGATCAATCGCGAGCCAACAGTAGGCACCAGAAGCCTTTGGCGATCGATCGCCACTTTTGGGCGATCGATCGGTGATGATGGCGATCGATCGCGCCAAGTATGGCGATCGATCACCGAAGACAAAAATTTTCACCCTCTTCCAGTATGATCTCGCGATCGATCGGGCATGGGCGGCGATCGATCGCGAGTTGTAAAAATATGTTTTTTTGATTATTTTGTGTGATTTTTGAATATTGGACCATAATTGGCTTCTAATATTGATTTGTATGGTTGTGTAGAACCATCCCAGGTACCCACGACTTCGAGGAGATAAAGTGCTACAACTTCACCATATTTTGAAAAGGTACGTAAGAAACGTACGGGCATCAAACGTAACATATTCTTAAATTATGACTATGCATTGATTGCATAAGTATTTATGATGATGATTATGATGCATAAGTTTATGATGATGATGTTGTGATAAATGAAGATGATATGATGTTACGATGATAATTATGATAAGATGATGATGTTCGGAGATGATGATGCTTAGAAGATGATAATGTATGTTTAACTATGCTATTTAGAATGGTTGAATGTCCGGTGGCTATTATGGGCAAGTGAGGAAGGTACTTGCCGCTCACATAACTAAGCGAGGGGGTACATCCGCTATCAAGGCGTAGCGAGGGGTATCATCCGCTAAGCGAGGGGGTACATCCGCTATCAAGGCGTAGCGAGGGGTATCATCCGCTAAACAAAGAGATACATCCGCTATCAAGGCGTAGCGATGGGTATCATATGATGTGTTATGTCGAGCGAGGGGGTCAATTGTGCCGCTGTCATGATAGAACCTGGACAGTCCCATTTCTAATTAACATAGTTTGTTGTGAGCATATATGTGAAGTATGATTTTAATCATTTATGTCAAGAACTAATGATTATATGCATAACCATGAAACAGGGACAACCAAAGAGGGATAATACGATAATCCAGGAAGTATATGTTATCAATTATTTCTATGCATTTATTTATATGCCATTAACTTATGATGTTAAGTAACGATGTACATGCTCATGATGGGTTGTTCCTGTATGTACACTTTTGGACCAAGACTAAGGGTCGGGTTGAGACAGTGAGCTAAAAAAGCATAGAAGAAGATAGATTACAGGATTTCTTTTTGGATAGTTTCTACTCTAGGAGTAGTATAATTCTATTGACATACTTCATTTTGAGGATGTAATTAATTTAACTTTTAAAAATTTATTCTTGGCATGTAATCTGATTAGCTCAAAACTACAATCGGAACCCTAAGATGATATGAATGCATGTTTAGTTCATAATACGTGTATAAGATGATGTTAAGGTAGGAAGACCCTACATACCGGGTATCAAAGACCTACCGGATGATGGACATCAACTGGATACACAGACACCTACCGGGTATCAAAGACCTACCGGATGATGGACATCAACTGGATGGACACCAACTGGATAGACACCTACCGGATGGACACCAACTGGATAGACAACTACCAGATGGACACCAACTGGATAGACATCTACCAGATGGACACCAACTGGATAGACACCTATCGGATGGACACTAACTGGACAACCATCTACTGGTTACAGAAGAATGATTGACCAGTTGATCGAAGAAAGTCAGCATAGGACTAACCATCCAGCAAGAGCTCAAAGCAACAGGACAAAACAAGTACAACCTATTCTGACAAAGGTACAACAGAGCAGCGCACCCTGTTATATCTCCGCCACCATTAGCGTCAGAATAAAAGAGCTGTTGCTAAACAAAATAGGAATGAAGACAATCAGAATATGGAATGGTAACAGAAAGTGGATCTCTCCCAAATATAGACAAGTTGTCGTTAAAGACCAAGGAGTCTATAAATACGTCAAATTGAAGAATGAAGAGGTTATCTGAATGATCTATTCAAACAAAGAGAAACACCTCAACGCAAAAAGAATAATCATCTCACTGATATTCTCTAAAGATTCAACAAGAGCAGACAAGCAGTACTACTGTATCTGTGACAGATTATCCTCAACTGAAGTCTGCTGCTCAACAACACTCGAAGCTAAAAAGTTTATTTTGTGAGAGTGTCATAGAATATATTGTAATCAAATTAAGAAGTTGTGATTGCTAGGAGTTTAGGCCAAGCTGTGTGAGTGCCTAAGAAGGTTGTATACTGTAAAGTGTAAACCAAGTCTTCTAGTGAAACCTTCCTGCAAAGGAAGAAGGGGAGACGTAGCAGCATTGTGCTTCGAACTTCCAGAAACAATATTTGTGTCATTTACTTATTGCTTATTTACTACTCAGTTTTATTCCTCACAAGTCCAGCAGACGTCTTTCGCACTATAATCAGTGTCTACTGACTTACTTTATATTGAGAAGCTATTGCAGTACTTAACAGTCTGCAGTTAACCCGAGCAAAATCGAAATTGAATCTAGTGTTTATTCAACCCCCCTTCTAAACACTACCCCGATCCTAACATATTGAAAGAATTTTGAGTGGTATGTGTATTGGAGTTGATTTGTGCACAAAAATGGAGGTTTTTTGCCTAAACAGGGTCGCGCGATCGATCGCGGGTCATGGCCCGATCGCGATCGATCGCGCGTTGAAAAATAAAATGTGTGGCGATGAACAGTAAGCTCGATCGATCGTGAGTCATGGCGCGATCGATGGCGGTAGACAAAATTTTGGCACTCAAGCCACTGCCGGGCACGATCGATCGTAGCTGCTGGATTTTCAAAAAATTATAGTTTTTGGGATTTAGAAATATGTCTCCTTGTGATTGATTCTTATGATATTTTGGAAGTTACTATCATGTTATGAGGTTTTATGTGATGAACTTTAGAAACGTATTTACCACTGGGTCGAGTTGATTGATAGCTCAAGTTATTAATGAATTGAATGTAAAGAATTGAGTATTATATGTGGTGTAGTTGTGAGATTTATTGGTTGTGATATTAATATTGCATTGATATTAGATATAGATACTGTACAAGGCTCCGATCGTCGAGGATGTCTAAATCAGTTTGTCGACTTAAGGTACGTGTGACGTACGGGCATAGGTAACCATATTACTGTTACGTCTAGCGAATAATATTATTGTTGTATTGATTGAGTACGTGTTAGTAATATACGCATATTATATTAACGTTTAGTAATTGAATTATGATAATACTTACGACTATTGAAATGTCACGGGTTGACATTGGACGATCATGGGTTGACGTCGGATTATTGGAATGCCACGGGTTGACATTGGACGATCACGGTTGACGTCGGATTATTGGAATATCACGGGTTGACATTGGACATTCACGAGTTGACGTCGGATTATTGGAATGTCACGGGTTGACGTTAGACGTTCACGGGTTGACGTCGGACTATTGGGATGTCACGGGTTGACTTTAGACGTTTATGGGTTGACTTCGGACTGTTGAAATATCACGGGTTGACATCGGATGATCACGGGTTGATGTCAGATTATTGGAATGTCACGGGTTGACATTGGGAATTCAAGGGTTGACGCCGGATTATTGGAATGTCACAAGTTGACATTGGACGTTCACGGGTTGATGTCAGATTATTAGACGCTCATGGGTTGACGTCGGATTAATGGGAGGTCAAGAGATGATACGAAACGTGACGGACTGACGTGCATATTTATGTATCGATTTCAAATGAAATTATTTAAGAATAATGTCTTGATGCCGTATTGTAATTAATGATTTTGGGATATTGTGAGAACATGAACAACGTAAGAGATCTCATCCGGTTGTATTATACTCAGGGAGTATTCATTTGAATTACACAATTACACAATTACATTATGCAATTATTAATTGTAATACTGATGGTAATGAGATTATGTTATTAGTATGTTCACCCAATATGGAGGCTGTTTTCTGTTGGACACAGGTGAAACAGGTACAACCATTTTATTGGAATGAGTCCGAGCTATTGAATGAGTATGCTCCTGAGAAGGAGGTACCATCATTAGTATTGATAACGTGAATTATACGACTAGATACATGCTTATTGATTAATTAATTCTCGTCTGTGAGCAAAGTGGTATGTGTATATGTGTTGTATAAATATCTTTGACATCCTCTTTTCATTCGAGCATTTCATGAAAGTTGTTTAAGAGTATAATTGCATGATGAATTGAGTAGATGAACGATGCATTAATTTGGTGATTTGTTGGGAAGCTAATCATGTTGATATTGTGATAATGGATGAACTGATTATTGTCGCATTGTTTTTATTGGGAAGTCGAGTTTACGGGGAGACTCTACCCAAATTTTATAAATCTCACACGGTAATTATGAAGCATGTAGTGAGAGTTTTAAATTGTCAATTTATTTTTATATGTGACGTCATAATTGCATTATTGAAATGACCGGACGTTGGGGTCTTACATGTACGACTATCAATTAAACTATAAATACAACATTGCATTACAATAATATAAAAATGTTATTTTTATTGTAGAAAATAAAATAATAACTTGCTTACTTGAGACAATGGTTGTTCCTCTAGCAAATCCCTAATGATGCCTATAGAATGTCTCCCCGTATATGTGAATCTTAAGTGACATGTCCACCTGTATATACTAATTGATTCTCATTGGCTTTGGTCGCACTTTTCTTTAACACAATTTATCTCAATTCAAAATATTGTACGATTTAAAACCGCAAGTTTACAATGTTAAGTTTTAATATAGTGAATATGAAGTATGAGTGTCAAATCCACAGAGACTATCAGTATCTACCAATCAAAGATTAATTAAACCATATTTAGCATATGAAAGTTGAGTAATAATTATAATGACTAAAGTAAGAAAACAAAATTCCAAAAACAGTCGACGAATAGCGTATAAATCCATTATAAACAAATTATCAATATTTCGGCTCATCTATGTAATCCCCTTCTATTCTCTCATTAGTGATTCTTGAATATCCAACTAGTTCTAAGGTGACAAGCTTTCCTATTATATTCACAATACTCTGTCGAGCTAACATCAATCTGCAGCAAGTAACTATCGTCCACTTATTTAACAAATTAAATTTACATTAAACTCTATGAAAACTACTAGCCTTCGATTTGGGTAATCTATTGTTATCATACGTGTATTTGATCTCATCTTTCAATCTCAATCTAAAATCCACGGCATGAATTACTATATCATATTAAAACATCTCTGTCGACCTCAATTATAATATATAAATACATTCAAAGGTAAATCATTAAGAACAATAAATCATACTCAAAGAAATTAATGGAATTCAATCAATAACTAATATTTAGATCATGGGTTCAAACTTATGATCCTATAGTCTTGATAAATTAACTTAGCTCATAAGTAAATTGAAGTAAGAATGAATAAATATGTCTTGCGACATTTTAAACGTCAAATCTCGAAATAATGAAAAACAAAGTTCAGAAATACTAAGAAACATTTGGTATTGACCACGTGCATTGCTGTGTCGTTCTGTCACTTACGTTTTCTTTTGGAGAGGATTGAGGCTATGAATTCTATGGTAAAAAGTGAGTAAAAAATCATTTAGGTCGTGCATGAGGTTCCGTTTATAGTTGAGGAGAAAGAAGGTTTTTTGTTGAACTCACACTCTTGATAAGGAAACAAATTTGCAGAAAATCGTCCTCGGGCGATCGATCAGAAACTTTCTCACGGTCGACCGCGACTTGCAAATTTTATTTTTTCAACTTTGACTCCTCTCGATCAATTGCGGTGAATTTCCCGATCCATCGACAGACGTGAAAATTTTCTTCTTGAGTTATGACTTCGCGCGATCGATCAGCACTTGCTTCAGGATCAATCGACAATGTGAATTTTATTCCAACTCGAGATTTTTTGTCCTTCCTTTGATGTGTTGGCTCGTTTGAGTCCTTCTCATCATTATTTGGCACCTTCATTTTCTCGCTCTTCAACCTAGATTCCTGACCATGTAAAACTCATACCAAATAGCATAATATCTTCAAGAATCACTATCAAAACCACTAGAGAAACATAGAAATATAAGTGCAAAATCCGCACTTATAAGGCTCAATGTTGAATCTTTAGTCAGCTATTTGAGGAGTTAAACTTGAGATCCTTGACCATGTCCAAATCTAGCGTATCATCCTTAATAATATAAGTTAAATATGACGAGAAAGATTCTCATTATTGTAAAAAAAAAAAAGCAAATGTAATTCTTTCATGTATGAGTAACAATGCACCAACTATCACTTTTTTCTCTTTCTATGATGAAGTGGCAACTCACGGTATAAATGTGCAAGCACAGCGTTACCCCATTTATAATTGATAAGTGTCGTTTTTACACTTATTATGCTAAATATTTTTTAGTGATTAAAAGTGACCAAACCGAGCCAACACGTCGAAGAAAGGACGAAAATCAAAGTGGGGAATTTTTTCCCCTCTTAGGATCAATCGGTGGAACCGGGCTCTCGATCGCGAGAGGCAGCGATTTGAAAAAGAAAAAGTCAGAGCTATCGATCGATCAGTAGCTGTTACCGATCGACTGGTAACCGAGAAGTTTTGAAAGAATACCTTTTAGAGTTTGTGTCCAATAAGGAAGCTACCGAGTCTATCCTCCACTATGTATTTGGCACGAAAATTATCAGATATGAATCATCTTTTCAGCCAAGAAAAGGGCCTCCATCCTCCATCCCACCTACACTTAGTCCATAAAAAAAGCCCCACATCATATTCAAGCCATAAAAAGGGAAGACCTCGGGAGAGACGGGATGACGCAACCACGCAGGGAGTCACCACCTAGTGTTATTTTGTATTTCTAAAATTAGTTCTTCGTTATTTTCATATTTTTAATATTTAATTTATTTCAAAACATATTTTTACATTGTTATTTGATGATGATTGTTGGCTAGGTTTGTTTATCGAGACTGGAGGATCCCATGTTTGAACCTATGATTTAATTAACGATTTTTCATTAATTCCTACAATTCTTTGCTCATAATTTATTGCTCTCTATGCTTTTGAAGGATTGATCACATTTGAATGATTAAATACATCGTGATTGACTTGACCATATGATATTGCTATACAACATAATAAATTAGGCCGTGCGTTTTAGATTGAGACTGACCAAGTAAAATCTATCACACGTGTGATAGGAATAGATTTACCAAGTAAATTTTCTTCTTGAGTTATGACTTCGCGCGATCGCTTCAGGGTCAATTGACAATGTGAATTTTATTCCAACTCGAGATTTTTTGTTCTTCATTTGATGTGTTGGCTCGTTTGAGTCCTTCTCATCATTATTTGGCACCTTCATTTTCTCGTACTTCAACCTAGATTCCTGAACATGTAAAACTCATACCAAAAAGCATAATATCGTTCAAGAATCACTATCAAAACCACTAGAAAAACATAGAAATATAAGTGTAAAATCCGCACTTATAGGCTCAATGTTGAATCTTTAGTCAGCTATTTGAGGAGTTAAACTTGAGATCCGTGACCATGTCCAAATCTAACGTATTATCCTTAATAATATAAGTTAAATATGACGAGAAAGACATTCTCATTATTGTAAAAAAAAAAAAATCAAATGTAATTCTTTCTTGTATGAGTAGCAATGCACCAACTATCACTTTTTCCCTTTCTATGATGAAGTGGCAACTCACGGTATAAATGTGCAAGCACAGTGTTACCCCATCTATAATTGATAAGTGTCGTTTTTACACTTATTATGCTAAAAATTTTTTAGTGATTTTCTTATTGATTCCTGGATAATTTTACGATTTTTGGTATACATTTGTTTATTTCAGGAATCTAGGCCTAAGTGTATAAAAGTGGAGGAATCGAGCTAAAAGTGATGAAAAGTGACCAAACCGAGCCAACACGTCGAAGAAATGACGAAAATCAAAGTGGGGAATTTTTTTCCCTCTCACGATCAATCGGTGGAACCGGGCTATCGATCACGTGAGGCAGCGATTTAAAAAATAAAAAGTCAGAGCTACCGATCGACCGGTAGCTGTTACCGATCGACTGGTAACCGAGAAGTTTTGAAAAAATACATTTTAGAGTTTGTGTCCAATAAGGAAGCTACCGAGTCTACCTCCACTATGAATTTGGCACGAAAATTATCAAACATAAATCATCTTTTCAGCCAAGAAAAGGGCCTCCATCCTCCATCCCACCTACACTTTAATCCATAAAAAACCCCACATCATATTCAAGCAATAAAAAGGGAAGACCTCGGGAGAGACGGGATGACGCAACCACGCAAGGAGTCACCACCTAGTGTTATTTTGTATTTCTAAAATTAGTTCTTCGTTATTTTTAGATTTTTAATATTTAATTTATTGCGAAACATATTTTTACATTGTTATTTGATGATGATTGTTGGCTAGGTTTATTTATCGAGACTGGAGGATCCCATGTTTGAACCTATGATTTAATTAATGGTTTTTAATTAATTCCTACAATTCTTTGCTCATAATTTATTGCTATCTATGCTTTTGAAGGATTGATCACATTTGAATGATTAAATACACCGTGATTGACTTGACCATATGATATTGATATACAACATAATAAATTAGGCCGTGGGTTTTAGATTGAGACTGACCAAGTAAAATCTAGCACACGTGTGATAGCAATAGATTTACCAAAATCGGAGGCTGGAAGTTTTCACAAAGCATAAGCAATATTGAGTGTTAATCATTGCCTTGTTGCATCTTAATATTAGGTTCAATATAGCTTGACCATAGTATATTGGATAATTTAGGAAAACTCGTCACCTTAGAACGTAGGATTTTAAATCATAACTAATAAAAGAATTGTTGGGGATTGCATGGGTGAACCGAAGTCTTGATAATTGTCTCTACTGATTTTCTTATTTTTATATTGCTTGTTTTGGTTGGCTACTGTTCTTGGTTTATTTTAAGTTAGTTTGCAATCAATATTCGTAGGTTAAATATAATTAAGCTAAATAAATTTGGTACTTGCTTTCTAGTCCCGTGGGTACGACATCCCGACTTCCAATACCAGTATAAATAGCGTTACACTAGAAATTTACTGTTTAAATAAATCACGGTCAATAATTACAGGCATAATTAATAATTTCAATTTATGTAAATACAATAACTTTACAGTTTTGAAAGAATCGGGGCATAATTCCCCCTAACATCAACAATGCACAAGTCCTTATATATTTCACAACATTCTTTCTTACTTACACATTAATGGGACTATTCACTAAATGACTTTTTGAAGCAGACATATATAACATTGCACCCTTAAAGTGTGTGATAAGTGGTGTAAATCCCAAATATCGATGACAATATTCTTGCCAGTCGGGTATACTCCTATCATAATTGGTGCCCGACACTAAATTGCCATCTATTAGCAGTGCACATATAACTACAATGTCTTGCAGTATGATAGTCGTCTCTCCATATCTTATATAAAATGTGTGTGTTTCACACCGTCATCTCCCAACTAAAGACATGATTAGGTGAAGGTCAAGTACAATCTTGCCATACTTATATACACCATAAAACAAATCTAGTCTAACATATGTACAACACATATCTAATGGATAAAGCTCCCAAAAATAGCTATATGGGTTTCTCGTGTGAAGAGTGTTATTAATATCACATGTTCATACATCCTTAGATCGATGATATTGATATTAATTGGGTCTAGTTCTCTCAACAAATCCACCACATACATGATACCAAAAATATATATTAATGTTATATATCTATAACTATTATATATATAACTATGATTGTTAAGGAGTGAAAGCTGCAAAATAAATTATCATAAAATATGACTCCATTTTCCCCATCGCCCCCCAACACTGCCTCTCAAGCATCTTCTCCTCCTCCCATCTTTCAACCATCAAACAAGCACAACCATCAAATTTAACAACAAAATGAATTAAATCATATCAAGTCGAAATTAACCCAAAACGAGAGTAAAAAATCAAAACCTTACCTGGGAGGCTGGGAATGAGATTTGAGGGGGACAACTTCAACACAATTTTTTTGGAAAAAATGAAGGTGGAGCGACGGTTTCTTCGATGGCTGGCTGTGTAGTAGGTGTGAAATGCAAGAATCTTTATATGTTATTTTAAAAGAAAATAAAATTAATTGAAGTTCCCATCGAAGATGGAGCCTTCAAGTAAAAAGATATTCTGAAGTCATCAAACAGGATGACCACTTCAGTCAAAGTCAACATCGTGGATGACAAGTTCGGTTAGTTTAGTAAAAAAATTTAAATTGAGTTATTTTCATATATTAGGTTAAATAAGTTTTTTTTTTTAAAAAAAACCCAATTGTAATGGACCAAACTCAAGTATAATTTCCATTTCGGTTTATACCCCGCGAATGGCGAATACATTGGTAGTACAATCTTTGGGCAAACTTTTTCGAGCTACTGTTAGATTTTGCCTTGAAAAAGAAATCTTGATTCTTGCTGGAAAATATAGATCCAAAATATACGTTCTACAACAACTGCATGCATGTTATCGAATTGCAAGTGGAACAAGGAATAGATTATTTTTTTGCTTGAGAATGTTAAGTACCGTACATAACTTATTTCATTTTAAATTTACATAGGATAATAATCGATCGTATAGAAATACAGAAAGTTTGTTTGTTTGACTTCTAGTATACCTAATTTTGTTTCTGTTTAGGTAAATACAAATTAAAATCTTGCATTGTTTAATGTGCTGATTGGGCTTATAATGCATATCAGAGGAAAAGTATCAATGAAAAACATTTCCATTGTGAAGTAGTTGTAACTAATTTGTTGCAATAAATAAACAACTAAAACGTTTTACTAAAGTCTCTTAATACAATATGATTTGAATCCCTGAGAAGTGTCTTTTCAAGTATGTGAAAGCTACCGAAATAAACAAATAATCAGAATCATGCTCAAAAACATTTCTATGAATTGGGGATCAAAACCTTTCAAAGTTCTAGATTGTTGGCTGCAACACCCAAATTTTGCAACCTTTGTTAAAGAAGAATGGAAAAAGCTCCAGCATCCAGGTTGGGTCATGTTCTCTTTCAAAGAGAAACTGAAAGAGCTCAAGTTGAAATTGAAAGAGTGGAATTCCAATGTATTTGGCAATTTGGATTTGAAAATAGAATCTTCCAAAGGTGATATTCTTGCTCTCGACTTAAAAGAGGAAACAGTTGGTATTTCTGAATTGGAGGCTAGTAACAGAAGAGGGGCTTGGATTGATTTGATCCGATATCTGAAATAGAAGGACAATTATTTGTTTCACAAAGCTAGGATTAAATAAATGGTTGCAAGAAGGGAACTTAAACTCGCGGTATTTCCGTCAATGTTGGGCTTATTTATTGATGGGCAGTGAGTAGATTTTGTTCAGGGGTTGAAAGTGGGGATTAAAAACTTCTTCAAGAACAGATTTTCCAAATTTTCCAAAGGTTGGGAGATGCAGATAATAGTTTCTTGACAGAAGCTTTTACTGAGGATGAGATTAAATCTGCTGTTGTTTGGGATTGTGATTGTTTTAAGAGTTCGGGTTCAGATGGCTATAGTTTTCGTTTCGTGGAACAATTTTGGGATCTCTTTAAGGATGATCTTTCAAGAATTATGGCTGATTTCCATCGATTTTCTAGAATCACTAAGGGCTGCAATTCTTCCTTTGTTATCTTGATTCCAAAATCTGAGAATCGTTCAAGTATTGATGAATTTCGTCCCATGTCGCTTATATTATACAAATGGTTGTGCAAAGTTCTAGACTATCGGATGGTCAATCGGCTTTTGTGGGAGGAAGGCAAATTCTAGATGACATTCTTGTTGCTAATGAGGTGGTCGATGATTTGAAAAGAAATAAAAAGATGGGTCTTATATTTGAAGTTTGTCATGCCTCGATATGACGTATACATGTGTGATATGATTATGGTGTAATGATGATTAATTACAGTACGGTGTTGACTCGGGTTCGGGTTGAACCGAGTGATGTGGGAGTTCAATACGAAGTTGTAGCAAGTATGAGGTAACATAAAACAAGAAACATAGGAGATATGTGAGTTGTGAATAAATATATCTATGTTCTTGAAATATTGATGCATGTCTTATTTTATATGCAAGAGAATGAAGAGACATGAAGTGTGTAGTGGGATATGACCTTGGTGTGCATTTAGCATGCATTTGAGAGGCATTAGAATGTGCATTTGAGTTGAATGTGCATTAGAATGTGCATGTGAGTTAAAGGTGCCTACATAGTTAAAAATCAGATTTTACTTCACATAATACACCTCAACTCACATAGTAATCTCTACACAAGCACCTCTCCAAACCCTTGCTTGTTCTTCCATCTTTTGCTTGGATTTCACTTGGTAATCAAGCTAGGAAGTTGAGTGAAGTGATTTCATACTTTATTGGTAAGAATTTCATAGCATATGATGTATATGGACTTAGTTGATGGAAACTTGAAGCATGATCATGCAAAGAATTGAGTTGTAATGATATGGAAACATGTTTAACTGAAGGGATATCATCCAAATAACATGTTGGAATGTGAATTTTTGAGTAGTAGAAGAAGAACCATGGAGATAAGCTCAAAATCGCCATGTTCTGAATTTTCTGGACATCGGCGATCGATCGCGAGCACTATGGCGATCGATCGCCGAGAACAGAGCAAATAAGGCTGTGAAAACATATGGCGATCGATCGGTGAAAATGAGGCGATCGATCGCGAGGAAACAGAACACTTTAGCGATCGATCGCGTGAAAATGGCGATCGATCGTGATGGAATAGAACAGTATGGCGATTGATCGGTGAAAGTGGCGATCGATCACCAGGGTCAAGATTTTGAAAAATGTTAGATTTTTGTAGAATTTGATTTTGAAGCCTATTGTAACATGTTATATTGTTCATATTGTTGTAGCATCATCACAGGGGACGGGGCAACGAGGCGGTTAGACATTGACGCATAATTTATATCGTTTGTGTCGCAGAACAGATACGTTTTGACGTACGAGTATATGATATTGTTGTGATGTTGATGTGAGCATGGTATCATATGATTACTGACATCATATGCATGTGCATTCATGATATTATATTGTTGAGATGGATGCCACGATAGATGTGTAGCATATGCTTTGGATGAGATCAGTGCCACAATAGATATATCAGTGTTGGGTATATGCTTTGGCTGGGATTGTTGCCACGATAGGTAGGCTACATATTCTTTGGCATGAGAGATATACGCCGGTTGGGTATATGCTCTGGCTGTTATAACATGTGAGGACGGTACTATGATATGTGCTGCTAATATGAAGATGTGATGAGGTTCCACTTACATATTGAGCTGAGATAGACATATCATATTGGTTTGGTTATAACAGGATGAGGAATGAGACATGTCATGACATATTTGCATCTGATGATGCATGATACATGACAATCACATTTGATGTTTATAGTGCTTTATCGTTTATGTTATGTGATTGTTTCTGTAGGGACTCATAGATGTGGGAGGACGGGATTGTGAGTCTATTCCACTGTGAGTTGAACCACTGCGTAGGAGTTGTACTAGTCTAGGTTGTTTTACGGTACATATGATGTATATTATGATAGGATTTGTGTAAGTATTGTAACAACAACATGAGTAAACTCTTAATCAGTATATGTTTTTACTTAATTCTTACTCACATATGTATAATGAACTAATACATAATGAATTAAGTAACGAGGACCTCACATTAGTAGTATCAGAGCAGTGGTTCGAGAACGGGGTGAATAAGAGTAGAAGAAGTGTATTAGGGAGTTGCTTAATCACTTGAAAGCATGTTGAGAGTATTGATATGCTGTTATATACTGACATGCTTTTATATATTTGTTTGTTGTTGGTAATCATGTATTTGCAGTAATGGCAGACAGAGTACCTCATGATGATGTTGGGGATGCCATGAGTGGCAACGCTAGTGTTGGATTGGCGCCTGTGCCACCACCACCATTTGGACAAGGGCCAGTAGAACAGGTACTGTTACCTGGGGAGTTAACTTTGACACAGTTTCTGAGTTATCAGCCACCTCGCTTTGAGGGTACTGAATCAGGGGAACAACCAGAGGAATGGTTGGAACGTATTGAACAGATCTTTGTGTCAGCACCATGTGCCAAGTCCGCCTGGATACGTTTGGCCGAATTCCAGTTGGCGAAGAAAGCTATGATGTGGTGGAAAGCCACATTGATTGAGCTGAGAGCTCAAGGACAGACAGTGAATTGGGATGAGTTCACAAATCTGAAACAGGGAACAATGACAGTGTTTGATTATGATGTGCTGTATTCTTCATTATTACGGTATGTCCCACATATCGCTGCAAATACAAAGGCAAAGATCAGACAGTTTGTGAAAGGCTTGAGGCCTGAGTTATTTGATAGGGTGATTTCTAATAACCCTATGTCATATGAAGAAGCATTGACTAGAGCTGAGATGGCTGTGATTGCCGTTGGAGTGTATAAGGATGTAGGACAATCCCAACCACCTACATCAGAGAGCATGAGACCTAGAGGAGAACTGTTTAAAGCATCACGAGGAGGTGCATCGTCCTCTAGATTTAGTGGAAAACGGTTTGCTATGCGAAAGGGTGGTGAACGAGATACCAAGGGACAGTCCCAAGGCAGTAGCATTAACAGTGGTCGAGGGTTACAATGTTTTAAGTGTGTAGGGCCACATTTTAAACGAGATTGTCCACAACTTGATACTCCGGTTTGTTTCCGCTGTGGGAAGACAGGACATATGATTATGGATTGCCCTCAAATTGGAGGACAACAGATGAGAGGAAATATGTCAAAAAGTACAGTGCAGCAGAGACCACAGGGTGTTCCACGGACTGGTGGAGGATAGAGAGTAGGACCACCTCAGGCTCAGGTGTATGCACTGAACAAGGAGCAATCAGAGGCAGCTCCTGATGATGTGATTGTGGTAAGTGTAGTTTATTTACTTATCATGCTTTACTTTTGATTGATACTGGCGCATCACATTCCATTATTGCACAAGCGTTTATTGACCGATATCATATATTCTTGTCTCCACTATTGATGCCTCTATATGTCTCGACACCCATGGGAACTACTGTGATGGCTTGTCAGAATGTGTCTGATTGTGTTATTCAGTTTGATACTGAGTACGGGATACATGCCGATTTGATTATGTTAGACATGATGGATTTTGATTGTATTCTGGGTATTGATGTGTTGAGAATATATAAAACTATTGTAGATTGTTGTCATAAGATAGTGAGATTTCAGTCTGATACTGGAAATCAATGGATCTTTTATGGACAGGGATCACGTGCCAAGATCCCATTGATATCTGCTCTTATAATGTCCCGTTTGATAGAATGTGGACTTACGTGATATGTGATATATGCTGTGGATGTCACAGAGAAGAAAGTAGAAAGAAGAGTGGAAGATATACCAGTGGTTGCAGAGTATGCAGATGTATTTCTAGATGAGATTCCTAGATTTCCACCAAGTCGAGAAATAGAATTTGGTATTGAGTTAGTGCCTGGTACTTCTGCAATTTCTTGAGCACCATATCAAATGGCACCATCTGAATTAAGAGAGTTGAAAACTCAATTATAAGATCTATTGGACAAGGGGTACATACGCCCTAGTGTATCGCCTTGGGTGCTCCGGTATTGTTTGTCAAGAAGAAGGATGGTTCAATGCGACTATGCATTGACTATAGACAGTTGAACAAGGTAACATAAAGAATAAATATCCTCTTCCCCGTATTGATGATTTGTTTGATCAGTTACAGGGATCTACAATATATTCTAAGATTGATTTGAGATCTGGATATCATCCAATACGTGTGAGGGAATAAGATGTACAGAAGACAGCATTTAGAACTCGCTATAGACATTATGAGTTCATAGTGATGCCATTTGGTGTGACGAATGCTCCAACTGTCTTCATGAGCTTGATGAATCGAGTTTTCCAGGAATACCTCGATCAATTTGTCATTGTGTTCATTGATGATATATTGATCTATTCTCGGAGTGAAAACGAACATGTCCAACATTTGCATCTGGTGTTACAATTATTGAGAATACATCAGTTATATGCCAAACTCAGTAAGTGTGAGTTTTGGTTGAACAGTGTAGGATTTTTGGGGCATGTGATATCTAAAGATGGTATATCAGTTGATCCGAGAAAAATAGAAGCGGTGTTGAATTGGGTATCACCTACTTCCGTGCCAGAGACTCGTAGTTTCTTGGGTTTGGCTGTATACTATAGACGGTTTGTTGAAGGATTTTCAGCAATTGCCAAACCACTCACACAACAGACACAGAAGGGAGTACCATTTAGATGGTCAGAGGCATGTGATCATAGTTTTCAGGAATTAAAACATCGGTTAACTACTGCTCCAGTGTTGATTATTCCATCATAGCATGACTGGTTTGCTCTTTATATTGATGCATCATTACTTGGTTTGGGTTGTGTTTTGATGCAGGATAAACATGTAGTGGCTTATGCCTCACGACAGTTGAAACCACATGAAATGAAATATCCAGTACATGATCTGGAGTTGGTTGCCATTGTCTTTGCATTGAAGATATGGCGACACTATTTATATGGTACGTCATTTACTATATATACTGATCATAAAAGTTTTTATTCACTCAAGCAGAGTTGAATATGAGACAAATGGGATGGATGGATCTTGTAAAGGATTATGATTGTGAGATCGAATATCATCCATGAAAGGCTAATCTCACCTAGGTCACATAAGTCCGATGCGCGAGCGGGTGCGGGTGCGGATGCGGATGCGGATGCGCAAGTGCGTCAATTTCAAAAAAATTGAGTGTGGGTACGCCTTAATGCGCCTATTAAAAATTAATAAATAAATATATATATATATACATGCACACTGATGAAATGAAGTAAACATACATAATATACATCATATTTAACAAATTTACATCATTATTATATTATTTACAAATTTACAATATGAAGTTCTTAACAACTTTGGTGTTTGCAGCTTTACCATTCGTTAAAAGATTAAAACTAGATTTTATTGAATGATCTAACATTTACAGATTTGCAAAATGTTATAGCCAGTAATACAACGTAATTTGAATCTTGTATTTGATTGTTCGTCTAGTAAGGATTCTTCGAAAAATATATTTTAGAAAATGAAAAATGAAAATGAAATGAAGTATTAAAGTTTTGTTTTATTTTAAGATATAAAATAACGAATTTGAAAAGTGAAACCAAATTGTTCATATTTATTTCAACTTGTTTGGTAATAGTATGAATTTATTAAAATGACTCATACTATTTCGGGAGACTTATATTATACTTATGAAATGACTAATATAAACATTTAAATTAACTCAATAAAACTAAAAGTTTTATTTATAAAGTTCATTCTATTAATTTTCATGCAAAAAACTAAGATATCAAAATTATTATTATTTACTCCGCAAAATGTTACAAAATCACAGATTTATCATACTTTCTTTTATCACATATTTTAATCTTTCATATGTTATTATGTCTTTTCATGATTCATTACATAATAGTGAATATTATCTAACTATTTATCATATAATATAATTTTCTTACCAACCCGAAATACCTAGAAACTATGAAAATTCATCTAAATCAAATATCGGAGAATTTTTTTATAATTAAAAAAAAATCAGAGAATTAAGGAGGATTAACAAGATTTAAATAACTTAGTGCGCGACTTAGTAAATCTTAGTGGACGAATTAGGAATTATTAGTGCGCGAATTATAAAATCTTAGTGCGCGAATTAGAAATTCTTAAAGCGCGAACTAGAAATTCTTAAAGCGCGAACTAGAAATTCTTAATTCACCTTAATGCGGTGCATACGCACCCAGTTCGCCAGTTCACGGCCGGAGCGTCAGTGCATGGAGGGGTAGGAGGATTATGTGACTTAGATCTCACAGCAGATGCTTTAAGTCGAAAAGTTCATAATACTGCTGATGATATGATGCATTTATCAGCCTTGATGACTTCTTGTTGTACCTTGGGTTATGACTATGATATTGAAACAGTGCCAGCACGGGTATCAACATTGTTGGTTGAACCTGATATTTTTGAGAAAATCAGAACGGCACAAGTTACTGATGATGAGGTACAACACTGGAAAGAAATGGTATGTCAAGGACAAATATCGCAGTTTGTACTTGCAAGTGATGTAATTTTGAAATATAGAAATTGTTGGGTAGTACCCGCTGCATTAAGACTACGCCAAGAAATACTACAACGTGCGCATTGTAGTCGCTAAAGTATACATCCTGGAGGAAAGAAAATGTATAAAGATTTGCGTACTCAATTTTGGTGGAAACGCGTGAAACAGGATATGCTGAACTTTGTGAAACGTTGTTTGATCTGTCAACAAGTAAAAGCAGAACGACAAAGAGCAGGAGGTAAATTGAGGAGTTTGGAGATTCCTCAATGGAAATAGGAACATGTTACAATGGATTTTGTTACCCATTTACCACTGACTTCCTCTGGCTTTGATGCAATTTGGGTAATTGTTGATAGACTGACGAAAGTAGCTCACTTCATACCTTACAGTTTGACATTTGCTTATTTGAAAATGGCTCAGTTATATATTCAAAATGTAGTGAGACTACATGACATACCAGTTTCAGTTGTATTGGATAGAGATCCAAGATTTACTTCTCATTTTTGGGAAGGATTACAGTCAGCACTAGGGACGGAAGTACGATTGAGTACAACATATCATTATCAGACAGATGGACAGACAGAGCGTACGATACAAGCGCTTGAGGATATGTTGTGAGCCTGTGTATTGGAGTTTGATAACTCGTGGCAAGAGTCGTTGCCATTAGTGGAATTTTCGTACAATAAAATTCTCAAACTAGTATCCAGATGGCACCATTTGAGGCATTGTATGGGCGACGCTGTAGATCGCCATTATATTGGGATGATGTTGATCAGACTGCACTCCATGGACCAGAAATGCTACGTGAAATGGAGGAAAAAGTGAAACTGATCAGATTGAAATTGCAAGCTGCTCAGGATAGACAGTCTCCTTATGCCAATAAGCAATGTAGACCACTTGAATTTCAAGTTGGTGATCGAGTATTTTTGAAAATCTCACCTTTTAAAGGTGTGGTACGATTTGGTAAACGTGGAAAGTTATATCCACGATATGTTGGTCCGTATGAAGTGTTGCAACGTATTGGTACGTTGGCATATCGATTAGCACTACCGCCAGCATTGAGTAGTATCCACAATGTGTTTCATGTTTCACTGTTGAGGAAATATGAACCAGATCCGGGTCATGTATTCCCACCATCTGAAGTACAGTTGGATACAGACGTATCATATGTAGAACGACCTGTGAGGATTCTGGATAGAACTGAACGGACCTTGCGTAATAAAGTGATACCAATGGTAAAGGTACAGTGGGATCGACGGGTTGTCGAGGAAGCAATGTGGGAGACAGAGCAGCATATGATACAGCAATATCCTGAATTATTTTCTGGTATGACTTTACGTTTTTATGATACTGTTGGTGAGTATTTACTGCATTATATGTTCATGTTATATACATGCAATTTCGAGGGCGAAAGTCAATAAGTAGGGGAGAAATGTCATGCCTCGATATGACGTATACACGTGTGATATGATTATGGTGTAATGATGATTAATTACAGTACGATGTAGACTCAGGTTCGGGTTGAACCGAGTGATGATCAATGTAATAATAGAATGAATTACTTATGAGAGTTCAATACGAAGTTGTAGCAAGTATGAGGTAACATAAAACAAGAATCATAGGAGATATGTGAGTTGTGAACAAATATATCTATGTTCTTGAAATATTGATGCATGTCTTATTTTATATGCAAGAGAATGAAGAGACATGAAGTGTGTAGTGGAATATGACCTTGGTGTGCATTTAGCATGAATTTGAGAGGCATTAGAATGTGCATTTGAGTTAAAGGTGCCTACATAGTTAAAAATCAGATTTTACTTAACATAATACACCTCAACTCACATAGTAATCTCTACACAAGCACCTCTCCACACCCTTGCTTGTTCTTCCATCTTTTGCTTGGATTTCACTTGGTAATCAAGCTAGGAAGTTGAGTGAAGTGATTTCATACTTTCTTGGTAAGAATTTCATAGCATATGATGTATATGGACTTAGTTGATGGAAACTTGAAGCATGTGGTTACTATTCTTATATGCCTTGAATTGAGACTTGTTATCATGCAAATAATTGAGTTGTAATGATATGGAAACATGTTTAACTGAAGGGATATCATCTAAATAACATGTTGGAATGTGAATTTTTGAGTAGTAGAAGAAGAACCATGGAGATAAGCTCAAAATCGCCATGTTCTGAATTTTCTGGACAGCGGCGATCGATCGCGAGCCCTATGGCGATCGATCATCGAGAACTGAGC
Source organism: Haberlea rhodopensis (assembly GCA_907163345.1). Taxonomy (NCBI): domain Eukaryota; kingdom Viridiplantae; phylum Streptophyta; class Magnoliopsida; order Lamiales; family Gesneriaceae; genus Haberlea; species Haberlea rhodopensis. The sequence continues at coordinate 11,826,834 of CAJQUN010000013.1, forward strand.
AAAAATAAGGCGGTGAAAACATATGGCAATCAATCGGTGAAAATGAGGCGATCGATCGCGAGGAAACAGAACACTTTGGCGATCGATCGCTTGAAAGTGGCGATCGATCGTGATGGAAAAGAACAGTATGGTGATAGGCTTAGAATTTAAGTGTTTTTAGCTGTAATTTCTTCCCGTTTTTCGTAATTTTTCCTGGATGATATTATGCTTTTTTGGTATTTATTTGCTTGTTTCAGGAAAATAGATCGGAAATGGAAGAAATGAGCTAAAATGAAGAAAACGGGCGAAATCGAGGCGAAAAAAGAGATGAAAAGAAGAAGTTTGATTTTTCAAAGGTTCGATCGATCGAGATTATTTCTCGATCGATCGAGCCAGGCAGAATGTTGAGCATCAAAAGTATAGAAGGCTCGATCGATCGGAAGGAAAATCTCGATCGATCGAGCGAGGCAGTAAGTTTCAAAGACTGACGTGAACAGTGCACTGATCGATCGGACATAATTCTCTATCGATCGATACGCGATTTTTGAAAAATCTTATCTTCCAAATTTAAGTTGATCTTCGGGGGTTTTTAGGGGGAATGGATTCATTCCCTACCATATATCATATCAGACTAAAATTCTCGAAAAAAAGGAGAACCCTAGCCGCCGCCAAGGAGAGCCATCTTCTTCCGGTTTTCATCCAAGCTTGAGTATACAATCCGGAGTGCAAGGAAGGAGCAAGAGAAGAATCACGGTGCAACGCACGGATTCATTCCAGCCGTTTATCGTATTTCTAAACTTTGATTTATTTTATTTTCATTTTCATTTGATGTTTTTGAGGTCGAGAGACAATTAAACTTCTTATGTAATTGACTTGAATTGAATCTAGTTTATTTTATTGAGTTTTAGTGAGATGTGTTTCATTTATTGATTCGTTTGTGTTTAAGTGTATTGAGTTCTTATGTTCGTGAATTAAACGCTTATTAAGATCAAAGCCTAGCTAACTTTGGTTGAAATCTGTGAGTTATAACCGAGATCGAGAGATAACGTTATAATACGCTATATTAATTAATGATGTATGTTAAGATTGAGATCGAGAGATGAAATCGCATACGTGAGAACTTTGAATCGAGAGATTTAGAGTAACAAGGTTAAAGATTTATGCAATATTGGATTAGTAAATAGGTGCACGAGAGTGACTTGTTCTAATTTGATTTTAGTTTCTTTACAGCTCGAGAGAGTGTATTGAATAATAACGGAAACCTTTCACCTTAAGGATCGATTGTTTGATAATTGATTATTCAGACGAATCATTAAAGATAATACAGTTGAACGAAGAGCGAGATAAATTTCTCAAGCGAATTACCTTTGCATGTCCGGAATCCAATTTGTTTTATTTCATTTTTGTGTCCTTTAGTTCTAAGATTGCATTAGTTAATCTACTCCTTTGTTAATCGTAGGTTAAATATAATTTTGCTAGTCTTATTTGGTAATTATACATTAGTCCCTGTGGATCGACAACCTTTACTTACATTTCACTATACTAAAACTTGACAACCGTGCACTTGCGGTAGAATCGTTTCACACTACACTTTGAAATATTTTCTGTTTAAAAATAAAGCAATCAAGTTTTTGGCGCCGTTGCCGGGGACTAATCTGTATAATATCATACGAGATTAGTTGATTGTAATTTAGCCAATTCTTTATTATTGCGTTTTTGTTTTTGTTTTTGTTTTTGTTTTTGTTTTTCTTTTTCTTTTTCTTTTGTTGATCTTTGTTAATAATTTTGTATATTTTTGTTGTCTCCTTTTGTCTGATCCAGTACAGGAAGCAATTGTCTAGTGCATGCTCAGAAGAGAGGAGCCCATTCTCGAGCCATTTGATCCGGAAATAGAGAGAACTCTACTAAGAAGATTACGAGAAGCTCGAGCGATGACTGACAATAACGAAGCACAGAACCCTAGATCAATGATGGACTTTGCACAGCCGGCATTTCATGGATCTTTATCCAGTATAACGAGGCCGACGATTCAAGCAAACAACTTTGAGATAAAGCCTGCGATTATCCAAATGATACAGCATTCTGTAATGTTTGGGGGAGCTGCCACGGACGATCCAAACAATCACATCTCCAACTTCTTGGAGATATGTGACAAGTTTAAACATAATGGCGTCTCCGACGACGCCATCAGGTTAAGGCTCTTTCCTTTTTCATTACGAGACAAGGCTAAATCCTGGTTAAACTCATTGCCTGCAGGATCAATTACAACGTGGGAAGGAATGACAAAAGCTTTCCTATCAAAGTACTTCCCTCCCTCCAAGACAGTAAAGATGCGGAACAATATCACTACATTTGGGCAGTTTGACCCCGAGACGTTATATGAAGCGTGGGATCGTTTTAAAGAATTGTTGAGGAGATGCCCACACCATGGTCTACCCATCTGGCTGCAGGTACAAACTTTCTATAATGGTTTATTTTCTGCTAACCGTTCAATGACAGATACAGCATCTGGGGGATCAATTATGCGGAAGACACCGGAAGAAGCATATGAACTATTGGAGGAAATGGCGTCCAATAGCTATCAATGGCAGTCAGAGAGGAACACGCCATTGAAACCAATAGGAGTCCATCAAGTGGATGAGATTACTACTCTTTCGGCTAAGTTGGAAGCTATGAACCGGAAGATAGACAGCATGGGAGCAGCAGCGATGCAAGCTCAAGCTATCTTCTGTGACTTGTGTGGAGGCGGTCATCCGAGCATCGAGTGCCAGGCAGGTAACCCATTCTTGCAAACTAATGAAGTGGTGAATTTTGTAGGTAACAGGCCACCCAACAGTCCGTACTTGAACTCATACAACCCGGGGTGGAGGAATCATAACAATTTTAGGTGGTCCAACAAAGAGAATGTGGTAAATCCACAGCTACAACCGGGAGGATCGAATAAACCGAGTATGGAAGAGCTAATAGCCAAGTTCATAGCATCAACTGAAACCAGGATGACAACTCAGGATGCATCAATAAAGAACTTGGAAGTGCAAGTGGGTCAGTTCGCATCATTAATTTCAGGACGAACGCAGGGCACAATATCAATTGGGACAGTGAAGAATCAAAATGAGCAAGCAAAGGCCATTGAATTAAGGAGTGGAAAAGAGCTAAGACCGCAAGCTGAAGAAGAAGAGAGTCATGGAGAGACTTCTGAAGGCAAGGATAAGACTAAGGAAAAGGCAACAGAGAAAGTAAGAATTCTAACACTACACCAATCACACACACTGATAGGATAGTAATTCCTCCCCCATTTCCAGCAGCATTAAAAAGGGCTAAGATGGATGCAGAATTTGGTAAGTTTCTGGAAGTATTTAAGAACTGCATATTAATATTCCATTTGCTGATGCTTTACTTCAGATGCCTAGTTATGCTAAGTTTTTGAAGGAAATTTTGTCTAATAAGCGAAAGCTGGGTGAATATGAAACAGTAAGCTTGACAGAGGAGTGCTCAGCAATTGTGCAAAATAAAATGCCTCCAAAGTTAAAAGACTCAGGGAGTTTTACTATACCTTGCACCATAGGATCAGTATCTTTTTACAAAGTCATTATGTGATTTGGGTGCTAGTATAAATTTAATGCCATTTTCTATTTTCAGGAAGTTGGGGCTAGGAGAGCCAAAACCTACTAAGGTTTCACTACAATTAGCAGATCGATCCATCACATACCCCAGGGGTATCATTGAAGACGTCTTAGTCAAAGTGGATAAATTCATCTTTCCCGTTGATTTTCTGGTACTTGATATGGAAGCAGATTCAGAGACACCACTGATTTTGGGTCGACCATTCTTAGCAACGGGAAAAGCAATAATCAATGTGCAACAAGGGAAGTTGGTCCTCCGAGTAGGGGAGGATCAAGTTACTTTTAATGTTTTCAAAGCACTTAAACATCCACACGACGAACACATATGTTTTAGTATAGATATTATTGATATTCTGACAGATGATTTGTTGCAAGATACATTCAAGGATAACATGGAAGCATGCCTAGTGGAAGCTGATGAGCAACATTGCAAGGAAGACATCGAGAGTATAGCTTTTATGAACAACACCAGTCCATACATGAAGCGAGCCACTGAGAATCTTGGAGAGTTGGGAAAAAGAGATATTAAACCTCAAAAGCCATCAATTGAAGAGTCACCTAATCTTGAGCTCAAACCTCTTCCATCACATCTCAAGTATATTTTCTTAGATGCTGAAAGATCTTTACCAATCATTATTTCTTCGTCTTTGACAGGTGATAATGAGGAAAAGCTTCTGAAAGTCCTTCAGGAGCACAAGAAAGCATTTGGATGGAAGATATCAGATATCAAAGGAATTAGCCCATCGGTCCGCATGATTAAAATTCTTATGGAGGACACATTCAAGGCCGTGGTTCAACCTCAACGTCGTCTTAATCCAAAAATGCAAGAGGTAGTCAAAGCTGAGGTGATTAAGCTTTTGGACGCAGGTATTATCTATCCTATTTCTGATAGCTCATGGGTAAGTCCTATTCAATGTGTACCAAAGAAGGGAGGTATTACTGTTTTCCCTAATGAGAATAATGAGTTAATACCTACAAGAACAGCCACAGGGTGGAGAGTGTGCATTGATTATAGGAGGTTAAATGATTCCACTCGTAAAGACCATTTTCCCCTTCCCTTCATTGATCAGATGGTAGAAAGGTTAGCAGGGTATGATTTTTATTGCTTTCTAGATGGATACTCGAGATATAACCAAATTGCTATTACACCTGAGGATCAAGAGAAGACCACCTTCACTTGTCCTTATGGCACATTTGCTTTCCGACGAATGCCATTTAGATTATGTAATGCACCTGCTACCTTTCAAAGATGTATGGTGGCCATATTCCATGACATGATAGAGAAGTTCCTAGAAGTATTCATGGATGATTTTTCTGTGTTTGGTTCTTCTTTTGATATATGTTTAGCTAACTTGACTTTGGTGTTGGCAAGGTGTGAAGAGACAAATCTTGTACTGAATTGGGAGAAGTGTCACTTTATGGTCCAAGAAGGAATAGTCTTGGGACACAAGATATCTGAGAAGGGTATTGAAGTGGATCGGGCTAAAATTCAAGTGATACAACAATTACCACCCCCGACAACAGTGAAAGGAATCCGAAGTTTCTTAGGACATGCGGGATTTTATCGACGTTTCATTAAGGATTTCTCAAAAATTTCTAAACCTTTATCTCATTTGTTAACTAAAGATGCATCTTATGAATTTGATGCTGATTGTATGCAGGCGTTCGAGACTCTCAAGGAGAAATTGGTAACTGCACCGGTATTGGTCGCACCTGATTGGGAGTTACCTTTTGAACTAATGTGTGACGCCAGTGACACTGCGGTAGGAGCAGTCTTAGGACAAAGGAGGAACAAGGTATTTCATACAATTTACTATGCGAGTCGCACTTTGAATGAAGCACAAATTAACTATGCCACCACTGAAAAAGAGCTTCTAGCTATAGTGTTTGCTTTTGATAAGTTTCACTCATACCTATGTCTTGCTAAAGTCATTGTGTACACCGACCACGCTGCACTTAAATACTTACTTGCAAAGAAAGATGCCAAACCACGCTTGATTAGGTGGATCCTATTACTGCAAGAATTTGACTTGGAGATAAGAGATAAGAAAAGTGTAGAAAATGTGGTTGCAGATCATTTATCGCGAATTGAGAACATGAATGATACAAGTGACAATGAGGTAGTTGAGATTAATGAGAATTTCCCTGATGAGCAATTTTTTAGTGCTGAATTGTTACCTTGGTATGCACAGTATGCAAACTATATTGTTAGTGATATTCTCCCACAAAATCTGAATTTTTATCAAAAGAAAAAATTCTTTTCTGAGGTTAAACACCTTATGTGGGAGGAGCCATATTTGTTCAAAGTTTGTGCAGACAACATCATAAGGCGATGTATTTCCGAGGAGGAAATGCAAGATGTCTTGAAGCAATGCCATGATGGAGATACATGTGGGCATTTTGGAGCTACCAAAACAGCTGCTAAGGTACTTGCTTCTGGGTTTTATTGGCCAACGCTGTATAAGGATACATTCAGGTATTTCTCTTCATGTGATAGATGTCATAGGGTCGGTAATATTTCTAGGAGGAATGAATTACCATTGATCAATATGCTTGAATGTGAAATTTTTGATGTGTGGGGAATAGATTTCATGGGACCTTTCCCAAGCTCTTGTTTAAATAAATACATACTTGTCGCAGTTGATTATGTGTCAAAGTGGGTAGAGGCAGAAGCTTTGCGCACTAATGATGCTCGAGTGGTTGTACAATTTTTGAAAAGAAAAAATTTTACTCGTTTTGTCACCCCTCGAGCAATTATTATTGATGGTGACACCCATTTTCGTAACAAACAATTTGAAAAACTTTTGAGTAAATATGGTGTCACCCACAAAGTGTCTTCGCCATATCATCCACAAACCAGTGGGCAAGTAGAGGTTTCGAATCGAGAGTTGAAGAGGATTTTAGAAAAGACAGTGACTCTAAGCCGAAAGGATTGGTCCTTACGCTTAGATGATGCACTATGGGCTTATAGAACTGCTTTTAAGACACCTATTGGCACATCACCCTATAAGTTGGTATTTGGTAAGGCATGTCACCTCCCTGTTGAACTTGAGCACAAAGCATATTGGGCTATTAAATGGTTGAACTTTGACTGTCATGCTGCAGGAGAGAAGCGTCTTCTACAATTGAATGAGATGGAAGAATTCAGGAATCAAGCATATGAGAATGCCAAGATTTACAAAGAGAAAACTAAGAAGTGACATGATTCTCATATACAAAAAAGGGAATTCAAGGTAGGAGATGTTGTACTCTTGTTCAACTCCAGACTGCTGACTCTTTCCAGGCAAACTACGCTCTCGTTGGTCCGGGCCATTCACCATTTCAAAAATCTATCCCTCTGGTGCAAGTGAAGTTACCGATCCTAGCAGGGGAACATTTACAGTGAATGGGCAGCGCTTAAAGCATTACCACATGAGCAATGAAGTCCAAACGGTTACCTCTATAGTTTATCTTGACGACTGAGAGAGATGCAGCTTGGGACTATAAATCAAGAACTCTTTCTTATTCCCTTTGTTTCTTTTTCTTTTTCTTTAGTTTAGTTTTATTGACTTTGTTATTTTGTTTCTTTTGTTTTGTAGCATGAATCCGTGTGTGCTGACCAACATCAATACCCAGTTCCCCCTCCGGAGCATGATGAGGACGACGATCAGTGACGATCGTTGTCATGGTATGTGTTTTCGCCATTGCATTTATTTTTCTTGTTCATTGAGGGCAATGCACATATTAAGTTTGGGGGGGGGGTTTGTGTATTTGTATATATCTTGTTTTTGCATTCTGCTACTTGTCTGGTTTTTTTCCTTGCATGACTGCACGATTTTGTGACTGATTCATCCTTGAGCATTACCAACAAAAATTTTTTCTTATTGAGTTATTCTTGTGAAATGAGGAATTAGATTTGCAACGGTAATACATGATGAAATTAATCCTCATCTAGATAGGAGTCATGAAAATGTTTAACTTGTTTGTTTATATCCTTTGTTAAGCATATGTCAAAATTGAGGAATAATTTGAGCACGTTTTGAGTCATTATTGAGTGAAGTATGTATTGATTAAAGTGACAACTTGTGTTAACTATGATTAGTCTTGAGCATCTTAGATAACTCTACAATCTATTTGAAAGCACTTTGAGGCGAAATTTATAATTAGGAACTTGACTTGGAGATGATTTAGGCGATCTTTGGACCGTTTGAGCCTTTCAAGCTTACCTTGTTTACATCATTTCTTAGTGTCCCCTCTTGAGCCTTATTGAAAAAGAATGGTATATGCATTGCATATGATTAGACCCCCATTCGACATTCTTGGTAAACTCATTATACCTACCTTGGTTTAAGCCTAAAAGAAAATTTTTATCCATCCCTAAGGGAGTATAATGAATCTCATTCATTGCACTGAATTGTTATGTGTAAATGAGTTCATTATGAAAAATAAAATGAACAAAAGAATGAGCAAAAAGAAAAAGATGTAGAGAAAAGCCTTGAAAAGAAAAATTCAAATAAGACCCAAAGTGGCCAAGGCTAGAAAAAGTTGAAGGGAAGCTCAAAGTTGGTGAACTGGTTTTATTATACTCTCTTCTTTGCATTCATCCTACCTTTTCTTTGAAGCCAACACCAAAAGGCCTAACGTTATAAGCTTTTAAAGACCTTTTGATCCAAGTCTAGGGAATAATTACATTAGTGGAGAAGTGCTGGATAGTATATTTGTAGAGTAATTCGAAGTATTCTTGACTTTGAGTTTTTATAGCACATTTTGATCTTAAAGATATGTACATTACTCATGTTTGACAATAGCACACACGCACGTTCCCATGTTGCGATGTATTGTTTAATTTAAGAGAAATTGCTTCTTGTTGAATTTTGAATGACTCTTATCGATGTGTAAGTAGGATTTCTGAGTTTTTACGTGAGTTGTAAAGATGATTCATGCATAGTAGTAAGGTTAACTTTTCTTTTTGAGCTTATTGCTTGCTCGAGGACGATCAAGTCTAAGTTTGGGGGTGTTGATAGGCTTAGATTTTAAGTGTTTTTAGCTGTAATTTCTTCCCGTTTTTCGTACTTTTTCCTGGATGATATTATGTTTTTTTGGTATTTATTTGCTTGTTTCAGGAAAATAGATCGGAAATGGAAGAAATGAGCTAAAATGAAGAAAACGGGCGAAATCGAGGCGAAAAAGAGATGAAAAGAAGAAGTTTGATTTTTCAAAGGTTCGATCGATCGAGATTATTTCTCGATCGATCGAGCCAGGCAGAATGTTGAGCATCAAAAGTATCGAAGGCTCGATCGATCGGAAGAAAAATCTCGATCGATCGAGCGAGGCAGTAAGTTTCAAAGACTGACGTGAACAGTGCACCGATCGATCGGACATAATTCTCGATCGATCGATACGCGATTTTTGAAAAATCTTATCTTCCAAATTTAAGTTGATCTTCGGGGGTTTTTAGGGGGAATGGATTCATTCTCTCCCATATCTCATATCAGACGAAAATTCTCCGAAAAAAAGGAAAACCCTAGCCGCCGCCTAGCCGCCGCCAAGGAGAGCCATCTTCTTCCGGTTTTCATCCAAGCTTGAGTATACAATCCGGAGTGCAAGGAAGGAGCAAGAGAAGAAATCACGGTGCAACGCAAGGATTCATTCCAGCCGTTTATTGTATTTCTAAACTTTGATTTATTTTATTTTCATTTCATTTGATGTTTTTGAGGTCGAGAGACAATTAAACTTCTTATGTAATTGACTTGAATTGAATCTAGTTTATTTTATTGAGTTTTAGTGAGATTGTGTTTCATTTATTGATTCATTTGTGGTTAAGTGTATTGAGTTCTTATGTTCATGAATTAAACGCTTATTAAGATCAAAGCCTAGCTAACTTTGGTTGAAATCTGTGAGTTATAACCGAGATCGAGAGATAACGTTATAATACGCTATATTAATTCATGATGTATGTTAAGATTGAGATCGAGAGATGAAATCACATACGTGAGAACTTTGAATCGAGAGATTTAGAGTAACAAGGTTTTAAAGATTTATGCAATATTGGATTAGTAAATAGGTGCACGAGAGTGACTTGTTCTAATTTGATATTAGTTTCTTTACAGCTCGAGAGAGTGTATTGAATAATAACGAAAACCTTTCACCTTAAGGATCGATTGTTTGATAATTGATTATTCAGACGAATCATTAAAGATAATACAGTTGAACGAAGAGCGAGATAAATTTCTCAAGCGAATTACCTTTGCATGTCCGGAATCCAATTTGTTTTATTTCATTTTTGTGTCCTTTAGTTCTAAGATTGCATTAGTTAATCTACTCCGTTGTTAATCGTAGGCTAAATATAATTTTGCTAGTCTTATTTGGTAATTATACATTAGTCCCTGTGGATTCGACAACCTTTACTTACATTTCACTATACTAAAACTTGACAACCGTGCACTTGCGGTAGAATCGCTTCACACTACACTTTGAAATATTTTCTGTTTAAAAATAAAGCGATCATATGGCATCGATCGGTCTGGGTCAAGATTTTGAGAAATGTTAGATTTTTGTAAACTTTGATTTTGAAGCCTATTGTAACATGTTATCTTGTTCATATTGTTGTAGCATCATCACATGGGACGGGACAACGAGGCGGTTAGACATTGATGCCTAATTTATATCGTTTGTGTCGCAGAACAGGTACGTTTTGACGTACAAGTATATGATATTATTGTGATGTTGATGTGAGCATGGTATCATATGATTAGTGACATCATATGCATGTGCATTCATGATATTATATTGTTGAGATGGATGCCGCAATAGATGCGTAGCATATGCTTTGGCTGAGGTTGGTGCCATGATAGATATACCAGTGTTGGGTATATGCTTTGGCTGGGATTACTGCCACGATAGGTATGCTACATATGCTTTGGCATGAGAGATATACGACGGTTGGGTATATGCTCTGGTTGTTATAACATGTGAGGACGGTACTATGATATTTGCTGTTAATAGGTTCCACTGACATATTGAGCTGAGATAGACATATCATATTGGTCTGGTTATAACAGGATGTGGAATGAGACATGTCATGACATATTTTCATCTAATGATGCATGATACAGGACAATCACATTTGATGTTTATAGTGCTTTATCGTTTATGTTGTGTGATTGCTTCTGTAGGGACTCGTAGACGTGGGAGGACGGGATTATGAGTCTATTCCGCTGCGAGTTGAACCACTGCGTAGGAGTTGTACTAGTCTAGGTTGTTTTACGGTACATATGATGTATATTATGATAGGATTTGTGTAAGTATTGTAACAACCTAACATGAGTAAACTCTTAATCAGTGTATGTTTTAATTAATTCTTACTCACATATTTATAATGAACTAATACATAATGAATTAAGTAACGAGGACCTCATAAAATTGATTTTGAAAAGGCTCACGACTCAGTAGACTGGGACTATCTAGACCAAATCATGAAGGCTATGAATTTTGATGTAAAATGGAGAAGGTGGATTTGCGAATTTATCTCATCAGCCTCTGTTTCAGTATTGATTAATGGGAGTCCAACTGATGAGTTTCATTTGGAAATAGGGCTGAGGCAAGGCGACCCTTTGTCACCTTTCCTGTTCTTATTGGTAGCTGAAGGGTTGAGTGTTATTGTGAATAGAGCAGCCTATTCAAGGGCTTGTTGATCGGTGATGGAAGCTTATCAATTTCCCATTTACAATTTGCGGATGACGCCTTTTTTGTAGGCTACGCAGTCTGGGATAATGTATGGGCGATAAAAGCACATTGATTGCGATCAATGTGGAGGCCAAATCAATTGTAATTTGGAGTGAGTTTTTAAATTGCAAATTGGTGTCTACTCCTTTCAAATATTTGGGCTTGCCTATTGGGGATAATCCTAGAAGATTGACTATATGGAGTCCTTTGATTGAATCAGTTAAGAACAAATTGAATAGGTGGGGAAACAAACAATTTTCATTTGCTGGGCGGATTACTCTACTCACCTTGGTTCTGGCTTCTCTACCAACTTATTTTCTCTCCTTTTATCGTGTCCCTATAGCATTGTCCAAAGCTTTAACTAAAATACAGAAGTATTTTCCGAGGGGTGGAGTGGATGGAGGGAAATCTATTGCATGTGTTAAATTGTCCAAGGATTGCAATCATTATGAAGATGGGAGATTGGCGGTGAGAGATATCAATGTATTTAACTTGGCATTGCTAGGAAAATGGGCTTGGAAATTATTTCACAAAAAAGATAGGCTACAGGTTAGAACTTTAAATGCTCGGTATGGGGTTGGGGTGAGGGGCTGGCTAGATAATGTTGTTGGGAGAGGGGTGAGAGGTAAGGATTCAATTTGGTGGAGAGACTTCAAAAATAACTTCCTGCTAGAATGGAATATTTGGTTCAAGGTAGGGATGGTTATGAGGGTGGGTTTGGGGAATGAGACTAGGTTTTGGGAAGACACTTGGTTGATGGGGAGTGCTTGGCGGTGAAGTTTAATGGACTCTATAAACTGGACAGGGTTGGTGGTTGGGGTTTGTGGGTTGGGGGGTCTTGGGTATGGGTTTGGGCGTGGAGGAGAACCTTATTCTATTGCGAAGAATATTTGCTATGTAACTTTGTTGATGTCATTAACAGGTGCAATCGGAATCTTAATAGGTGCAATCGGAAACCAGAAGTGGCAGATTCTTGGCTATGGAATTTCGAGAATAATGGACAGCACTTAGCAAAATAAGAATACTTTGCAGCGAAAAACAGTGAAGCTATGGAAATTTCACTCGAGGCTATGGTGCTCAAGACAATTTGGAACTTTACAGTTCCAAAAAAAGTAGATGGGTTCGTTTGAAAGCTACTTCAAAATAGAATTTCAACCAAAACAAATCTTGTGAGAAGAGATATAATTTTGGATCAAAACTCTGTGCTTTGCTCTTTATGTGGTGAAGTGGAGGAGGACATCAATCATCCTTTTTCTCCTGCAATTTTGCTCATTGTGTTTGGATGGATTGTTATTAGTGGTTTAACTTAGAATGTGTTGCATAATGATCATGTTAAGAATTATTGGCAACATTTGGGTTGTATGCTTGGTTCTAAAGGTAGAGGTGAATGGCTGGTCATCTGGGAACTATGATGTACATATACTCCTAAAATTTTCAAGGTCACTAACCGATACTTTTCTGATACCGATACTCACGGATACTTGCCCGATACGTATCTGATACGCCACGTGGCGTATCGGAATTAAAAATTAATTTTTTTATTTTGCATACTTGTCTAGATACTTCAAGATACTTCTGATTTCGAAGTATCAATTATGTCATGTGGTGTATCCAAATTTAAAAAGTATTTTAATCTCATATAGTTATATGAATACGGCCAAGATACATATCGGATATGCCATGAGGATTTTGCCGATGGAGATTCTATACTGGATAGATAGGTGATGTATCCACTATAATGGTGGATAATTCATGGCTCAAGAGCTCCATAATCTTCAATCAGTTTGCATGAAGGTACATGTCCAAGTTTCGTTTAGTTGTTGTGAGAGAAATTGGAACACTTATGCTTTTATTCATTCAACAAAGAGGGACCAAATAGCACTACAACGTACCCAAGATTTGATGTTTATTCATAGTAATATTTGTCTTCTTTCAAAGAAATCTCCACAATATATGAAGGGCGACTCCAAAATGTGGGATGTGGCTGGAGATGCTTTTGAGTCGTTAGAAGATGTTAGCATTCTTGATATTGTGAATCTCTCACTTGATGAACCATAATTTGGGTCTGTTATATTTTAGATGATGCTATGGAAGAATCAATATATAGAGATAGAGCAGTCAATTAAATTATTAGACAATATTTTTATGTAACTTTCTTGATTTAAGTAGTATTTGGTGTTTAAAATTCTACTATTTATCGTGGATTTGATGAAGTTTAAACTTTGTTATTTTGATTTTATGTATTTAATGTTGACTATGTATTTGAAACTTGATTTCTTATATATATATATATATATATTAAAAAAATTATCGTACCCAGACGTATCATATCCTAGAAATTTCAAAAATCTCGTGCAACCTTATCTGTATCCGCGTATCCACGTATCGGCGTATCCGTGTCCGTGCATCATAGTCTGGGAATGTATGTTTGGAGCATTTAGCAAGTCCGTAACAAAAAAGTGTTCAGTGATTTGGCAACTTCAAAAGAAACAACAGTTGAGTTGATAAATTTTAGAACTTGGCATTTGATTACATGAAAGAAACTTGGCATTCATCCTTATTCGATTTTTGTGAACCGACGGTAGGAGGCTTTGTATAACCTCTTCCTGAGGCTCTTGTTTCTTTGTTGTGGAGTGGGTATGGTGAAGTGTTCTAATGTGGTAACATTTTGGGTTGGAGTACCCCTAGTACTCCTTTAATAATATTTTTTGCTTATGGAAATAAAACAACTAAGCCTTTAATCCCAATGAATTTGGGTAGGCTACATGAACAATAGATATAATCAAGTCAGGACGAACACGTACGTCAGTCTTCTCCAAGCGATTCTATCGATCAAACTATCCTCTTCAATTCTCCTGAACTCCAAGTATTTGCGTATAGCTTCGAGCAATGTCTTCTACGGTCTTCCACTCGCTCTCGCGAAATGGCTGAAATCCATGGAATACACTTGATGCACAGTCACATTGTTGGGCCTACATCGTATTGACCAAACCAACGTAAACGATTTTCTTGCATCTCCTCTTCTATACAAGATACACATACTTCAGCTCGTATATCTTCTTTCCTTATTTTATCTATTTTGGTCTTACCGTACATCCAATGAATCATATGCATCTCTTCTATACAAGCTACCGATGAATCAAGAAATAAATATTGGAAAAAACTGCCTATGTGGCCCTCATGGTGGCCATGTTACTGGATTAGGTGAGCGCGGAGGCCTTTGGTCACGAGTTTGATTCCTGTACCAACACTTTCTCGATCGAGTATGTCGCATCAGGCTTGCCTAGTACGGTTTACATGACTGATATGATTTGTAGGTTATTGCGTTAGTCCGAGGATTTACTCAGTACGCATACAAATGATAGCGACTGTAGATTCTCCAATCATTAAGAAAACAAAAAAAACTTCCTTCGTCAACGTGTGAAAGCGAGCCAGTAACATTATTTCATATTTTAGGATCAAGCGCTCGGTACTCAAATCTTTAAACGTACTCCAACCCAAATATCATGTTTTGATCACAGGATAATTATTGCACCCCAACTCGTAAATATTTATCAGTCATAGAAAAGAGCTACCTCGATGATAGAGTGAGCTAGAATACGCTATTATTCATCGGAAAAGGCTACCTACATCAGTGGGTGAAAACTATGTTATATATATATATAATTTGGGAATCAGATTACCACCGCCGCACTGCCTTTCATAGATAGAAACTCCCCTCGGTGGAGTTGAAGCTTATCAAAAATACCTTAATGATGTAACAAGGGGAGTTTAGTTGTTACACAGCTGCTGTCTATCCGTCACTGTCACAAACAACTAGGTTGTAATATTGATTTTTCTATTTATTTTCGTTGCTATTTAAATTATAAAATACGGGTTTTGAAAGAACTACAAATTGTTCAGATTTAAGTTCATTGTTCATTTTTTCTTAGTGATCTTTTTGAAGGGATTTCGAAAATATACCGTAAAAACCATATTTTTTTCCAATTTAAATTACCCCATTTGTCAAAGATTTCTGTTGCAAATTCTTAATTGCCTCGTGGCATTCTTGGTAATTTTCCCGATGCAACTCTAAATGGATAAAGCACAAAGATCGATCCGTTGAACAGGGACAAACAAGGACCGTAAATATTTTGAATTTTCTTCCACCACCCAAAATCTAACCCAAAACAAGTGACACACATTATGTTTTATATATCTGGGTACATCATCTATTCGCATGTCTTTTGTGCAGGAGTAGTAGAACACAAAATACAGAAAAAGGGAAGAAAAAATGGCATTGGCAATGGCTATTCGGAGGCTTTCTTCCTCCATTGATAAACCCATCAAGTGTCTCCAAAATGGCGGCTGTCTCTATTACATGGTATCTTTTTGATTTTACGTTCGTTTGATTTGTTAAGGAATTTGTTTGATGCTTATTGTATTAGGCACTTATACAATCTCGTTTGGTTTTATATAGTCATCTTTGCCAAATGAAGCAGTGTACGAGAAGGAAAAGAATGGCGTTACGGTATGCCTATGAACCGTTTGTTTGATGATTATTAGCAGTTTTAATTGTCTTTTTTATGCGTGGTGAACTTTTTTCGTGTTTTAATCAGTGTTGGATTGCTCTGTGCTAAATTTCAAGATTGAATTTTGCAGTGGCCGAAGCAGTTAAATGCTCCACTGGAAGTCGTTGATCCTGAGATTGCTGACATTATTGAGCTCGAAAAGGCTAGACAATGGAAGGTATCTTCTGAAAGGATTTTCTTGGTTTTTCGTTCTCTTATAGTTAAGGAACTTGTTATTGGTTTCTTAAAGTTCTTGTTTTTAGAGGATGATATCTTTTTTGGGACTCTGTCACCTATGTTTCAGGGACTTGAACTCATTCCTTCTGAGAACTTCACTTCTGTTTCTGTGATGCAAGCGGTTGGTTCGGTTATGACTAACAAGTATAGCGAAGGATACCCCGGTGCTAGATATTATGGCGGAAATGAGTATGCATAAATATATAGCTTTAAATTTTCTCATGTTCTTATGTTTATTGGGATTAATCAGGAAATTTCATTTTGCTGATATTAGAATCACCGAAGTATTTATATTGGTGTCTCTTGAATTATCTTCTTCTAAACAAAGTTGTTTTGCACTTTAGGTACATTGATATGGCTGAATCATTGTGCCAAAAGCGAGCACTAGATGCTTTCCGCTTAGACCCCGCAAAATGGGGAGGTAAATACATGCAAGTCAACAGTCAATTATTTTCACAAGATATCAATATTTCAGTCTAATTTCATTTGAAAAAGGTGCACTGATGTATTTTCCTGGGCTCTGTCTGCCATTCTTCGATAATGTAAATGATTAATTAAGTTGCAAAGTGCTCTGATATACTTTCCTGGGCTCTGTCTGCCATTCTTAGATGATGTAAAGATTAATTATGTTTTATTTTATTATGCCAATCTAAAATAGTTCTTTGAGATTGTATAGAATTGTATCACGACATATACAGAGTATAATATGACATTCATTGTATAATATTAATAATTATTGGGCATACTATTGGTTGATGCGCAGTGAATGTGCAGCCACTATCAGGATCACCATCAAATTTTCAGGTTTACACTGCTTTACTTAAACCACATGAAAGAATTATGGCGCTTGACCTCCCTCATGGAGGCCATCTTTCTCATGGCTATCAGGTTCGCACAATTTCAACTATCATGTCCTAGAAGACTAGAATGTTATATCGATTTTTTAACGTTCAAATGGTGATGTACGTTTAATGACTAGCAGTGTGATATGGTGCTGTACGTCACTCTTATGTTAAATTCCATCGAGTTAGATCAAAGCCCTTTATTGTAACTTATTGTGCAAACTATGTCAGTTCAATTTTTATATCCTATTGCTTTGTGTTTTCTAAATAATCTAAATGTGTTAAAGAAGTTAACAAGTTTCTGTGATTTCTTGTTGCATGTGCTCCTCTTCTATATGCGTGTATAATTTGTGAAGGTTGAAAAAATGTAGTTTGCTTGTACATTATTTTGGATTTAAAATGATTTTTCTGATCATTTAAATTTCAAGAATCAATTTATATTCTCTTAATTTTCTGCAGACAGACACAAAGAAGATATCTGCAGTCTCCATATTCTTCGAGACGATGCCGTACAGATTGAATGAAATCACTGGCTACATTGATTATGATCAGGTTGCTCGTTTTGATCTTGGTTGCTTTTCATCTTCTTTTTTCTTTTTCCTTTTTTATTCTTGGTAAAGTATAATTTAAGAAGCCAGTATGTGATAAGAATTCAAAGTATTTTACTGTTCCTCCAAATTATTTTAAATCCGCAGATGGAAAAGAGCGCGGTACTCTTCAGGCCAAAATTAATTGTCGCTGGTGCTAGTGCTTACGCACGCTTGTACGATTATGCACGGATGCGGAAGGTAAATTCTGCTACATTTATTCGTTACTTCAGTTGTCCGAATATCCCATGTAGTAGCTTGATAAACTTTATCTGATTGAGAAGCAAGAACTTGTGCACTTCATGTCATTCACAGGTCTGTGACAAGCAAAAGGCGATTCTTTTGGCAGACATGGCACATATAAGTGGATTAGTCGCTGCTGGAGTTGTTCCATCGCCATTTGATTATGCAGATATCGTGACGACCACAACTCACAAATCACTACGAGGGCCTCGTGGTGCCATGATATTTTTCAGAAAGGGAGTCAAAGAGATCAACAAACAAGGACAAGAGGTTTGTTGCATATCCCTCTTTGGGTTCCTCTACGCTTTGATTTATTTTGAACTGGACATTTTAACTTTATAACAGGTGTTATATGACTATGAAGATAAAGTCAATCAAGCTGTCTTTCCAGGGCTTCAAGGTGGCCCTCACAATCACACCATTACTGGTTTGGCAGTTGCATTGAAACAGGTTCAACACCCTAAATCCCTGCAGCCAATTCATCTGTTATGTAATAGAAATCTTGATTGTAAAATTAGAATTAAATAAAACGCTAATCAATCATATACAGTTTGAGTGATTTATTTTTTGCTTTTAAGATGGAAGGATGGAACTGTTTTTATTTGTTATGTTCAATAGACCGAAAAATATAATTACCGTCTTCTATATGCAGGCGACTACTCCAGAATACAAAGCTTACCAAGAACAAGTCCTTAGCAACTGCTCGATGTTTGCTCAGGTATAGTAAGATATTCCACATTTGAAACTTAATACTGTAACAAAATACAATACTTGTACACTACTGTGAACATCATGTTACTGAGAAATTTTTAATGTTCAGACTCTGGTCAAAAACGGATACGAACTTGTTTCTGGTGGCACTGATAACCATTTAGTTCTTGTCAATTTGAAAAACAAGGTATACAATAAATTTCTGTTTCCGTTGCTGTTTAGTAGCATGTCATCACAAAATTTAAGCAGCTGGACTCAAACAAGTGAGATTTTCAATGGGATTCAGTTATCTTTGAGATTTTCCTTCTGAAGGGAATTGATGGTTCAAGAGTAGAAAAGGTCTTGGAATCTGTCCACATTGCGGCGAACAAGAATACCGTTCCTGGGGATGTTTCTGCCATGGTTCCTGGTGGCATCAGGATGGGTAAGTAAAAAAGACCCTTACCTCTCTCAATAAGAATTAAAACTCAGATTCACAATTTTGTTCTCATTTTTTGTAGGAACCCCTGCGCTTACTTCTAGGGGATTTGTGGAGGAGGATTTCGTGAAAGTTGCTGAATTTTTTGATGCTGCTGCGAAATTGGCTGTAAAGATAAAGGCTGAAACGAAGGGTTTTCTTGCTTAATCTGAGCTCCATTGTGTTCTTTGATGTACTTATAAAATAATTATTCAGAATTATCATCAATGTTACCTTTGCTCCACGTGTATTTCAGGAACTAAGTTGAAGGATTTCCTGACCACTATGGAGTCTAGCCCTTCCTTCCAATCTGAAATTGGAAAACTTCGTGATGATGTTGAGGAGTTCGCAAAGCAATTTCCAACAATCGGGTTCGAGAAAGAAACCATGAAGTACAAGAACTAAAAAAGATGGAAGCTATATTATTAGCTGGGATTAATGGCAATGTTCTGAAGGTTGAATGGTGCCTGTATAAAAACCAAGATTTTGATTCCCATTTTCACATTTGAATATGTAAATCAGTCGACAAACAGATATTTGAATCAATAAACCGAGGAATTATTCGGTTTTGTGGGCATTTTTTCTGGGTTATTCTCTTTTTAAATGTCTTTGAATTCTCTGGTTTCTAAAATTATGTTTCTCGGCTTTTAGCTATACTTTTGGGATTTCGTCTGTGTATGGTTGGCTCAAGGAATGAACCTTGTTAGAAGACATATATCAACATTCAGAGGGCACTCCTGTCACAATTCAATTGAAACAACATGTTCTAAATCTTCTGATATCATAATGTGATCACAAATAGGCAATAATCCATTCCCATGCTCATCTCCAAAGCTAAGATGTGCACAAGGGTCGACCAGAAAGCTCTTTTCGGCGGTGGTGTTAGATAACACGCTGACCCAATCAAATCCAATGACCTTTCTCGGGGGAACCTTAGAAAAGATTTAACCCTTTTGAGGACAGTAGCACTAGCTGGTCATTCAATATCTGGCTATAATAAAGCAGTAGCTGGTCAATCGGCAATGTCTGCCTAGCTAATCCTAACATAACTTGCGGTTGGAAGGAATAATTGTAGAAATTGGGACATCATATTCTATATTAATTAAATTGAATCAGAATAAATAATTTTTTTGATTAACTGATTTCATAAAATATAAAAAAGATATGAAGTAATTAATAATCAGACTCATCTTACTATATATAAAGAATTAGTTGCATTCGTATTCAGCAGATGTAGATTTCCTATATTACCTTCCTCTAATAATGATCAAGTAAATAAAATATAATAAAATCAAAACTCAAATATAACATTTAAAGAATATATATCAACATAATTATATTTTATATAAAAAATTAATACACTTGAAATTGAAATTTACACTAAAATTCAATATATATTGCTGGAGTGCAACACTTGTTCTTGTTTAGAGCGATTGAAATGATGATTGGACTGTTGTACGATTTAAATATTTGAGTTGTGACGTATATATCATTAATTTGGTAAGCGGCAACACTTGATTCTATAATTAATGTTATAGTCAATGTCGTGTTTGATCTCAGGACTTGCAATATAGTGCAATTATTGGAGGGAGATCGTTAGGTGAAACGATTGCCATTGGTGGGAGAATGATAATAACATGGCGCTTGCGTTAATCTACAGTTTAAAAGATTTGAGTTGCAGCACCACTACCACTAGTTATAATTTTTGATAAATCTGATAACCGCTTGAGCCAACATATGTGCAAACATCGCATGCATGCTTTTACAGCCAAGAAATGCTCTAACACGACAGATTTATGGTTTTATAGTTTAGTTGTTAGCGTAAATTTTTTCCAATTAACGTAGCATTTTTTAAAAGGATCACATGATGAGAATTTTAATAAGATACTTATAACAGTAAGAAAAAATATATTCCCAAACAAAAAAAAAGTGCATAGATGTCATGGTCAATTGGAAGTGACACCGGTTTCAATTGAAAGCTCAGGATATCTAATTTGAGTTCTTGATCCCCTCCTACATCTCCGGTACCAAGTTGTACTAAAAAATATATACATAGATGTATGTATATGTGCATGGATTTGGAAAAATTATAATAAATATGAATGGTTAAAATCAAATCAAATTTGAGTTATCCGGATGGTAAAAGACTCATGTCCCCTTTGAGACAATTCGGGTTCGAATCCGGACAGTGGCCCAAACAAATATTTACAAAATACATATCTCCCATATAAAAAAATTAAAAAATCAAATCAAATTTTGTATTAAGGACTACATTAAAATTTGAGTATGTAACCCTTTTAAAATTGTACAACCACCTCTGTTGTGTATCTGACATGATCATGATATGTTTTGATTATATCTGATATTAATTATCTTTTTTAAAAAAAAATAATAATTTGTTTTCAGAATATTCCTCTAATCATATCTGATGTGAATTCTCTGTGTTGGGTTTTGAAAACCTGAATGATCTTGGTTTTGATGTTAACAAAACTTATTATTGTGTTACTAACATATTTCATCAAGTGTGCAGTGAATAGATCATAATTAGGAGCTTGATGATTAACAAAGAAATGGGTTGAAGTAAACTGGACCAGTAGACAAAAGCAAATGTCTATTGGACCAGTAGATACAACCAATAGACCCGAGCGCAGTTGACTAAATCAATCATATCGCATAACTCGGACATAGAAACGATGTGCTTCGAATGGGTTGGATAGCCAACTCAATTCTCTACAAGTTTTATTTCAGGCCAGCAAATTAGATTAGAAGGTTTACTTGACGAAAACATGTCTTCAAATGTCTGCTGGTACAGAGCTGAAACAACAGCGGACAGATTGGAGCAGCTGTGGTATATCGGCCGTAGCTCTCAGCTCGCTTATCGAAACATGACAATTCAGTATGGGTTGGAAAGCTAAGACAAAGATCTACAAAGCATCTTTAGAAGTCAAAGACTGAATCAGACGTTAAGATGGCCAAAAAGCTTCTGCAAGTCACGTCATGTGCTGGTGCATCTAGCAAACTTACAGCAGGAGCATCGCCTCGTATTTCAAGCATATCTCTCTCATACAAACTTGAAATAGAACGATTTTTGATTCCATGGAAAGCTAAGAGAAAGGGCTACACTTTCATGAAGATCAATTTGCCCAGAAATCAATGAATCAATAGTTATAACCAAGAGAACAAAACATCAGACGTTGGACAGCAGGGTACCAGCAGACTTTAGGCAGCAAAAATTGAACAAGCAGACCTTAGGCTAGCGGATGTCGAACCAGTAGAGGCCAGCGGACTTCGAATCAGTAGAGGCCAGCGGACTTTGAACAAGTAGACTACCAGTAGACACTACAAGTAGACACTACCAGTTGACACTACTAGTAGACACTATCAAGCAGACCTGGAGTCAGCGGACCTCGAACAAGTAGAGGCCAGCGGACTTCGAATCAGTAGAGGCCAGCGGAGTCAAGCAGCGGACCCAACCAGCAGACTTCCAAAATAGCCCAGAATGTAGAATATGATCGTTGCAATGTTTGAAAGCGTACCAAAACTATCCCAACGGTTATATTCTTGTATCTAACATGTATATCATTACTTGGGGCTATATATTATATATATATATGATTTGGAAGCTCAATAACAGCTGATTGAAGATCAATCAAAGCCTTCCAAAGCACCTACTTGGGATTCAATTGGGGAACGTCAAAGATAAAAGCTGTTAAATGAAGAGCACTCCACAAACCTTTGGCACCTCTTACCTTGCTGTATCAGATTCATTATGGAATCATTTTTGCCTTTGTATTCACTCATTTAATTATATTTGTGAGCTAAAATAGAAGAGTGAATACCATTGTAACAGTTGGTGATTCATCACAACTGGATGATAGGTCTTTGTATGTGAGACATTAAAGAACATACATAGTTGAGTTGCTAGAAGTTCTAGTTGGATGGGGAATTCCCAACTGGATCGGGTTTGTACAAAGAGTTGTATAAATCAAAGTCTACTAGTGTATCCTTCCATGAGATGGAAGAAGGAGAGACGTAGAAGCGTTATGCTTCGAACTTCCAGAAACAAATGCTTGTGTTATTTACTTTACTGCATTTATTTACCTTACTGTTTTTACATATTTAATTGCATACCTTTAAAATACCTTTCAAATGGTTAATCGGTTATAGAGATGGTTATGTCGAGTGTCTTCCGCTCGGTTTTGTAGCCAAACTCGATATAATCTTTCGGTGCAATTATTTCAATAACACGAGCTATTGAAGATCAAGTTGGTTGAACTCGGGTGTGAAATGGCAACCCACCCCCAGAATCGATCCTTACACTCTGTGTTCGGATAGAGTGTGTGTGACAGAAAATTAATAAGAGACACCAAAAATGTTTACGTGAAAAACCCTCAAGAATGAAGGAAAAACCACGAGACATTGTCCAGTATAAATTCTTCACTATAAATATTGTTCTGCTACAGGAATTTGACACAACACATGAATAACAAACTTTTAAACAAGAATACTAAGAAAATGTAGCAAAAGACCGAACAGACTTTGATATGCTCTCTTCGCAGTCTTTTCTTGCCTTAAAAGTTCAACCCCTTACAATGAAACCATAGGCGTGTATTTGTCAATTATGCCCGGATCTTCCGCTGTAGTTTTGACCAAAAAGCCGATCAGGGTTTAATAGTGTCCAACTACCTTGTGCTCGGGGTTCTGTCCTCGGGATATTTCTGTTCGGTACCAGCTGGGGATTTTACCCGAGGAAACGGATTCATCGCATGACATCCATCACATCACCCCCTGAAGTAAAGTAATACGAGAATATTAAAGTCTTGGTTTATTGTCTTCGGGTAAAATCCTTGTTTTGACCTGCTAGGGGATTTTTTTCCCGCCCATTTTCCCGCTCGAAATTCGAAAAGTTTCATGATGTTTCGTTTACCGAGGTTAACCTATTACCGAGGTTAATCTATAACCACCCATCCTAGTTTATTTTAACGGTCATTATCCCCTGACGATAGAGTTGGCCCGCCTATAAATGCTCGCCTAATTTCTGTCATTTTCACTGTTTGTTTCAACTTTCCTCCAAGCTAGCGTCAGACGATCGAGCAACTGATCTTCAGAATTCTCGAGCATTCATTTATCAAGTATGGCTTCCTCTTCATATGATTTTCCATGAGGGTGCTCGAAAAGGAGAATGAGCAGGCCATTACGGAGCAAGACTTGGTGGCGTCCCAAGTCCCTTGGTTCCAAGTTTTTGAGTCTAGGATTCGGACGGATCAACATCTATCCAATATCTGGACTAGATGAGAGATTTCTGAGGGGATTTTCATTATTGTTCCCCAGGTAGGGTCTCGTTCGCATCTGCCCCTAGGGCTATTTCCCTTTTACTGAGATCAACTTTGAGGGGGCATTCGCTTTCATGTACCCTCTTTCTTTCTCGAAGTTGCCTCCTATTTTGTTGTTTCCCTTAGCCCACTGTTTCGCAACAGTTATAGATTGTTGGCGGGCTTCTTCATTATCTTTTCTTTTTTGGGTTTTACCCCTACCCCGAACTCTTTCATTGCTTTTTTCAATTAAATAAGAAGGAGATCGGCCTTTTTTACTTTTCTTCCCGAACGGGGGTTGGTTTTCTCAAGAAATACACATCGTCAATAAAAGACAGGAAAAAGTTCTGTTTTTTTGCTCGTCCATTCCGACCTTGGGATTGTCCCATGGAGTGGAGAGAGAACCTCCCGAAGGGCAAATCAATCAAGGGTCACATTGAAAAGGAACTGTATCTGTCGGTTCGTCGTAAACTTGGTGATCAGTGTTATAATCTGGTGGAGGTGATTGACGACGTACTGCTGTACTTATTCTTGCTTAGCCCGAAGGGTGCATCATTGAAAATGCCACTCGGTGAGTGTTTCTGAGCACTCTTTGTGATATCCAGATTAATTACGTTAATCCCGGAGTGATTATAATCTCTAATGGATTTAATTGGAGTAATTATGCGATAATTACGGTGTGGAGTTTCCCGCGGATTTTAATCCGATATCGGGGTGAAAACCTTGGAATTGTATTGGTAGTGGGATCTGGAGTCTGGGGAGCTTTGGATTGAGGTTGATAATGTAATTAGTGAGTGTGAGATAATTATTGAACACCGATGATTTTTAGTGAGTCAGGGTGCGAGTATTTGAGACTCGGGTTTTTGGAGCCTTGGTAGTATATACACCAAGTGGACTCGGTGTTCAGTAATTGCTTTTGTTATTCTCCTCTCCTCTCTCTCTCCTCTCCCGCGATATCTCTTTCCCTTTTCCCCTTTTCTTCTCCCATGGAAGAATCGAGCTAGCCTCGATCTCGGAGTCAGGTTTCTCGAAGATAATTGGATAATATTCTCCCTCTCGCTTTTATCTTCGTATTGGTAGTAAGTTTATGGTGTTTAGTTGGGTATGGTAATGGATTTGGGTTTTGGGATTTTTGGAGAAATTGTTAAATTGTTGTATTTAGTGTTTTTATGGGTTTTAATGGAGTTTATGAAGTGTTGTGGTTGTTGGTAATTGTTGGTTTGAGTTTGGGGAAGGATTTGAGGTGCTGAAATGGTGATTTTCAAGTTTCAGGGTTCTACCGATCTATCGGTAGGAGTTACCGATCGATCGGTCGAGTGCCGTAGCCAAAAATGAAAAATCTGGGCTTTACCGATCGATGGGTTGAAGTTACCGATCGATAGGTAAGGTTGAATAGTAAAAAAATTAAAAAAAAAATCTCCTTAAATTTTTAGGAGATTGTATGGGTATATTGATGATGTATTTGGGGGTTTGAGACGTGCTTGGGTATGTGTTGTGTGCACGTAATTGATTGTGAGTTATTAACTATGTTTATCGATTAATTCACTGGATCTAGGGCAAAGGCAAGGATTGGCATTTGATATTGGATAATAAGGTACGTGTGACGTACGAGCGAAGGTAAATATATTATTGTTTTGCATAATGAATAATATAGTCGTGTAGTGCTTGAATTAGTATGTAGAGACATACAGTTTTGAATGTTATATTCATTAATCTAACTGTTGAGTAGTGTGTTGGTTAGTATTGGGAGCACCAATGAATGGTGCTGAGGTTTCTTGTGATAACGATATTAAGCGTGATGTTGATATTAATGTCTGTCGCTGTTGAGCGTGCGATGATTATTGTGCTGCCGCTATGGAGCGTGCGATGGTTATGGTGATGCCGCCCTTGAGCGTGCAATGATTTATGATATTGCTGCTAGTGAGCGAGCAGGGTGATATCATGAGTTTTAAAGTGTAAATTGGTAATTGAAATGCATGTGATTTCAATAAATCATTGTTATAACGATTTAACTTATTGTCGATTATAGATTACTGTCGATTATGTGATTGACAATTGTGATTATCAATTATGGATTGATGATGTGGTATTGTGGGAACAGGAACAGTGCAGGAGATTGCTTATGGGCATTGTGTACTCAGGGAGTATTCCTTTATTTTACAGTATTGTGTTCTGTAAACTATTAACTGTGTAGGTGTTGATATTATGGTTGTGTTATTGGTATGCTCACTGATAGGGTTGAATATTACGTGTATTTATGCTATGATATGTATATATTTTCGTGTTGATTCTTGGATTATTTTACGGTTTTTGGTATATATTTCTATATTTCAGGAATCAATGTTGAAATGCATAAAAGTAGAGGAAATGACCCAAAAATGATGAAAAAGGACCAAACCGAGCGAACGCGTCAAAGTGGGGAAAGGAA
This sequence comes from Haberlea rhodopensis, assembly GCA_907163345.1. NCBI lineage: Eukaryota > Viridiplantae > Streptophyta > Magnoliopsida > Lamiales > Gesneriaceae > Haberlea > Haberlea rhodopensis. The sequence continues at coordinate 11,853,507 of CAJQUN010000013.1, forward strand.
GAAAAATTCAAAATAAAATAAAATAAAATAATCTCGATCGATCGAGACCCAACTCTCGATCGATCTGCGTGGACAGAAATTTGGCGATCGATCGAGCCTCAATCTCGATCGATCGGCCGGAAGAATTTGCTGAAAAATAAATTCCTTATAGAGTTTGGGTCCAAGAGGGAAGTCCTTGATTCTTATTCCTCTATATTTATACACGAAAATCACAACCAAAAATATACTTTACAACCTAGGAATAGCCTCCACTCCTCCATACTCCATATCACCTTCATCCACCATCACCTCTTCATCCTAGGAATTGGAACAAGCCAACAAGAGAATCGAGGAGCACGATCGAGAAAGAAGCGAAGGAAGGATCGAGAATCAACAAAGAAGTCGACTTGGGAGTTTGCTTTTACTTTTTTATTATTTGTTTTGAATTATTATTGGATTTAATGTGTTTTGGATGATTGAGAAATATCTTAAACATTATTTTTCCTTTAATATTATTGATTGATTGAATTCAAACATCCTCTATGAGCATGTGTTATTGTTTTTAATGCTTTTGAAGGATTGATCACCTTTGAATGATATTTTATTATAATTGAGATCGAGAGATGAAATTATAATACAATATAGTAATTCATGCCGTGTGTTAAAAATTGAGATCGAGAGATAAAATCACATGCGAGTGATAGCTTTGGGTTGTTTAATCTAAAGTTAGTGGTTTTCATAAAGCACATTCAATATTAAATTGTTAATTAAGTGAACGAGAGTTACTAGTTGCAATTTGATGTTAGATTTAATATAGCTCGAGAGAGTGTATTGAATAAATTCAGAAAACCCGTCACCTTAGAGATGTATGGAGAAAATAATTGTAAGAGTTGGGTTATGTGAATAATTGTCTTGATAATTCTTTCTTGTGGATTTTTCTCGTGATCGTCGATTATTTTGGTTGGATTATAGTAGTTTAATTTAGTTTAGTTTAATTATTAATTAATTATCGTAGGTTAAATATAGTTAAAAGAAATCTTATTTGGTAATTGTTTGTTAGTCCCTGTGGGTTCGACAATCTGTATTCTTCCTATCTATACCAAAACTTGACACCGTGCACTTGCGGTTTAAAATCGCTAGATTGTAATTAATTGTTTAAAATCGCTAGGTTCTTTGACTGTAATTTAACCATTTTTGTTTATTTATTTCGAAAAAAAAAAAATTTGTATATATATATATATATATTTTTTTTGTTTGTCTTGTGAGGTACTTGGAGATGCTACATCAACAAGCCTTCAAAAGCTTTGCCCAACAATGTTCCGAGCCGTTCTACGCTGTTTGGAAGAGATTCAATGAATTGCCAACACATTCTGGTATCACAATTTTTGAACTATTCTCTCATGCAATATTTCTTCAAAGGGCTTGATGCACAGACACGAGAATGGGTATTGAGCGGAGCACTGATGACTGGGAGTCCCCTGGTTGATAGAGATGAGGATAGTGTGGTGCACCTGTTCAATGATATGGCGACTTAGATCATCACTGGCATTGTGATCCTTCACTACAAGGTTGGAGTCACCAATACCCACCGAAGCCTCACTACCCTATTGATACGCCACAACCATTTGAACATCGCGAAGAGAGGAGAGATAGTTCTGCAAACGTCAGACTCAGTTAGAGGATACCTTAATAAGATTCATGGCATCAACTGAGAACAGTTTGGAGTGCCAAACCAACTTTATGCGTCACCTGGAGCAGCGAATGGCGGCCCCCATGGAAACAATTTCAACTAGCTGCCAAAAGGAAGAGATGAGGGCTACAAATCAAGAGGCGACGAACCGAGTTTGGTTATATAATGATGATCACTCAATCAACCAAGTTTGGGGGAGTGATCCTAATAGTGTGGAAGGTTCAAAGGAACTTGTGCCTCTTCAAGAGATTGAGACTACTTCAGAGATGTCATCCGATGAGTTCCCATGTGAAGATGAGTCGAGTGTGATGTTGGAGAAGGAAGAGACTTTCGAAGATTCTGATTTGAGCCCATCGATGGAGACATGTTCTATGCCATATGTGGATCCGTATTTTCCATCGATGCCAACTTCACCGCACTACATCCTCCAAGATATGAAGCCAAGTCAAGAATCATTCTCCCATGCCTGCCACTTTAAGACGAATGTTGTTGGAGCGACGAGCCTACACTATTATATTCATGCCAATCTTGAGGGCATACTGAATGAAGACCCATTAGTGGTATCATATGATACTTACTATGGGCGGCATCCGCTCTTTGATGGTTGCTTCTGATGGTCAAGCCGATGACTAGAAATCAGCGCTTCTTGGGAGGCAACCCAAGCATATCATTTTGCTATTTAGTTTTGTTATTTGATTTTCAGTTTTTGTTTTTAGTTTTGTTTATCTCTCGAGTCGAATATTTTACCATTTGCATTATTCTCTTGCTAGGTACTCAGTTGGAGCAATGAACCCCTACAACAGTGGAACTTTCAAAAGTCAATCTTCCCCAACCCTCATGCAAGCGTCTTGATCAGGGGAGTTTACTTTTTCCCTTTTGATTCATTTGAACATTGAGGGCAATGTTTGATTTAAGTTTGGGGGAGTGGCTTGCATGTTTACTTGTTTTATCCACATGTTGTGTGCTTAAATGACACTTGAATCGTCCGAGTATTATGAGCTAAATTTTTTTTTATGAGTTCGAACTTGAGAAAAGAATGAATTATAGTAGTGACTATTTAATGGGGATTTTAATCTCACTATGCATATGAACTTGATTTTGATGATTAGACTTGTACATGAATATCCTAATTTGAGTTAGCATGTCAAGAATGAGGAATATATTGAGCACAATGAGTCATGATCTTATGGATTGCATGTTGAATAGTGATAATTGTTGTGAACTTAATGATTTGTCTTGAACATCTTAGAGTTATCCTAGAACCTATTTGATGATGACACTTTGAGGCGAAATTTTATAGTTACAAACTTGACTTGGAAATGATCTAGCCGATCTTTGGACCGTTTGAGCCTTTCAAGCTTACCATGTATATACCAATCTCTAGTATCCCAATTTGAGCCTAATTGAGAAAGAATGGAGTATGTTTAACATACTATTAGCCCCCATTCAACAATTTTTGGCAACTCATTATACCCCTTATGAGCTTAAATTGAAAAGAATTATCCTTACCCAAAGGGAGTATAATGATTCTCATTAGATGCACATAATTTGCTATATGTTGATGAGTTTATTGTTGAAAAAATGATGAATGAGAAAAGAAAAAGATAGATAAAGCCTTGAAAAAAAAAATCTAATTAAGACCCAAAGTGGCCAAGGCTATAAAAGAAAAAGAAGAGAAGCTCAATTTGGTGCTACAAATATGAACATTACAAGCTTATACTCTCTTCTTTATGATATCCTATCTCTTCTTTGAAGCCAACACCAAAGGCCTTACAAGCTTAAAAAGTCCTTTTGATCCAAGTCTATGGAGTAACTATCATTAGTGAAGAAGTTGTTTGAAAATAGGCCTATGTGATGCTTGATGATAATCTCGACTTTGAGTTGATTAACATGATTTGATCTTGAATATGTGCATGAAACTTGAGATTGACTATAGCACACACACACGTTCCGATTTTGAGATGTGTTGCTTGACTTAGGAGAAAACATGTTTTGTCAACTTTTGTATATGTGCATGAGATTTCTGAGACTAAGCAAGTCATGAAATAATTGTTTCAAGTATCAAGAATGAACTCTACCTTATGATTGTAATGCTTAATCGATGACGATTAAGTGATAAGTTTGGGGGAGTTGACAGGGTTGAATATTATGTGTATTTATGCTATGATATGTATATATTTTTGTGTTGATTCTTGGATTATTTTACGGTTTTTGGTATATATTTCTATATTTCAGGAATCAATGTTGAAATGCATAAAAGTAGAGGAAATGACCCAAAAATGATGAAAAATGACCAAACCGAGCGAACGGTTCAAAGTCGGGGAAGGAAGAAAAATTCAAAAGAAAATAAAAAAAATAAAATAATCTCGATCGATCAAGACCAACTCTCGATCGGCGTGGACAGAAATTTGACGATCGATCGAGGCTCAATCTCGATCAATCGGCCGGGAGAATTTGCTGAACAATAAATTCCTTATAGAGTTTGGGTCCAAGAGCGAAGTCATTGATTCTTATTCCTCTATATTTATACACGAAAATCACAACCAAAAATATACTTTACAACCTAGGAATAGCCTCCACTCCTCCATACTCCATATCACCTTCATCCACCATCATCTCTTCATCCTAGGAATTGGAACAAGCCAACAAGAGAATCGAGGAGCACGATCGAGAAAGAAGCGAAGGAAGGATCGAGAATCAACGAAGAAGTCGACTTGGGAGTTTGCTTTTACTTTTCTATTATTTGTTTTGAATTATTATTGGATTTAATGTGTTTTGGATGATTGAGAAATATCTTAAACATTATTTTTCCTTTAATATTATTGATTGATTTAATTCATACATCCTCTATGTGCATGTGTTATTGTTTTTAATGCTTTTGAAGGATTAATCACCTTTGAATGATATTTTATTATAATTGAGATTGAGAGATGAAATTATAATACGATATAGTAATTCATGCCGTGTGTTAAAAATTGAGATCGAGAGATAAAATCACATACGAGTGATAGCTTTGGGTTGTTTAATCTAAAGTTAGTGGTTTTCATAAAGCGCATTCAATATTAAATTGTTAATTAAGTGAACGATAGTTACTAGTTGCAATTTGATGTTAGATTTAATATAGCTCGAGAGAGTGTATTGAATAAATTCGGAAAACCCGTCACCTTAGAGATGTATGGAGAAAAGAATTGTAAGAGTTGGGTTAGGTGAATAATTGTCTTGATAATTCTTTCTTGTGGATTTTTCTCGTGATCGTCGATTATTTTGGTTGGATTATAGTAGTTTAATTTAATTTAGTTTAATTATTAATTAATTATCGTAGGTTAAATATAGTTAAAAGAAATCTTATTTGGTAATTGTTTGTTAGTCCCTGTGGGTTCGACAATCCGTATTCTTCCTATCTATACTAAAACTTGACACCGTACACTTGCGGTTTAAAATCGCTAGATTGGAATTAATTGTTTAAAATAATAGCGATCACTCACCCGTCTGGGGGCTGTTTCTGTTGGAACAGGTAAAACAGGTATGAAATTGGCTTGAGAAATGAGTTCGAGCCGTGGAACAAGGATGCTCCTGGGAGCGAGGTACTAGTATGGGTATTGAGTAGGGCGCTTTATACATTAGATACGCATTCACTCATTTGATGCTCGCAAGTGAGCAATACGATGTGTGTATATGGTTTGTATAACTGTTGCTAGAGTTCTCTTTGCTCCTCCCCCAACTCTCACGACCGTAAGTATCTTGGGGAGCTGACTTACAGCAACCTGGTGAATGACTTCTCCACATCTTTTACCAAGGTAATTTTCTTTTATCAAAAATTTTCTAAGTACTTATCTTCGCTATGTTTACTCCTTATGCTCTTATGCAGGACCACATGATGGCAGGTGAGCTCTTAACCCGATTCCACTATGTTTGCTCAGAGGTGGCTGGCCAACGTAAGGAAGCTCACCAGTTTCAAAACATGTGTGTGGACTTGAAGAAGACTGTGGGCATACTTGAGGAGCGGCATTCCTCGTGAAGGCTGCTCATGAGAAGGCGCAAAAGGCTCTCGAAGATGAGCGAGAGAGGTCAGCTAAACTTGAAGAGGCCAGCAAGACCCCCTCGAAGCAATATAAGACACTCTCCGAGCAACTTGCTCAGGAGAAGTCCTCTGTTGATGCTCAAATAGAGGAGGCCTAGCTCACGAGGAAAGCCGACTTTTTGAAGTCCTCGAAGTATAGCAACATGGTGGCAAACCGCGCATCAATGTTTTTTGATAATGGGCTTGAGTCCTGTGTTCATCAATTTGAGGCGACCTGAGGGAGCTCCAAAAGACTTCCTCGACCAATAGGCAGCTCTGGAAAGCTTCCCCCAGAGCTCTTCGAGCCGTAGAATAGGATTACTTTTTATTTTTTATGCCTTGCTCCTATAATATTTTTTTTTTCTGATGAATGAAATACTTTTATTCAATTTGTTGTTCGAAATCCCGAGCAACTACACTTAGACAACTTTTTAGGTTTAAACGTGGACCAAACATCCCGATACCATAATAAAACAAATAAAATTTCGAACAAGTTCGATCATCCCGAGCACAATAACTTAGGCAATTTTTTAGAGTTAAACGTGGACCAAACATCCCGATCACACGAGTAAACTAATAAATTTCCGAACAAGCTCGATACCCCGAGCACAAACACTTAGACAATTTTTTAAGTTTAAACATGGACCAAACATCCCGATCCCACAAGTAAACTAATAAAATTCCGAACAAGCTCGATCATCCCGAACACAAATACTTGGGCAATTTTTTAGGTTTAAACGTGGACCAAACATCCCGATCCCACGAGTAAACTAATAAAATTCCGAACAAGCTCGATCATCCCGAGCACAATAACTTAACAAATTTTTTAGGTTAAATGTAGACCAGACATCTCGATCCCACGAGCAAACTAATAAAATTCCAAACAAACTCGATAATCCCGAGCACAAACACTTGGGCAATTTTTTAGGTTTAAACGTGGACCAAACATCCCAATCCCATGAGTAAACTAATAAAATTTCGAACAAACTCGATATCCCGAGCACAAACACTTTGGCAACTTTTTAGGTTTAAACGTGGATCAAACATTCCAATCCCACGAGTAAACAAATAAAATTCCGAACAAGCTCGATCATCCCGAGCACAAATACTTAGGCACTTTTTTAGGTCTAAACTTGGACCAAGCATCCCGATCCCACGAGTAAACTAATAAAATTCCAAAAAAGATCGATACCCCGAGCACAAACACTTTGGCAACTTTTTAGGTTTAAACGTGGATCAAACATCCCGATCCCACGAGTAAACCAATAAAATTCCGAACAAGCTCGATCGTCCCGAGCACAAACTCTTAGGCACTTTTTTAGGTAGAAACTTTGACCATACATCCCGATCCCATGAGTAAACTAAAAAAATTCCGAACAAGCTCGATCATCCCTAGCACCAACACTATGGCAATTTTTTTAGGTTTAAACGTGGACTAAACATCCTATCGCACGAGTAAACTAATACAATTCCGAACAAGCTCAATCATCCCGAGCACAAACACTTGGGTAATTTTTTAGTTTTAAACGTCGACCACACATCCCGATTCCACGACTAAAACAATAAAATTCCGAACAAGCTCGCTACCCCGAGCACAAACACTTAGGCTACTTTTTAGGTTTAATGTGAACCAAACATTTCGATCCCACGAGTAAACTAATAAAATTCCGAACAAGCTCCATCATCCCGAAACACTTGGGTAATTTTTTAAGTTTAAACGTGGACCAATCATCCCGATCCCACGAGTAAACTAATAAAATTCCGAACAAGCTCAACCATCCCGAGCACAAACACTTAGGAAATTTTTTAGGTTTAAATGTGGACCTAACATCCCGATCCCACAAGTAAACTAATGAAATTTCAAACAAAATCGCTACCCGAGCACAAACATTTAGGCAATTTTTTAGGTTTAAACTTGGACCAAACATCTCGATCCCATGAGAAAACTAATAAAATTCCGAACAAGCTCGATCATCCTGTGCAAAAACACTTGGGTAATTTTTTAGGTTTAAACGTGGACCAATCATCCCGATTCCTCGAGTAAACTAATAAAATTCCAAACAAGCTCAATACCACGAGCCCAAACACTTTGGCAACCTTTTAGGTTTAAACGTAGTTCAAACATCCCGATCCCACAAGTAAACTAATAAAATTCCGAACAAGCTCGATCATCCCGAGCACAAACACTTAGACACTTTTTTAGGTCTAAACTTGGACCAAACATTCCGATCCCACGAGTAAACTATTAAAATTCCGAACAAGCTCGAACATCCAGAGCACAAACACTATGTCAATTTTTTAGGTGTAAACGTGGACCAAACATCCCGATCCCACGAGTAAACTAATACAATTCCGAACAAGCTCAATCATTCCGAGCAGAAACAACTGGGTGATTTTTTAGGCTTAAACGTGGACCAAGCATCCCGGTCCCACGATTAAAATAAAAAAATTCCAAACAAGCTCGCTACCCCGAGCACAAACACTTAGGCAACTTTTTAGGTTTAAATGTGGACCAAACATCCCATCCCAAGAGTAAACCAATAAAATTCCGAACAAGCTCGATCATCCCGAGCACAAACACTTGGACAAGTTTTTAGGTTTAAATGTAGACCAAACATCGCGATCCCACGAGTAAACTAATAAAATTCGCACGATCATCCCGAACACAAACACTTAGGTAATTTTTTGGTTTAAACGTGGACCAAACATCCCGATCCCACGAGTATACTAAAAAAACTTTGAACAAGCTCCCGAGCACTAACACTTGGGAAATTGTTTAGGTTTAAACGTGGACCAAACATCCCGATCCCATGAGTAAAATAATAAAATTTTGAACAAGCTCGCTACCCCGAGCCCAAACACTTTGTCAATTTTTTTGGTTTAAACATGGACCAATCATCCCGATCCCACGAGTAAACTAATATAATTTCAAACTAGCTCGATCATCCCGAGCTTAAACACTTTGGAAATTTTTTAGGTTTAAACGTGGACCAAATATCCCGATCCCGCGAGTAAACTAATAAGATTCCGAACAATCTCGCTACCCCGAGCACAAAACTTAGGCAATTTTTTAACTTTAAACGTAGACCAAACATCCCGATCCCACGAGTAAACTAATACAATTCCGAACAAGCTCGCTACCCCGAGCACAAATACTTAGGCAATGTTTTAGGTTTAAACGTGGAACAATCCTCCAGATCCCACGAGTAAACTAATAAAATTCCAAACAAGCTCAATCATCCGAAGCACAAATACTTGGGTTATTTTTTAAGTTTAAACGTGGACCAAACATCCCGATCCATGAGCAAACTAATTAAATTACGAACAAGCTCGATCATCCCAAAAACAAACACTTAGGCAATTTTTTAGGTTTAAACATGGATCAAACATTCCGATTACACGAGGAAACTAATAATATTACGAACAAGGTTTAAACATGGACCAAACATTCCGATCACACGAGGAAACTAATAATATTATGAACAAGGTTTAAAAATGGACCAAACATGGACCAAAGTACCAGCAGACCTTGGCCAGCTGATGTTGTACCAGCAGACCCCAAGCCAGCGGATGCTGTACCAGCAGACCTTGGCCAGCTGATGCTGTACCAGCAGACCTCAGGCCAGCGGATGCTGTACCAGCAGACCTCAGGCCAGACCATGCTGAACCAGCAGACCATGCTGAACCAGCAGACCTCAGACCAGCTGACCAGACCAGCAGACTTCCAAAAATAGCCCAGAAGCAGAATATGACTGTTGCAATGTTTGAAAGCTTACCAAAATTGTCTCAACGGTTATATTCTTGTATCTAACGTATATATCTTTACTTGAGGCTATATATACATGATTTGGAAGCTCAATAACAGCTGATTGAAGATCAATCCAAGCCTTCCAAAGCTAACCCACTTGGGATTCAATTGGAGAACTTCAAAGACAAAAGCTGCTAAATGAAGAGCACTCCTCAAACCTTTGGCACCTCTTACCTTGTTGTATCAGATTCATTATGGAATCATTTTGCCTTTGTATTCACTCTATTCATTGTATTTGTGAGCTAAAATAGAAGAGTGAATACCATTGTCACAGTTTGTGATTCATCAGAACTGGATGAGAGGTCTTTGTATGTGAGACGTTAAAGAACATACATAGTTGAGTTGCTAGGAGTTCTAGTTGGATTGGGAATGCCCAACTGGATCGGGTTTGTACAAAGAGTTGTATAAATCAAAGTCTTCTAGTGTATCCTTCCATGAGATGGAAGAATGGGAGACGTAGAAGCGTTGTGCTTCGAACTTCCAGAAACAAATGCTAGTGTTATTTACTTTACTGCATTTATTTACCTTACTGTTTTTACATACTTTCTAGCATATCTTTAAGATGCCTTTCAAATGAGTAATCGGTTTTAGAGCGGGTTATGTCGAGTGTCTTCCGCTCGGTTTTGTAACCGAACTCGATATAATCTCTCGGTGCAATTATTTCAAGAACACGAGCTATGGAAGCTCAAGTTGGTTGAACTCGAGTGTGGAATGTCAACCCACTCCCAGAATCGATCCTAACAAGTGGTATCAGAGCCAGGTTAACCGATTTTAGATGGAATTCTTTTAAAGAAAATTTCTCATAAGCATGAAATTATTTTCATAGCATAATTTTCTAAAACTTGGTGTTTGAAAATTTTTAGCATAAAATCAATTTCATTGCATTCATTTTGCACGAAAATAATTTTAAAATCTATTTTAAATGTTCAAATTTTCATTCAATATGTTCAAAACTCATTTTAAGTTTAAAATATTTATTTTGAGATTTTATCTAACAATTTTCGAAGCATTCAGTTTTTCTGGCAGCTTGCGGCGACTTTGGCAAAATTGGCATAACTTCTTGCTCGAATGTCCAAATGACGAACCATTTTTTGCGTTGCAAACTAGACTCATAGAGATCGCAACGGTATAGGTCTTTCAGCCTAATTCGTCACGAGGAAAAGCAGTTTATTCTGCAAAGTTGACTCATGTGCTGCCACCGCAGAATGATGAAATGGACATTGTTGAGTTTTGTCAAGAAATTCAAACTTGTTGCCAAGTATGCTTCATCCATCATCAAAAGAGGTTATTTTTGTTCAAAAAATAATGTGCATTGCATTTTTTTTAAAAATTTGTTTTAGCCTACCCCATTTTCCCCTCACTTGCTCAAATTTTCAAACCTTTTGAAATTAACGGGGAGAGTTTAATCTCAATCCTTGAGGGGTAGGTAAATTTTATTTGTCTTCCTTTTTAATTCACACAAAAAGAGGGATAAATATGTTGTTTAAAACATATGTTTTTTCTTGTTATGCAACATTATGCTTTAATGTTCATATTTTTATTCAAGATTTGTGATCATCAAAAAAGGGGGAGATTGTTGGGTTTTGGAAAACCGAATAATCTTACTTTGATGTTAACAAAACTTGTTATTGTGTTGCTAACATATTTCATCAAGTGTGCAGTTCCTAAATGATATTTTACAGCTTGACGATCTGCTAAGAAATGGCCTTGAGTTTGGTTGCTGAAATGAGAATTCAGCATCCAGTAGACCCCGAGCGCTGCTGACTAAATTGATCATATATCATAGCTCAGATATTGAAACGACCTGATTCTAAAGGGGTTGGATATCCTACTCAATTCTCTACAAGTCGTATTTCAGGCCAGCAGACTAGATTCTAAGGTTTACATGACGAAAACATGTATGCAAGAGCTTGCTGGTACAAAGCTGAAACAGCAGCGGACAGATTATAGCATATGTGGTATATTGGCCATAACTCTCAGCTCGCTTATCGAAACGAGATGATTCAGTATGGGTTGGAAAGCTAAGACAAAGATCTACAAGTCATTTTTGGAAGTAAAAGACTGAACCGGATGATAAGATGGCCAAAAAGCTTCTGCAAGGCACGCCATGTGCTGCTGCATCTAGCAAACATACAGCAGGACTATTGCCTCGTATTTTGAGCATAACTCTCTCATACGAACTCGAAATCAAGCGATTCTTGATTCCGTGGAAAGCTAAGAGAAGGGATACAACTTTTATGAAGATCACTTTGCCCAGAAATCAACGAATCAAGAGATATAACCAAGAGAAGAGAACAACAGATGTTGGGCAGCAGGGTACCAGCAGACCTTGGCCAGCTGATGCTGTACCAGCAGACCCCAGGCCAGCGGATGCTGTACCAGCAGACCTTGGCCAGCTGATGCTGTACCAGCAGACCTCGGGCCAGCGGATGATATACCAGCAGACCTTTGGACAGGTGATGCTGAACCAGCAAACCTCAGGCCAGCTGATGCTGAACCAGCAGACCTCAGACCAGCTAATCAGACCAGCAGACTTCCAAAAATAGCCCAGAGGCAGAATATGATCGTTGCAATGTTTGAAAGCTTACCAAAATTGTCCCAACGGTTATATTCTTGTATCCAACGTATATATCATTACTTGGGACTATATATACGTGATTTGGAAGCTCAATAACAGCTGATTGAAGATCAATCCAAGCCTTCCAAAGCAAACCCACTTGGGATTCAATTGGGGAACTTCAAAGACAAAAGCTGCTAAATGAAGAGCACTCCTCAAACCTTTGGCACCTCTTACCTTGCTGTATCAGATTCATTATGGAATCATTTTGCCTTTGTATTCACTCTATTCATTGTATTTGTGAGCTAAAATAGAAGAGTGAATACCATTGTAACAGTTTGTGATTCATCATAACTAGATGAGATGTCTTTGTATGTGAGACGTTAAAGAACATACAGAGTTGAGTTGCTAGGAGTTCTAGTTGGATGGGGAATGCCCAACTGGATCGGGTTTGTACAAAGAGTTGTATAAATCAAAGTCTTCTAGTGTATCCTTCCATGAGATGGAAGAAGGGGAGACGTAGAAGCCTTGTGCTTCGAACTTCCGGAAACAAATGCTTGTGTTATTTACTTTGCTGCATTTATTTACCTTACTGTTTTTACATACTTTCTAGCATATCTTTAAGATGCCTTTCAAATGAGTAATCGGTTTTAGAGCGGGTTATGTCGAGTGTCTTCCCTCGGTTTGTAACCGAACTCGATATAATCTCTCGGTGCAATTACTTCAAGAACACGAGCTCTTGAAGCTCAAGTTGGTTGAAATCGGGTGTGGAATGGCCACCCACCCCCGGAATCGATCTTAACACCGAACAAGTATGATCATCTCGAGCACAAACACTTGGGCAATTTTTTAGGTTTAAACTTGGACCAAACATCATGATCCCGCGAGTAAACTAATAAAATTCCGAACAAGCTCGCTTCCCCGAGCACCAAACTTCGGCAATTTTTTAGGTTTAAACGTGGTCCTTTCATCCCGATCCCATGAGTAAACTAATAAAATTCCGAACAAGCTCGTTACCCTGAGCACAAAGCACTTATGAAATTTTTTAGGTTTAAACGTGGACCAAACATCCCGATCCCACGAGTAAACTAATAAAATTCCGAACAAGCTCGCTATCCCGAGCACAAACACTTAGGCAATTTTTTAGGTTTAAACGTAGACCAAACATCCCGATCCCACGAGTAAACTAATAAAATTCCGAACAAGCTCGATCATCTCGAGCACAAACACTTGGGCAATTTTTTAGGTTTAAACGTGGACCAAACATCCCGATCCCACGAATAAACTAATAAAATTCCGAACAAGCTCACTACCCCGAGCACAAACACTTAGGCAATTTTTTAGGTTTAAACGTTGATCAAACATCCCGATTTCACGAGTAAACTAATTTCGAACAAGCTCGCTACCCAGCACACAAACACTTAGACAATTTTTAGGTTTAAGCGTGGAACAATCCTCCCGATCCCACGAGTAAACTAATAAAATTCCGAACAAGCTCAAATATCATGAGCACAAACACTTGGGAAATATTTTAGGGTTAAACGTGGATCAAGTATCCCGATCCCGCGATTAAAAAATAAAATTCCAAAAAAGGTCGACACCCCGAACACAAACACTTAGGCAATTTTTTAGGTTTAAATGTGGAACAAAAATCCCGATCCCACGAATAAACTAATAAAATTCCGAACAAGCTCGATCATCCCAAGCACAAAAACCTGGGTAATTTATTAGGTTTAAACGTGGATCAAACATCCCGATCCCACAAGTCCGAACAGGTTTGATCATCTCGAGCACAAACACTGGGGTAATTTTTTAGGTTTAAACGTAGACCAAACATCCTGATCCCACGAGTAAACTAATTAAATTTAGAACAATCTCGCTTCCCCGAGCACAAAACTTAGGCAATTTTTTAGGATTAAATGTGGTCCTTTCATCCCGATCCCACGAGTAAACTAATAAAATTTCGAACAAGCTCGCAACCCCGATCACAAAGCACTTACGAAATTTTTTAGCTTTAAACGTGGACCAAACATCCCGATCCCACGAGTAAATTAATAAAATTCCGAACTAGTACCCCGAGCACAAACACTTAGGCAATTTTTTAGGTTTAAACGTAGGCCAAACAACCCGATACCACGAGTAACTAATAAAATGCCGAACAAGCTCGATCATCCCGAGCATAATCACTTGGGCAATTTTTTAGGTTTAAACGTGGACCAAACATCACGATCTCACGAGTAAACTAATAAAATTCGAACAAGCTCGCTACCTCGAGCACAAACACTTAGGCAATTTTTTAGATTTAAACGTGGACCAAACATCCCGATTCCACGGGTCAACTAATAAAATTCCAAACATGCTCGCTACCACACGGACAAACGCTTAGGCAAATTTTTAGGTTTAAACGTGGAACAATTCCCCCGATCCCACGAGTAAACTAAGAAAAATCTGAACAAGCTCAATTATCATGAGCACAAACACTTGGGCAATTTTTTATGGTTAAATGTGGACCAAACATTCTGATCCCACGATTAAAATAATAAAATTCCGACCAAGCTCGCTACCCCAAGCGCAAACACTTAGGCAAATTTTTAGGTTTAAACGTGGATCAAACATCCCGATCCCACGAGTAAACTAATAAAATTCCGAACAAGTTCGATCATCCCGAGCACAAAGACCTGGGTAATTTTTTAGGTTTAAACGTGGACCAAACATCCCGATCCCACGAGTAAACTAATAAAATTCCAAACAAGTTCGATCATCCCGAGCACAAAGACCTGGGTAATTTTTTAGGTTTAAACGTGGACCAAACATCCCGATTCCACGAGTAAACTAATAAAATTCTGAACAAGCTCGATCATCCCGAGCACAAACACTTGGGCATTTTAGGTTTAAATGTGGACTGTTGGGAAAACATTTCTATGTTTTGGTGATCACAAACATCTACTGTTTGAAGTGTCTACTGCATCGAAGCCTAAAAGACATCCACCGGGTGAAAAGACATCCACCGGGTGAAAAGACATCTACCGCGTGTAAAGATAAAAAGAGATCTACTGGGTTATCGTCCACCGGATGCAGAGAGTATATGTCCACATGAACAAGAGTACTAGCAGACGTCTAAGAAGTTATCAGTTGACCTTAGTCCAGCAGGCTAAATAACTAGTAACTATCCAACAGACGATAGAAAGGACATCGGCTGCTGCTCAAGAACACTCGAAGATTAAGAGATTTATATTTTGTGTGAGTGTTGTAAAAACAAGCTGTAAACAACTGTGATAGTTGTATTGCTAGGAGTTAGCCAAAGTCTTCTAGTATAACCTTTCTGCAAAGGAAGAAGGGGAGATGAAGAAGCGTTGTGCTTCAAACTTCCAAAACATATGTTGTGTTATTTACTTTATGCACAATATCTTTCGGTTATTTAATCTCACAAGTTCAGCAGACGTCTTCCGCACTATTATTAGTTTCTGCTGACTTGTTCATCAATTGAGAACCTACTGCAGTACTTAAAAGAAGAATCAAAATTGACTCTAGTGTTTATTCAACACCCCCCTTCTAAACACTACCCCGATCCTAACAAGTGGTATCAGAGCAAGATCTTCTAGATTGCGAGAAATTCTAAGAACTGATGGCCTCATTCAGCAAGATCCCGATGTTCAAGAGATGAATATGATGACTGGAGAATCATAATGCAAGCACATCTAAGTGCTCAAGATGATGACAAGTGGTTCGCCATCACTGACAAACCAATGACGATCATGAATGTCAACACAACAGTGACCATTACCAGTGGTGAACCTCAGATGGTTGAGAAGGACAAAGCATTATGGACCAATGAGGAAAAGAATAAAACAAATATGGACAATGTAGCCAAGGACATCTTGTTCAAGACATTGGACAAGAACATGTTCAACAAAATCAGAATGTGTCCTACTACTAAAGACATCTGGGAAAAGATTGCACAGCTGTGTGAAGGAAATGATCAAACCAAAGAGAAAAAGCTTACTGTCGCTTTACGGAAGTTTGAGAACATCAATGATGTCAGGAGAAGCTCTCAATGAATATGATGAGAGAGTAACTGAAATCATCAACGCACTCAATAGACTGAGTAAGGATCTATCAAACAGAGAAGTTGCCATAAAAGTCACGAGGGGTTTTCCAAGATAATGGGATGTGAAGATCATTGTCATGAGAGAATCTAAAGATTAAACAAGATCGATCTGCACGATCTATTTGCTAATTTAAAGGCGGACGAATTTGAACAACGCATTCGAATTGAAGATGAACCCAGCACCGGTCAACCAACCAAAGCCCTTGCTGCATCAGAGTCATTGTGTATCACAACAGAAATGACTCTTGAACAAATGTATGATGCAATGACGCTTTTTCTAAAAACAATTTGGCAAATTCATGAAAAAAAACCAAAAGACTTACCAGTCTTATCCAAGGAAGCTGAACTTCAAAAATAGACTAGAAGATGCGTCTACTGCCTTAAACCAGGACATTTTTATTGCTGATTGTACAAAGCCAAAGAAGGATGATCAAAAGAGAGCATCCAAGGACTACAAGAAGTCTAAGGAAAAGAGAAGGTCATCCAGAGGAGACAGAGATCAGAAAGCACTTGTTGCCGAGGAAAACAAGAGCAAGTGGGCTGATTCAGAATCAGAATCAGAGGAATCTTCAAGCTCATCCAGTGAAAGTGGAGATGAAGGAGTCCACTGTCTCATGGCAAATGATGACAGTGAGGTAACTGATTCTAACCTTTCTGAATTTACACATACTGAACTCGCTAATCCATTACATGACATGATAAATGAGTATCAAATGTTGTAGGAGTCCTTCGAGAACTATAAGACTGAAATTCAAGCCCCCGTCGAACAACATGACAACAAACTTGACTGTGAACAATCAAGGGAGTTGGAATGCCTAAGGGAAAAAGTAAGTCGGCTCGAGAAAGAAAAGGACGAAGTTAAATGTGCACACCAGAAACTTATCAAGTTGGTTCACACATGGAACCTTCAACTGCTAGAAAAGAAGAAATACTTGAGTCGATAAGGCTTGTTGGTGATCTCGCCAGTATAGGCTATATAAAAAATGACAGTAATACATCTGGCTTTAGAACTCAGCTGTGTCTGGAGAAAAGCAAAATTCAAACAATGAACTTTGTTAGATCCAGAACAGTATATGAACCAAGTGAATTGGTTAAGGAACTTGTCAAGCCAACACTCATTAAGGAACGGGTATCACATAAAGGTATTGGTTATGATAAGCCAGTGGAGAAGGCTAGACCAGTGTAGAAGTTCAAAAATGGACATAAGCCTACTGGTCAAGCAACTCGAGAGGTGAAACCTAACTGGTATTATAATTGTATGCATGTCCAGAAGAGATATATGCTTCCCAACAGGAACCAAAAACCAAAGCAACATGCATACGCTCAGTATCACACGCAACACCCTAGAACATCATCACCATTTGTCACACACATTTTAGGACACACACAGACCCAAAAGGTTCAGGGTTATCCAAGTATGGTTCCCGAAGGGACTAATCCTGTCTCGACCCAAGTAGGAATGGGTACCAATAAATTCATTATTTTAATTGCAGAGATCTAGAACCCAGCAAGTTCAAAGCTCAGAGTGGTTTCTGGATAGTGGATGTTCTAGAAATATGACGGGAAGTGCTTATCTGCTATCTGAATTAGTAGACACCAAATGACCAAGAATAACTTTTGGTGACAACGCGAAAGGTAGAACCATGGGTATTGGTAAGATTATCCATGGTAACATTGTTATTAAAGATGTGTTGTTAGTTGATAATCTATGTTATAACCTGATTAGCATTAGTCAACTATGTGATAATGGTCACCCAGTATAATTCAACCAGTACAAGTGCACAATTAGATCTGTCGATGGTAGTACACTACTTGTAGGTAAGAGGCATGACAACACTTATAAGATGGACTGGAATTTTGATTAGTCTGTCTCACCTACTTGCTTTGCTGCCTTGAATATTTCCAAAAATTGGCTTTGGCAAAAACGTTTGAATAACTTAAATTTTAAAACTATTGCTAGTCTGCATAAGCTTGAATTAGTCGATGGACTGCCCCAAATAGAGTTCTCAAAAAACAAGATCTGTTCAGCGTGCCAGCTTGGTAAGCAGATCAGATCTACCTTTAAGAACAGAGGGAGTAAATCATCTTCTCGGTGCCTAGAGTTGCTGAACATGGATCTTTTTGGTCTTATACCACTAACAAGTCTAGGGGGAATGGAGTATACCCTGGTGTTAATAGACGATTACTCTTATTTTACGTGGGTCTTGTTTATAAGTGGCAAAGATCATGCTACTCCAAAGCTGATCAAATTACTGAAATGACTACAAAATTAGAAATCGTATGGGATAGATAGAATTTGCAGTGATAAGGGTACTGAGTTTACCAATCAGTCACTCGAATCATATCTAGATGACCTTGGTATTAAACACGAATACTCTGCTGCTAGAACCCCATAGCAAAATAGAGTTGATGTGCGTAGGAACCGTACTTTGAAAGAAGCTGCACGAACTATGCTTGCGAGTCAGAAATCTCGCAGAGATTTTGGGCAGAAGCAATTAATGCATCTTGTTATAAGCAGAACAGATCAGTGATTAATAAACAAGCAAACAAAACACCGTATGAGATCTGGAATGACAGTAAGTCAAATATTTCTTATTTCCATGTGTTTGGTTGCAAATGTTTTAATCACAACAATGGAAAGACTCATCTCAATGTTTTTGATGCTAAATCTGATGATTGAATATTTCTTGGCTACTCTGCTGTTAGTAAGGCGTCATAGTATTTAATAATAGAACACTTACAGTGGAAGAATCTATCATGCTAAATTTGATGAATCTTTTTAATAATACTGTATTTGAACGGCAAATCAATAATTTGAGTAATCGATTAGAAAATACTCATATTGTTGATTATGATGATAAGTTGAATTACAGAAGTAGGGTCAACTACATCTTAGAACCAGAAGTCCCAGAAGCTCAATCAGAGGTACCTGCTGGTCCACAAGGGCTGAACCCTACTGTCGAGGATACTACTGATATACCCCTGCTGCAGTAGATATAGCAAACATCAATGATGAATCAATACTGTACTGAGCTACCAACTCAAATTCATACAAATGAAGAAACAAATCCTCTTGGACCTCCGCTTCGGTGGAAGCAGAATCAACCACCTGGGCAGGTCATAGGTAACCCTACTGCTCCTCTACGCACCCGAGGACAGATGATTAACAAATTTATTCATGCTGCATTCATCTCTGATATAGAACCAAAGAAGATAGATGATGCTATTTTAGATCCAAGCTGGATAGAAGCTATGCAAGAAGAACTTAATCAGTTTGAGAGGAAGAAAGTATGGCACTTAGTACCACGTCCACCGCATCACACTGTCATAGGTACCAAATGGGTATTTAGAAATAAATTGGACGAGAATTGTACTGTAATTAGGGATAAAGCAAGATTAGTTGCACAAGGATAAAGACAGGAAGAAGGCATCGACTTCGATGAAATTTTTGCCCCTGTAGCCCGATTAGAAGCCATTAGTATATTTCTTGCATTCGCTCCATTCAAAGACTTTAAAGTCTATCAGATGGACGTTAAAAATGTGTTTCTTAATGGTAAACTCTAGGAGGAAGTTTATGTTCAACAACCTCCTGGGTTTGAAAGCCATCAGCAGCCTTCCTCTGTGTATAAACTGAACAAAGCTTTGTATGGTTTGAAACAAGCTCCCCGTGCATGGTATGAAACTCTATCAAAGTACTTGACTGAGCATGACTTTACCATTGGCACGGTAGACAAGACCCTTTTTAAAATTCACAAAGGGTGACCATACTCTACTGGTTCAGATTTATGTTGATGATATTATTTTTTGTAGTACTAACCCAAAGCTTTGCGAGAGATTTTCCAAAATCATGCAGGATCAGTTCGAGATAAGCATGATGGGAAATTATTGTTTTCCTAGGATTACAAGTCAAGCAGTCTAATGAAGGAATCCTAATCAACCAGTCGAAGTACACCAAAGAGTTATTAAACAAACACGGAGTGAGCACTAGTTCAGCAGCCACTCCTATGAGTTCTTCTGCTAAACTAAATTTGGATGAAACATGCGTACCAGTCAACGTAACAATGTATCGCTGTATTATCGGATCTTTACTATATTTGACGCCATCAGGCCTGACATCATGTTTGTTGTATGTATGTGTGCTTGCTTCCAATCTAATCCTAAACAATCTCACTTCACCGCTACTAAGAGGATTCTTAAGTATCTAAAAGGAACTGAGAATGTTGGCATCTGGTATCCCAAGGATTTAACGTTTAACTTAGTTGGGTATTCAGATGCTGACTACACAGGATGGAAGATTGATAGGAAAGTACCAGTGGATACTGTCAATTCCTAGGGGATAGATTGATTTCATGGGGTTGCAAGAAGCAGACATCCATCGCAATGTCTACTACAGAGGCAGAATACCTTGCTGCTCGAAGCTGCTGTGTTCAACTGTTATGGATTCAACAACAACTAAGAGACTATGTAATTAAGTCCACTGAGGCACCAATATTTTGTTATAATACATATGTCATAGCTATCACCTATAATCCAGTTCTTCATTCTCAGACCAAGCATATTGACATTCGTCATCACTTCATCCGAGATAATGTAATGAAGAAGAGTACATATCCACCAAACAACAAGCAGCAGATATCTTCACAAAACCCCTACCGGATGATAAGTTTTCCTATTTTCGCAATATACTTGGTTTAATTGATATAACTAAGTGATCTTATTTGTTTAAATTTCTCTTTTATGATAAATTAAGGGGGATTACACTTTAGACATTGCATGAATTTAGGGGGAATATTAATTAAGGGGGAATTTGTGTGCTTTTCGAAGGTCTACTGATGCTTAGCTGGTAAAACAATTGTCTGCTGCAGTAGAGGCTACTTCATCAGTAAACTCTACATACCAGTGGACATTACCATATATGTTTTGCTGACCTTCGTTAAGTATAAACCAATTGAAACGTCGGATTTCAAACTTAATTTTCATTAATATTGAATTATTTCGGTCTCGCTTAAATCTTGTCCATTTTAGTTTATTTCAAAAAAATCCTTGGTTATATGATCGACACGTGTCCATGTGTCTGATAAGTGTGATTTTGACACTTAATTTGTTATGAGATTATGATCGTTTTTGTAGTGATTCCTGGACAATATTACGTGTTTTGGTATATATTTGTATATTTCAGGAATCTAGGTCCAAATGCATAAAAGTGGAGGAATAAGCTATAAATGATGAATAATGACCAAACCAAGCAAACGCGGAAATAAGGGACGAAATCGCAATTTGTTGAAATTCAAGACTCGCTATCGATCTAAACTTAAGGGCGATCGATCGCCTCGGGGCATAAACATTTCACGATTGATCGGTGATTAAGGGCGATCGATCGCAGCAATGAAAATGTTGAAAAATAAACGACGGAATAGTCTGGCGATCGATCGGCCACTTGTTGCGATCGATCGCCAGACATCGAAATTTTTGGGATTTTATTTCCATCTTGGTTATTTGCGTCCAGTTTGGTGAAACTCCTCTAACTATATATCTGACTTATATTGAACGAAAAGAGGACTTTGAGGCTCAGAATAAACCCTACAAACTCAGCATACATCACTCTTCATCCTCTCCAATCATCCATACACCACAAAGCATTGAAGAAGAGACGCATTGGAAGAGACGGGACGATGGAGCAACGCAAGGAGTCAACGCCTCTCGTTATTTCTGTATTTCGAACTTTTGTTCTATATTTTCATTAGATTTTGATGTTTAGAATGTTGCAAAACAATTTGATGCATTATTATTTGATGACTATTGTTGACTTTGTTTGTTGTCAAGACTTAGGAGATCCTTTGTATAAACTCATAATTCAATTTAAGGTTTTTGATTGATTCTTACATATCTTTGTGCATAATTTATTGTGATTCATGCTTTTGAAGGATTATCACCTTTGATTGATTATTTATTGTGATTGAATTGACCATAGTATATTGAAATACGATATAGTAATTTATGCAGTGGATTTCAGACTGAGATCGAGAGATAAATTCAAACACACTTGTGCTAGCAATAGATATCTAGTAATCGAAGGCTCTAGTAGTTTTCATAAATCGACATTCAATATTAATTGTTCAATAAGGATACAGGATTAGCTTATTGTAACGTTAGTATTAGATTTGTTATAACCAGACCAAGGTATAACAAGTGCACTAGGAAAACTCGTCACCTTAGAACGTTTGAATTCAAATCGTAACTAATAGGCGAATTATGGGGGATTACATAGGTGAACCAAAGTCTTGATAATTGTCACTATTGATCTTATTCTTATTCACTCCTGTTCGTTTGGGTTGGTTATTGAGTTAATTAGTCAATTCAGTTAATTAATTACAACCAATTATCGTAGGGTAAATATTGTTAAATTAATTGAGTTTGGTACTTATTTCCTAGTCCTCGTGGGTTCGACACTCGTACTTGTCATATCATTATATTGAAACTTGACACCGTGCACTTGCGGTACATTATCGCTACACTGGAAAATACTTTTTAAAATAATAGTGATCAAGTTTTTGGCTCCGTTGTCGGGGACTAGTTTAAGTAATATCAGACGATTACCCTTTTAAAAAAAAAATTGTTTTCAATTATTTTTTCTTCTCTACTACTCTACTACTGCCATGTTTTGGTTGGATCTTTGCAGGTTATTACTCCCTGGTGCATGCTAAGGAGTGAACAACCGACACTTGAGCCTTTTTACCCTGAAATTGAAAGAACTCTACTTATGAGACTAAGAGAAGTTCGAGCAATGGCTGAAAATAATGAAGGAGGAGGTGGAAGAGATGAAAGACGGAACGAAGAGGTGTCCTAATAGACGATCACTCATGGACTATGCCCATCCTTCATTCCATGGATCACTGTCTAGTATCACTAGACCGAGCATCCAGTCTAACAATTTCGATATCAAGCCTGTTATCATACAGATGATCCAACACTCGGTGTAGTTTGGGGGAGCGGCTACTGATGATCCAATGCCCAATCTCCAACTTCTTCGAGATTTGTGATACCTTCAAGCATAATGGCGTTACTGACGATGACATCAGGTTACACTTATTTCCATTCTCTTTACGTGATAAAGCAAAATCTTGGTTGCAATCATTGCCATCACTACGTGGGATGGGATGGTGCAAGCTTTTATATCAAAATACTTCCCACCATCCAAGACGGCCAAGATGCGCAATGATATCACAACCTTTGCCCAACACAACCCAGAGACACTGTACGAGGCTTGGGAGCGTTTTAAGGATTTACTGCGGAGTCCCATATCATGGCCTCCCTATCTGGCTGCAGGTACAAACATTTTATAATGATTTATTTTTTGATAACCGTTCTATGAATGATGCAGTATCAGGAGGTACTTAAAGACGCCTGAGGAGGCTTATACGCTGTTGGAGGAGATGGCCTCTAATAGCTGTCAATGGCAGTCCAAAAGGAATGTGCCGAAGAATCAAGCTGGAATACATGAAGTGAGTGAAGTCACTGCCCTACCTGCCGAGTTGGAAGCACTGAACAAAAAAATTGGCAGCTTGAGCATGCATGCAATGCAAGTTCAAGCCATAACATGCGAGCTTTGTCAGGAGGACATCCAAGCATTAAATGCCAAGCAGGTAATCCTATTGTTCAAACTGTTGAGAATGCTAATTTTGTAGGGAACCAACCGCCGTCCAACTACCCCTATCCAAATACATACAATACGGGGCCGAGGAACTATCCCCAACCACCACAGGGGTATGCACCTAAACCAAGTATGGGGGAATTGTTGACCAAATTCATCACATAGACGGAGACTAGATTCCAAAATCAAGAGGTGTCGATAAAGAACTTGGAAGTCCAAGTGGGACAAGCAAAAATCCTAGCCAGATGAGCACAAGGAGCCTACCTAGTGACACTGAGACAAACCCTAGGGAGCAAGCCAATGCCATCACATTGAGGAGCGGAATGGAGGTCAATGAGAAGAAGGATGCACGTGTTGAGTTAAAAGGCGAGGCGGACATCAAGCAAAAAGATGATCAAACACGCGACAAAGGTAAGTCCACTAACACCCCTACACCCATCATACCTGCTAAGGTAGATATCCCAATCACATTCTCCACTGCATATAAGAGAGCAAAAAAATTTGCTAAGTTTTTAGATTTGATAAAGAATCTCCACTTTGAGATGCCTTTCATTGATGATATATGGCACATGCCAAATTATGCTAAGTTTTTGAAGGAGATTCTGTCTAAAAAGCGGAAATTGGGAGATCATGAGATGATAAACTTAACTGATGAGTGTTCTGCTATCATTCAAAATGATTCACCTCCAAAGTTAAAGGATCCAGGGAGTTTCACTATACCTTGCAAAATCAACTCTATTTCTTTCAAGAAATCATGTGATTGGGTTCAAGTGTTAATCTAATACCTTTGTCTGTTTACAGGAAGCTGGGCTTAGGAGAGCTCAAACCGATTAACGTGTCGCTGCAGATGGCGGACAAGTCCATCAAGTACCCACATGGGATAGTTGAGGATGTACCATTCAAGGTTGATAAATTCACCATTCCGGTGGATTTCATTTTGTTGGATATAAAGGAATATGCGGACATGCCATTAATTCTAGGAAGACCATTCCTAGAAACTTGAAGGGCATTAATTGATGTCCAAGAAGGGAAGTTGATCCTCCGAGTAGGGAGGATCAAGTTGTTTTTTATATGTTTGAACACTACACACACTGAGCACCGACATTTTAATATCAGTATAGTTGATACACTGTCTGTTGATGCAACGCAGGTTAAGAGCAAGAAAAAAATGTGACTATTTCCATGGAAGTCAAGCTCACCATGAGCTGGACATTTCAAAGTTGTCGATGTTCTACCATTCGACACTATCAATCTGAGAGATGACAATGGAGCAATGTTCACGGTGAAAGAGAAGTGGTTACGACATTACCACATGGAGGACGGTAAATCGTCCCCCACTGGCCCTTGCGGTACTTGAGCTTACATGGTAAGAAGTCCAGCTTAGGACTATAACTCAAGAAATTTCTCTTCTCCCTTAGCTTTGTTTTGGTTTGTTTTTTGTTTGCTTTGTTTTTGTTTTGGTTTTTGTTTTTGTTTTGGTTTTTATTTTTGTTTTTGATTTTGGGTAGAGACTACATGTGTTGTCATGTGTTCCAACAATATGCCCCACGAGCTGAAGAGGAATTGGACGGCGATCACTAACAATCGTTGTCAAAAGGTAAATGCTTTGTCTTAATTTCCATGACCATTACATTGAGGACAATGCATAAATTAAGTTTGGGGGAGTGCATGACTATGTCATGCTTTTTCTTTGAGATTGTATCATTCTTTGAGCACCACGTGGTAGCGTTTATCGCGTACGCCCAAATTAACCCTCTCAAGTTAATAACAATAATGAATGTAGTAGCGTAAGTAGGGATCAATCCCACAGGGAATGATGTATTTTTCGTGTCAATAGTGACAACAAATATTAAAAAGGGGATTTTTTGAATTTATTACTACTACTAAGCAAAGTCTATGAAGTAAACTAATTAGCAAAATTAAATAAAGTGATTAAAATTATAAGAGAAAAGATATTCTTGGTTTTCAGTCGACTTTACCTTGGATTTATGCATTCAATCATCGATTATCACAAAAGATGTAATTTTTACTTGGATATTCACCATTAGAGATTCAACTCTTATCTTACCTTATGCCTAGTTACAATAGCTCAAGCGTTCTAAATTAACCCGTATATTATATCGATCAAAACAACAGCAGTTGAGATTAATATTAACAATAGCTTTCAATTCTAGTAAGAATGATGAACCTAGACAACATAATCCAAGCGTCTATGTTTAATATAGTTACGTGTTTTTCCTAAGAATTTAATAACACCAACAACAGACAATTATCAATCTTAGTTGCTTCAAAGGCCAAGCATTAGATTGCATGTAAAAATTATTAGATGGCCAATCTTATAATCAAAACACAACAATCATGGCATAAAAATCAAAAAAGCACATGATACTCACTAAAATCAATATAAGAACCTCAATCTCATGAAAAACATTAAATCCAAGGTATTGTCTTCCTTCAACCAAGAATCAAAGGTGTTTAGCCTTGCATAATCAAATCAAAAACAATAAAATCTACCCTACAAAACATCAAACTAATGATAAAAGAAATAGTTAATAAAGCGAAGCACGATTCCGGAGCGTCGCTTCCATTTTCGTTCTTCGAGTTGTACTTCAAAAAATGAGAGTAAAATTATTCTCATATTGAAAACTATGTTCTAAAGTTTGAATTCTCTCTCTAATGGCTGATAAATTCGAGTATATAGGCTTGGAGGCTGATGGAGTAGGTTAGATACCATGTAGGAAGGAAAGAAATCAAGTCTCCACACTTTCCAAAACTCTGCTGGCGTAGCTACGCCTCAAAATGGCGTAAATACGCCTGATGACGTGTTCAATTTCTGCCTTCCCGCGTAGATGGCGTATTTATGCCTCATAATGGTGTAGCTACGCCTACACATGCCGTAGCATTGGTTTATTTACGCCTCATAATGGCGTATTTACGCCTGTCTTCCATTTTTCTGGCGAGTTTCGTATTTTGGCCGTAACTTTCTCGTACAAACTCCGAATTCGATGAATCAGCTGTCCACGTGAAGATAACAGAAAGTTCTACAACTTCTTTATGGACCACATTTCCAAAACATGGCTCAAACATATATAAATTGGAGGAGAAATGAACAACATGTGTCTTGGATTCCAGTTTTTTCCTCTTTTCTTCAACTTTACTCCTTCTTTCATCATTTTAGCTTGATTTCTTCATTTTTCCTACTTTTACACAATTATACGATTTGGTAGCATATGTATCAATTTATCCATCAAAATATACCAAATCGTAGACAATTAAGCATACTAGATGTGCCTATTTCTAGTCACATCAAATACCCTCATACTTAAACTTTACTCGACCTCGAGTAAATCAGACAAAACTACAACCTTTTTGTTTGTCTCATAGCATCATAATAAAATAACTTGTTCTTACTTTAATGCCTCAATATTTTTAAACATGCATAGTAATGAAAGGTGGTGAAAAGTTAACAGTGGAACAAGTTCAATCCCTAAACATCTCATACTTAACAAAGCAGCGAACGTGCGTGTGTAGTCATAAACAAATGTCATATGCAAATTATAGATCCAACAAATGTAAACCTACAATAGTTCAAGTTGTACACCAACATAAGTATAAGCTCGCTTGCACACTCTTCTCCACTATCTTAGCCACTTGCAAACACAAATCAAGTAGGTCTTTATTAGCTTGTAGATTGTAGCTTGGCCTAGGTATTGGCTTATGAAAGAAACGGAAAAGATGCATCAAACAAGAGAGTATGGTGATATGCACAATAATTAGCTTCTCTTCTTGCATAATTTTTTTCAATGTAAACTTTAATCATTTTTTTTTCTTTTGTGCCTTGGCTCCCCTTGGAGTCATATTTTTATTAATTCTTTTCAAGGCATCCCTTTTCTTTCATGCATTTCATTCTTTTGACAATGAAGTTCAAAACATATGAATCAATGAATACATAAGTGCATGTGAATGAACACATCATACTCCCTTCAAAGGTGTGGGTTAAAATCATATTTGGTCTTATTAGGGACGGATGATAAGCTAGTCAAAGAATGTCGAATGGCAGTTGTTTGTATGCTTAGCATACAACCATTCTTTTGCATTAAAGCTCAAAAAGGGTACTAGTGATTGATTTTTTTTACATGGTAGGCTTGAAAGGCTCAAACGCATCAAAGATTGCCTATATCACTTTCATGTTTGCAAGTAGTCTAGACATACGCCTCAAAGAACATGTAAGTTCTATCATGTATTAGAGACTTCTTAAGACTATTACAAAGTTCACACAATCTTCACTAATCTGTGCACACTTCACAAGTCATGACAATAATGTGCTCAAAATATTCAATATGTTAAAGCACACTTTGCATTAGAGTTCAAAGTGTTCCAAGGTTAACAATTCACCGATGTTCAAAAACATGCATGCCATCAATTAGGTTTCATCATGGGCTAGTGATTCTAAGCATGCATTCACTATGAGCTCAAAATTTTCAAATTTTTTGATTTTTTTGTATTTTTGTAATAGGAAAGCAATAAACAAACAACTAATCTATAATAGGAAAGCAATAAACAAACCACTAATCCCTCTCCCATACTTAAATCTTACATTGTCCCCAATGTAAGGCAAAAATACAAGAGAAGATAAAAGTCTAAATATGAAAGCAATAAAAAAATAAAAAGGATAAGGAAAACTAACTCCCATTGGGTTGCCTCCCAAGCAGCGCTCTGTTTAACGTCGGTGGCCCGATGCCAGTCCTATATCAAGGTTGGTAATGTGATGTCGCTCTATCCTTCTTTTTCCACCTCAATATCTTCTTAAGTCCCTTGAATATCGGTTTGTTTGCCTTTGAGTGGCTGTCCCCAGTCTTTGTTACTCCTCCAGCATTTGTTGATTGTTCTGGTCTGTCCGAAGGGTGTTTCTTTTCAATGGAATGATCCTGTAACTGATAAGATAGATGGTCAACAGTATCACGAGTAGATAAGGAAGCAATTTTTATAGTATGAACATTATGCACAGGGCTCGAGTCCATATCTCTTTTGTCGTCAAGGCTATCAGTAGCCTTTCCCATCTCCCACAATTCATCATTATCAAAATCAGAATCATATTCATCATTTATATCAATAGCACAACTAGAATGCTCATGAGTTTTAATGGGTTCATAGATATTGAATTTTGCAATTTCACCATTAAACTCCATTGTTAACATGCCGTTATTCACATCGATCACATATTTTGATGTTTTCAATAATGGTCTCCCTAAAAGAATGGGGCTAGATAGATTACCATTTTCCATGTCTAAGATATAGAAATCGGCGGGAAAAACCAACCCCTAACCGTACAAGATAGTTACCACCTATCATACGACTTTCTAACTTCACTTCTTTTTTCTGGTCGTTCCGCTCTGTCGATCGATGGTAGTATAATTCTCTACATGCACAAGTATATCTTTTACTATTCCCCTAGGAATAATCGTGGACCTATCAGCTAATTGAATCACAGTATTAGTTCTTTTCAAAGGGTTTTAGTTGAGTATAGATTGAGTAAAGCATGACATCAATTGAAGATCCTAAGTCTAGCATTGCCTTCTCAATTCTAGTGTTTTTTATCACACAAGGTATAGAAAACATACCGGGGTCCTTACACTTTATGGGGATGCTTCGTTGGATGACCGTGGAAACATTCTCGCCTAGCTCTATCTTGGGGCACCCTTTGCGTTCCTTGCTCTTATCCGCCTTCCAAACTTCTCTTAAGAATCTTGCATATCGAGGCACTTTTATTATGGCATCATGTAGTGGGGCGTTCTCCTCGCAGCGTCGGAACGTCTCGTATAGTCCATTTATACCCTTGTCCTTCCAGTTCACCTTCAATGCAAGGGGGAATGGGGGTTCATCTTCATCTCTTTCACATCTTCTCTTCCGGGTGGCATCAGTACAACTTTCTCCTTATCTTCATCGTTACTCGTCTTCAAAGTGATTGCACTCACATTCTCCCTTGGGTTTACCTCAAACTCTGAAGGTAGTTCATTTGATACTCTCGCTTCAATCTTGTTTAGCAAAGTTGCCAATTGTCCCATTTGCATAGTTAGGCTCTGGATGCTCGCCCTCGTTTCCTGTTGAAATTGCAGGCTATTTTCAGCAATAACTTTAATAATATTTTCTAACCTGTCAGAAGGGGCGTTCATGGGCGGTGGTGGAGGTCTCTGATATGGCAGTCTATCGGGTCGAGGTTGGTGCATCTGTGGGTTCCCATATCCTTGGTTCGGATGGTCCCTCCAACCTTGATTGTAGTTGTTCGATGGATTGTCATAGCTCTTTTGTGGGGGGCCCGGAAATCCTCCCGCTGCATTCACGTGCTCAGTGGATGTCTCTTGTAGTGAAGGACATGCGTCAGTGGGATGGTTCACAGCTAGACAGATTCCACATGGCTTCATCTTCTCCGCATTGCCTCATGCAAGATTACACACAAGAAAGTTAAGTCTATCAGTTGTGGTTCCAGATTGGATACATTTACCTCTTTTCTTGGCGGTTGTCCATGGCGAACATGTCCAAATTGTTGGGAGTTGGCAGCCATGTTTGCTATCAAGTTCATTGGCTCCTCCGCTGTCTTATCAATAAAAGCTCCTCCGCTCGCCGCATCCACTAAGTTCATGTCCCCAGAAAGTAAACATTCATAGAAATATTGAATTAAAAGGTGTTCACTTATCTGATGTTGTGGGCCGCTCGCACACAACTTCTTAAAACGTTCCCAGTACTCATGCAATGACTCCTTCTGGTATTGCTTCACACCATAGATCTCTTTCCTTATGTTAGTCGCCGTTGAAGCTGGAAAGTACTTCTCAAGGAAGACTCTTTGCAAATCCGTCAACGTGGTGATTGATCCGGAGGGTAAGTAGAATAGTCAATCCTTAGCAACATCCTTTAGAGAAAATGGAAAGGCCCGTAGTTTGATTTGCTCCTCCGTAACGCCAGCTGGCTTCATAGTATTGCATACTACGTGGAATTCCATCAAATGCTTGTGCGGGTCTCACCTGCAAGACCATGAAAAGATGGCAATAAGTGAATCAGTCCAGATTTAAGTTCGAAATTTACGTTATTTGCGAGACCAGGGAAAGTGATGCAGAGATATTGTTGATCCAAGTTAGGATTCGCCAACTGCCTCAAGCTTTGATTTGTAACCATCGTGTTCCTCTTTTCTTCTTCCTCAAGTAACCTTGCTTCTCTTCTTCTCCGATGTAGTGTCCTCTCGATCTCAGGATCGTAGTAAAAATCTCTTTGTGATCAGAGGGTTCACCTGTACTCATCAACAAACCATAGTAGTAGTGCGGGATAACAACTAAAATAAAATAAAATAAAAAATTAAAACGAAATTATACCAATACCTTCCTCGGCAACGGCGCCAAAATTTGGTATGGTTTATCGCGTACGCCCAAATTAACCCTCTCAAGTTAACAACAGTAATGAATGTAGTAGCGTGAGTAGGGATCGATCCCACAGGGAAGGTTGTATTTTTCGTGTCAATAGTGCCAACAAATATTAAAAAGGGGATTTTTTGAATTTATTACTACTACTAAGCAAAGTCTATGAATTAAACTAATTAGCAAAATTAACTTAAGTGATTAAAATTATAAGAGAAAAGTGATTCTTGGTTTTCAGTCAACTTTACCTTGGATTTATGCATTCAATCATCGATTATCACATAAGATGTAATTTTTACTTGAATATTCATCATTAGAGATTCAACTCTTATCTTACCTTATGCCTAGTTAAAATAGCCCAAGAGTTCTAAATTAACCCATATTGTTATATCGATCAAAACAACAGCAGTTGAGATTAATATTAACAATAGCTTTCAATTCTAGTAAGAATGATGAACCTAGACAACATAATCCAAGCGTCTATGTTTAATATAGTTACGTGTTTTTCCTAAGAATTTAATAACACCAACAACAGACAATTATCAATCTTCGTTGCTTCAAAGGCCAACCATTAGATTGCATGTAAAAATTATTAGATGGCCAATCTTATAATAAAACACAACAATCATGGCATAAAAATCAGAAAAAGCACATGATACTCACTAAAAATCAATATAAGAACATCAATCTCATGAAAAACATTAAATCCAAGGTATTGTCTTCCTTCAACCAAGAATCAAAGGTGTTTAGCCTTGCATAATTAAATCAAAAATAATAAAATTTACCCTAGAAAACATCAAACTAATATAAAAGAAATAGTTACTAAAGCGAAGCACGATTCCGGAGCGTCGCTTCCATTTTCGTTCTTCGAGTTGTACTTCAAAAATTGAGAGTAAAATTATTCTCCTATTTAAAACTATGTTCTAAAGTCTGAATTCTCTCTCTAATGGCTGATAAATTCAAGTATATAGGCTTGGAGGCTGATGGAGTATGGTAGATAGCATGTAGGACAGAAAGAAATCGAGTTTTTACTCCTTCTTTCATCATTTTAGCTTGATTTCTTCATTTTTTCCTACATTTAGACAAATATACGATTAGGTAGCAAATGTATCAATTTATCCATCAAAATATACCAAATCATAGACAATTAAGCATAATAGATGTATCTATTTATAGTCACATCACCCCGAGCACAAACACTTAGGCAATTTTTCAGGTTTAAACGTGGACCAAACATTCCGATCCCACGAGTAAACTAATAAAATTCAGAACAAGCTCGATCATCTCGAGCACAAACAATTAGGCAATTTTTTAGGTTAAATGTGAACCAAACATCCGATCCCACGAGTAAACTAATAAAATTCCGAACAAGCTCGATCATCCCGTTTACAAAAACTTGGGCAATTCGTTAGGTTTAAACGTGGACCAAACATCCTGATCCCACAAGTAAACTAATAAATTTTGAACAAGCTCGCTACCCCGAGCACAAACACTTAGGCAATTTTTTAGGCTTAAACGTAGACCAAACATCCCGTTCCAACGAGTGAAATAATAAAATTACGAACAAGCTCGATCATCCCGTTTACAAACACTTGGGAAAACTTTTAGGTTTAAACATGGACCAAACATCATGATCCCACGAGTAAACTAATAAAATTCTGAACAAGCTCGCTACCCCGAGCACAAACACTTAGGCAATTTTTTAGGGTTAAACGTGGACCAAACATCACGATCCCACAAGTAAACTAATAAAATTCCGAACAAGCTCGCTGTAAGGAATCCAACAAGCAATATACGAAGCGGAATTAAAAAAAATATGGATTCCCTGACCATGGACCTAATACAAATGAGTTCATATCGGATAAAGGATCAAAGTTCTCACCCTTGTAGCGTGTTTGAGCAGATTCCACGAAGCAGCACCACGTCCAACGCCTCCTTCGAGTCACTAGCAAAACTTATCAAGTTTTGCCTCAACGGTATCCACACGATCAAATCGGGTGAAGGGATAGTCTAAGAACAAGTTGCTAGACTCGTTCTTAAACCGGAACAAGAAGCACACTCGATTCACAATCGAATGAACGCGGAATTCACCAAGAACCACACTGCTATGAAGAAGCCGAGAGCTCAAGTGGTGATAGCGGCCGTGAGCTTCAAGAATGTAGGTTGGAATGATTTCAAAATTGTCTAACAATCAATTATATCAAAGTTATTAAAAGGGCTTAATTAAGTTCAAGACTTTCTCAAAGTCTTATGGGCCCAAACCCATGATTTAATTAAGTTCTTTTAATCATTCAATTAAGACTCCTCTTAATTAATTAATTCATCCAATGAATTTAATTTCCCTTCTCGATTTAATCTTTTGTGCGACCCGATAGAATCTTGTAATGTTGGCAGTAACATAAAATCTCATTTTATGTCGCAAGCAATGAGCGGTATCTAGCAACACATCAATGCTACCCAAATTACAAGAATGTCAATGACTCGACATAACCTAGGAACCGTGATAATATTAATCATGTAACTTAATCCCTTTGTCCTTTGTGTTTAGATTGAACACGAGTAATGGAATAGTCATACTCGTATATTCAATCTCTATTTCTTGATCCCCAAGTAGAACTAGAATAAACGAATAAGCTCGATATCTCATATCGACTCATTCGAGCATGGCCATGCATTTTAGTCTTACTTGATCAAGGGCCCAAACACTTCTCCTGTTATATAGGAGGGACAAATCCTATCTCGATCAATCAACATCCCTCTACATAGTTCGTAGTGTATCCAATAGTTGCCTTTATAGTATACCCTGTTACAGGTAACGTTTGACAATATCAAGATACATAACTCCTTATGTTGGGATCTCTGATAATCACAAGTCGTAAGGATTACATACATTATTATCACTATGAGAATTGCTTATGACGCTCATATAACTATCCATGTAGCATTCTCATGGTGGGTCTGTCCAGTACACCGTTCTCTAACATGTACCCATGTGTTGATTTGATATCTCATATCAATGAACAATTCATCAATCAACACATACTAGTCTCTATGTATTATCATTATCCCAATTCATGATAATACTTGACTAGGGACAATGTTTAAGAATAATACAGTATTATTCTAAGGACATTAACATATATATTAATTCACATTGCACAGTTAAACGAATAATATATAATAATGAATTGCCATTCATAAAATCATAAACATTGTATGTCAAAACAATCATCCAATGACATGTCTTAGGGCATATCCCAACAAATCTCCCACTTGCACTAAGACCACTCAGACATATACCTAATGCCTAGAGATCTAGTATGACGATCATGCTTCTGCTGTGACAGTGGCTTCGTCAATGGGTCAGATACGTTATCATCTGTTGGTACTTTGCATATTTTAACATCTCCCCTTTCAACGATTTCTCGAATGAAATGAAAGTGCCGAATTATATGCTTGGATCTTTGGTGAGATCTAGGTTCCTTAGCTAATGCGATCGCTCCATTGTTGTCACAATAGAGTTCTATCGGATCTTTAATGCTAGGCACCACTCCAAGTTCACAAATGAACTTCCTAATCCAAACAGCTTCATTCGCTGCATCCGATGCAGCAATATACTCAGCTTCTATTGTAGAATCGGCTACTGTCTCTTGCTTTGAACTCTTCCAGCTTACAGCACCTCCATTTAGGCAATACACATATCCTGATTGTGATCGAAAATCATCTTTGTCGGTTTGGAAACTTGCATCAGTGTAACCAATTACATTGAGCTCTTCCTCACCTCCATAAATCAAGAATGTATCCTTAGTCCTTCTCAAGTACTTCAGGATATTCTTGACTGCAATCCAGTGACTTTCACGTGGATAAACTTGATATCTGCTCGTCATGCTCAAAGCATACGAGACATCGGGACGAGTACATATCATGGCATACATGATAGATCCAATAGCTGACGCATATGGAATCTTACTCATGCGTTGTCTCTCATCTGGTGTTGAAGGACACTGTTCCTTCGAGAGATATATACCATGTGTCATTGGCACGGATCCTTTCTTTGATTCTTGCATGCTAAACCTTTTAAGCACTTTGTCTATGTATGTACTTTGACTTAGGCCACGAAGCCTTCTCGATCTATCTCTATAGATCTTGATTCCTAATACATAGGTGGCTTCTCCCAAGTCTTTCATCGAAAAGCAATTCCCTAGCCAAATCTTTACAGATTGTAAGGCAGGGATATCATTCCCAATGAGAAGTATGTCATCTACATACAATATTAGGAAGATAATTATGCTCCCACTGACCTTCTTGTAGACACAAGGTTCATCTACGTTTTTGATGAAACCAAACTCTTTGACTGCTTCATCAAAACGAAGATTCCAACTCCGAGAAGCTTGCTTCAATCCATAAATGGATCGTTGTAGCTTGCATATCTTTCCAGCATCCTTTGGATCGACAAAACCCTCGGGCTGTGTCATGTACACATCCTCAAGCAGATTTCCATTAAGGAAAGCTGTTTTGACATCCATCTGCCAGATTTCATAATCATGAAATGCAGCTATTGCAAGTAAGATCCTAATGGATTTAACCATGGCAACTGGTGAAAATGTTTCATCATACTCAATACCATGAATTTGTTTGAAACCTTTTGCAACCAGTCGACATTTATAGGTTTGTACATTACCATCCATGTCGATCTTTTTCTTGAAAATCCATTTGCACCCTATGGGTCGTACCCCTTCAGGGCGTCAACCAAAGTCCATACTTGGTTTGCATACATGGATTCCATCTCAGATTTCATGGCCTCTTGCCATTTCTCAGAATCAGTGCCCATTATAGCTTGTTGATAAGATGACGGCTCATCCTCATCAATAAGTAGTAAGTCACCTTGTTGAGTCATAAGAAATCCATATCTCTGTGGCTCCTGGTGTTCTCTTACAGACCTACGCTGGGCTTGTGTCTCTTGAGCAGGCATTTTATCCACAACGTCTTGTGGTGTATGTTCTGTTTCCATCTCAATATCATGTTCAATGTTTTCATGTGGTTGAACTTCACTAAGTTCTATTTGTCTCCCACTGGTTTTTCTAGAAATAAATTCTTTTTCAAGAAAGACACCAGTCTGAGCAACAACTACTTTGTTCTCGATGGGATAATAGAAATAGTATCATTTTGTTTCCTTAGGATACCC
This sequence comes from Haberlea rhodopensis, assembly GCA_907163345.1. NCBI lineage: Eukaryota > Viridiplantae > Streptophyta > Magnoliopsida > Lamiales > Gesneriaceae > Haberlea > Haberlea rhodopensis. Next base: position 11,889,951 of record CAJQUN010000013.1, read on the forward strand.
CACAAATAAACATTTATCAGATTTGGGTCCAAGTTTGTTAGTGGCGTGACGTCTAACGAAAGCCTCACAACCCCAAATCTTCATAAAAGACATACTAGGATGCTTCCCAGTCCATATCTCATATGGTCTCTTTTCCACTGATTTAGATGGAACACGGTTCAGTATGAATATTGTTGTTTCCAAAGCATGTCCCCAAAAGGATATCGGAAGATCTGCATGACTCATCATTGATCTAACCATGTCCAACAAGGTTCGATTTCTCCTCTCGGATACACCATTCCATTGTGGAGTATACGGAGGAGTGAGTTGTGGGACTATCCCACACTCCTTTAGATAGTCATGAAACTCTTGGCTTAAGTATTCACCTCCTCGATCTGATCGAAGGATTTTGATACTTTTGCCAAGTTGGTTTTGTACTTCATTCTTGAAATCTTTGGACTTTTCAAAGGTTTCATGCTTATGCTTCATTAGGTACACATACCCATATCTACTGAGGTCATCAGTAAATGTAACGAAGTCTTGAAAACCACCTCTAGCTTGTGTACTTATTGGCCCACATACATCACTATGTATTAGTCCTAATAAAACATTTGCCCTTTCAACATGTCCCTTGAAAGGGGCTTTAGTCATCTTGCCCATTAAACAAGATTCACATGTTTCATATGATTCAAAATCAAATGAATCCAAAACTCCATCCTTATGAAGTTTTGATATGTGTTTCTCGTTTATGTGGCCCAAGCGACAATGCCAGAGATAATTTGGATTAGAATAATTATTTTTAATCTTTTAGTATTTATGTTATAGACATGCATATCAAGATTTAATACATAAAGATCATTAATCATTTGTGCACTAGCATAAAACATATCATTTAAATAAATGGAACAACAGTTGTCCTTTATCATAAATGAAAATCCACACTTGTCCAAACAAGAAATAAAAATAATATTTTTAGTAATAGATGGCACAAAATAACAGTCTTTTAAAATCAACGATAAACCAGAAGGTAAAGCTAAACAATAATCTCCTATAGCTAATGCAGCAACTCTTGCTCCATTTCCAACTCGGAGATCAACTTCACCTTTCGCCAACGTCCTACTCCTTTTTAGATCCTGCACATTTACACAAATGTGAGATCCACATCCAGTATCTAATACCCATGATGAAGAAGTAGATAAATTGACTTCTATACAAAATACCTGAAGTGGAAGTCACACTTCTTTTCTTGAGATCCTCCAGATAAACTTTGCAATTTCTTTTCCAATGACCGGTCTCACCGCAATGGAAACAGTTCCCTTCTTTTGCTACTCCTCCCTTTGGTTTTAGTGCAGAAGCATGTGGCTTAGACTTAACAAGAACCTTCTTGTTCTTCTTGAAGCTCTTAGCTTTAGTCTTTCATTTGCTCTTATTCACAATAAGAACATTCGTAGGTTTAGACTTTTTGCTGTTTGCTTCAAAGGTTCTAAGCATGCCAAGTAATTGTGGTAGAGTCTTTTCAATTTCAATCATATTGTAATTTAAGACAAATTGACAGAAGCTTTCAGGCAACGATTGTAAGATCACGTCAGTGGCCAACTCTTGGTCCAAAGGAAAACCCAGCTTCTCCAGATTCTCAATGTACCCAATCATCTTAAGCACATGAGTTCCAACTATGCTTCCTTCTACCATTCTACACTGGAACAACGCTTTAGAGACGTCATACCTCTCTTGTCTTGCTTGTTGTTGGTACAGTTGCTTTAGATGCTCGATCATATCGAACGCCTCAATTTCCTCATTTTGCTTCTGAAGCTCAGAGTTCATGGTGGCAAGCATAAGGCACCCAACATCAAGTGTTTTGATGCTTCTTGTAAGCATCTTTATCGGTTTTAGCAGCCGTCAAGGAGGTTCCTCAGCGGGTAAGGGTTCCTCTAGGACATATTGCTTCTTTTCTTGCTTGAGGACAATCCTCAAATTCCTATACCAGTCTAGGAAATTTGTCCCATTAAGTTTGTCCTTCTCAAGGACCGATCGCAATGATAATGTGCTAGTATTGTTGTTTGTTGCCATGGATATCTACAATATAAATATGCAAAATAAGTTTATGATTTTAATCATTTAATATGGTCTTATATTAAATGACACTCCCACTATTTTGTTTAAAATTATCAACCCTCGAAACCTTTAGTGGGCCACGATCCATATTTCACCTAATCTTGAGTTAGCTTTGGCTAATCGCCCAAGACTCGGTTATTTAGGTAGACAACACTTTGTCAATTACATCACATGTAATTCTTGGATAGTTGGACGAACAACACTTTGTTCAAATTCATCAAATGAATTATTATCCAACCTATGCCTCTAGGTTCCCAATCCTATTGAGATAACCTAGTTAAGTCATACCCAATTTAAAGTAAAGCGGATATCACTATTACCCTTTCGCGCCTTACCAAGATTGCCACGGTGCTTTGCTTTGGAAAACCCACACATGTTCAATCGAAGTCTTGACAAGTACTTTTAATTTTGGAAGGCATCTAAAACTTAATATTTTAGAGGGATTTATTGATCTCATGATTTTATTATTGATAATTTAAAATATGCCACTACATATACGCATATACATATCTACATATATGTATAATAAAATTATCAATCTAAAACATAAGATAAATCATGCATCAACATACATAAATTAACGTGACATGGTTATAGCCCCTACTAGCGATTTTCTCAAGCCAATGAGAAAATCCTAAGAGTCAACCTAAGGTAACTTCACAAGCACCTTCCTTTGGCTCCAAATTGTGAATGGCCTCCTCTCCCGGCACCAAGCTACATCTTCATTGATCACCATCAATAAAATAATCTATACTATATAATATTTACAAATATAGAGAATTCCTCGATTCACATTCGAGGGGAACATAGGGGAGGGATAACATTTTGAGAAAAATAGAGAAGGCACGACTCGCAGGTTGTATTATAAATTACAAACATTCACAAATCCTATCTAATAGGTCAAAGGGCTATAACCATGCACCATGCTCAAACAACAAATAAAACATGCTATATCATTTAATTAATTAAATTCTAAACGTTTTAAAATTTAATTCTAATTAAAACTGTAAAATAAAATTTTGAGAAATCATCGTACGCTCGGGACATCACATGCCACGAACTAAAGCGACTAAACCATGAACCATCATGGTTCGAACCATCATGGACCACGGCTGGACCAATCATGGGCCTAGGGTTCGAAACCCTAGCCCACGACTTGGTCCGAGCCACTTGAGCGAGCGAGCGGCCTCTCAAGACCTAGCCCATGCGCCGTCTAGTGTCTCCATCGAGCCAATGCGTCCGAAACGTTGGAATTTGATTAGCCACGAGTCACAGTCAGGCCATGCACGGTGGTGACTCAACCATCTCGAGCCAAGGGTTCGAAACACCCTAGCTCTCACGTGGTGAAGCCGTTATACCATGCATGCGTGAACCATTATCGAGCCAAAGAGTTCAAAACTCTAGCCACGTCTCGACACCTCCATGCACGAACATGAGCCACAACGACTAGATCATCTCAAGCCAAGGGTCCGAAGCATCCTAGCTCTCACGTGGTGTAGCCGTGGGTCAAGTGCATAAGTGGTGGTGGCCGAAAACAATTGAATGGATTCGATTATTCGCTTCGTGTATAGTATACATTAAACATCAACTATATCAAATATAATTTCATGATAATTTCATAAACTTAATTTAATCATATCATATATGATTATATACAGTTTTAATAGCATGCAATATAATCCTAAATGATTAAAACAATTTAACCACATAAATCCGATATGAGCCTTGTACACGGCTCTGATACCACTGTAAGGAATCCAACAAGCAATATACGAAGCGGAATTAAAAAAAATATGGATTCCCTGACCATGGACCTATACAAATGAGTTCATATCGGATAAAGGATCAAAGTTCTCACCCTTGTAGCGTGTTTGAGCAGATTCCACGAAGCAGCACCACGTCCAACGCCTCCTTCGAGTCACTAGCAAAACTTATCAAGTTTTGCCTCAACGGTATCCACACGATCAAATCGGGTGAAGGGATAGTCTAAGAACAAGTTGCTAGACTCGTTCTTAAACCGGAACAAGAAGCACACTCGATTCACAATCGAATGAACGCGGAATTCACCAAGAACCACACTGCTATGAAGAAGCCGAGAGCTCAAGTGGTGATAGCGGCCGTGAGCTTCAAGAATGTAGGTTGGAATGATTTCAAAATTGTCTAACAATCAATTATATCAAAGTTATTAAAAGGGCTTAATTAAGTTCAAGACTTTATCAGAGTCTTATGGGCCCAAACCCATGATTTAATTAAGTTCTTTTAATCATTCAATTAAGACTCCTCTTAATTAATTAATTCATCCAATGAATTTAATTTCCCTTCTCGATTTAATCTTTTGTGCGACCCGATAGAATCTTGTAATGTTGGCAGTAACATAAAATCTCATTTTATGTCGCAAGCAATGAGCGGTATCTAGCAACACATCAATGCTACCCAAATTACAAGAATGTCAATGACTCGACATAACCTAGGAACCGTGATAATATTAATCATGTAACTTAATCCCTTTGTCCTTTGTGTTTAGATTGAACACGAGTAATGGAATAGTCATACTCGTATATTCAATCTCTATTTCTTGATCCCCAAGTAGAACTAGAATAAACGAATAAGCTCGATATCTCATATCGACTCATTCGAGCATGGCCATGCATTTTAGTCTTACTTGATCAAGGGCCCAAACACTTCTCCTGTTATATAGGAGGGACAAATCCTATCTCGATCAATCAACATCCCTCTACATAGTTCATAGTGTATCCAATAGTTGCCTTTATAGTATACCCTGTTACAGGTAACGTTTGACAATATCAAGATACATAACTCCTTATGTTGGGATCTCTGATAATCACAAGTCGTAAGGATTACATACATTATTATCACTATGAGAATTGCTTATGACGCTCATATAACTATCCATGTAGCATTCTCATGGTGGGTCTGTCCAGTACACCGTTCTCTAACATGTACCCATGTGTTGATTTGATATCTCATATCAATGAACAATTCATCAATCAACACATACTAGTCTCTATCTATTATCATTATCCCGATTCATGATAATACTTGACTAGGGACAATGTTTAAGAATAATACAGTATTATTCTAAGGACATTAACATATATATTAATTCACATTGCACAGTTAAACAAATAATATATAATAATGAATTGCCATTCATAAAATCATAAACATTGTATGTCAAAACAATCATCCAATGACATGTCTTAGGGCATATCCCAACAAATCTCCCACTTGCACTAAGACCACTCAGACATATACCTAATGCCTAGAGATCTAGTATGACGATCATGCTTCTGCTGTGACAGTGGCTTCGTCAATGGGTCAGATACGTTATCATCTGTTGGTACTTTGCATATTTTAACATCTCCCCTTTCAACGATTTCTCGAATGAAATGAAAGTGCCGAATTATATGCTTGGATCTTTGGTGAGATCTAGGTTCCTTAGCTAATGCGATCGCTCCATTGTTGTCACAATAGAGTTCTATCGGATCTTTAATGCTAGGCACCACTCCAAGTTCACAAATGAACTTCCTAATCCAAACAGCTTCATTTGCTGCATCCGATGCAGCAATATACTCAGCTTCTATTGTAGAATCGGCTACTGTCTCTTGCTTTGAACTCTTCCAGCTTACAGCACCTCCATTTAGGCAATACACATATCCTGATTGCGATCGAAAATCATCTTTGTCGGTTTGGAAACTTGCATCAGTGTAACCAATTACATTGAGCTCTTCCTCACCTCCATAAATCAAGAATGTATCCTTAGTCCTTCTCAAGTACTTCAGGATATTCCTGATCCTACGAGTAAACTAATAAAATTCCGAACAAGCTTGTTACCCCGAGCACAAACACTTAAGCAATTTTTTAGGTTTAAACATGGACCAATCATCCCGATCTCACAAGTAAACTAATAAAATTCTGATCAAGCTCGATCATCCCTAGCACAAACACGTGGGCAATTTTTTTGGTTTAAACGTGGACCAAACATCCCGATCCATCGAGTAAACTAATAAAATTCTTAACAAGCTCGCTACCCCGAGCACAAACACTTGGGCGCTTTTTTAGGTTTATATTTGGACCAAACATCTCGATCACACGAGTAAACTAATAACATTCCGAACAAACCTTATAAACACTTTATTTGTTTGATATTAAATTCATAAGTAAAGGCAATAATCAAAACATCATATGGAATATTTATTTAAATTATGAACATTCCAAGACCTTACTAACTCACGACCTTCTTGATCCTCTAGTTTGTATGATCCTCGTTCGATCACAACTTTCACTTTATAAGGTCCCACCCACTTTGGTGTCAATTTTTTCACGTTGCCAGCTGGATTAGTTCTTCGTAACACCAAATCTTCGACCTGGAATGTTGGGTAAACTCTTCGGTTATATGCATTAGTGATCTTTATCTTGTACGTCTCAACTCGTGTAGCAGCTCTTTCCTTTAAATCGTCCACCCCATCTAACTAGTTTTCTCATATCTTCATTATGCTCAGGATTGTAACACTATACCCGAAGAGATTCTACTCAAATCTCAGCTGGGATAAGGGCTCCTGACCCATACACTAGACTATATGGTGTTTCTCCCGTAGACACCCAAGATGTTGTTCGATATGCCCGAGATGATTTCCTCATTAAATGCTCCATTTCTTGGACCGAAGTGCATTGTAGGAAAGGGGTTGAGATGCTCTTTTTGAACAGCTTGCCTTCTATCAGTACAAAACGATTCTCCATTCTCTTCACCCGAGCAGACTCTTTCGGATCAGATGGCAAAACCTTAGTCTTCAGGAATTTAATGATATGTTCTCGCCATTCTACTATAATACATGGTTCAAGATTCATTGTGCTATTAACATATATATGCGAGACCAAGATCTCTTGTACTAACACATTTATGTTCTTCCATTCGTGGATTGAGCTAGCCAGTTTGGCCAGCTCATCAGCTCAGTTATTTTCTTCTCTAGGCACCTGTGTTAATTTCACTTCCTGGAATTGACTCATCAATGTCTGAACGATTTTCACGTACTTCTTCAATTTTTCTTTTTTTACTTTATCCATTCCATTCACTGTTGAACCACAAGCATGGAGTTCATAAATGTAATTCGAAGGCCCGAGATGAGAGCTTCAAATTCAGCTTCATTATTTGAGGAATGAAACCCGAACTAGATGGCTAGTTTAATTTCTTCTCCTTCAGGACTAATGAGCACGACACCAGCACCGCTTCCCAACTGAGTAGACGATCCATCTACATATAGATTCCGCTCCTTTTCTTCGGGGATATGGATCACCTCTACCATAAAATCCAACAACGCTTGAGCCTTGATGGTAGTTCGGGCCTGGTAAGTAATTTCGTACTCACTCAACTCGGTGGCCCATTTCACCATTCGCCCTGATATCTATGCTTTAGATAATAGCTTTCCCAAGGGAGTGCTTGTCACCACCATGAAGGGATGAGACAAAAAGTATGGCCGGAGTCTTCTTGTTGTAGTTATGAGGGCTAAAGCCATTTTTTTTCCAATTTTAGGGTACCTATGTCCTGCCCCTTGCAGTGCTTTGCTGACATTGGTTGTTGTTGCCCCGACTTCTCTGACCAATATCGAGCTGATGAGCTCTTCGGTCACGATAGAGAGATGTGAGGGTCTCAGCCTGCCCGGGTTTGAAAGCCATGTAGGAAAACTAATTTCCTGCACGTGCTCCTCTTTCAACAATTCTTCAACTTGCTTAGCAATTGCATCCTTCTCGGGTCCAAAATACATCAGCTTCTGCTTGATTTCCCGAGCATTAGGATCAATGTTGAAATGGTGCTCGGCAATTTCAGGCTTTACCCCGACCAGGTCAGCAGTATTCCAAGCGAGCATGTCCACATTCTGATTCAAGCAGTCAGTCACTTTTCTTTGTAATTCTGATCTAACTGGGAACCCACTCTGGTGGTCTTAGTCGGGTGGCCCAGCTCAATTATGAGAAATTCCTCCGCAGGAACTACTCTTTCTTCAACCTCATCAAGCTTTTCTCGTTTCCTCTTACTATTGTCTCCTCGTTCGTCAGCCTCTTTCTTCCGTCCCTTCTCCTGCCTCAACTCCTGCACATAGCATTTCCTCGAGGAACTTTGATCTCCTCGTACTTGTCCAACTTCCTCACATATTGGGAATTTCGTCGTCAGGTGATAAGTGGACGCCACTGCCTAAAAAGCAACTAGGGCTGGTCGCCCAAAATTATGTTGTACTATGAAGGAGCATCTACTATGAGAAAGTTGATCATCTTAGTCTTCATCCTCGGTTTCTTCACCCTCTTTAACTGGTAAAGAAACTTGCCCCATCGGACTTACAATCTCTCCAGCGAATCCATGAAGAGAAGTGTTCACCCTTTGTATGATTACGCTCTCCAATTCCATCTGGGTCAACGTACTTAGGAAAAGCACGTCAGCCGAACTTCCTGTTTCCACAAAGATTCTTAGCACATTATAATTGGCTACCGTGGCAAAAATAACCAATGCATCATCATGGGACAAATGGATTCCTTGCATATCTTCAGGCCCGAAAGCAATGGATGGCCATGTTGAAGTGTTATTCGGGGCAATTGACATCACTTGCAGCTTCCGAGCATAACGATTTCTTGCGCGATTAGAGTATGCCCCTGATATTCCACCAAAAATCATATGTATAGTTCCTTGGTTAGGAACATTGTTTGGGGCCACCTCCCCCACAGCTTGGATGTCATCCTCCCCTTCCTTTCTTCTCTGATTGCCCACGGTACTAGCCTAAGTGCTCCCCTCCACGGATTAGCATTATTCCAAGGAGGTGGATTATTGCAAATTGATCCATCACAAGATTCTTGCCTTCCCCCAAATCTGTTAACTCCTCTTCCTCGAAAATATCCTCCTCGGAATTGTTCTCCTCGGAAATGTCCACCTCGACCTCTCTTTGGCCCCATTTGATTCATGGCTACTTCTTGCGGAGGTCTCATCTGGAAGTATTGCTCGAAACTCCTTTTCGACTGTTCCAATTGTTTATCCCTTAGATTTAGCTCATTTCCTGGTTTCGCCTCTTTGCTTTGTTTCATTTTCTGGGCTTCTTCTAAATTAATATATTTAGAAGCTCTTCCCAGCAACTCGTCGGTAATCAGAGGGTGGTTTTTTTAGCTAAGGATCTGAACAGATCTCCTTCTCATAGCCCATGAGTAAAGGCGTTAATGAGTATCTCTGAGGTAACATGAGGGACGTCAAGGCATGCTTGATTGAATCTTTTCAGGAAGTCCCAAAGAGACTCGTTTTCTGTCTGCTTGAGTCCGAACAAACTGAGGGTTGTTCTTTTGCAAATTCTGATGCTCGCGAATTGATGTAAGAACAGCGACTGAATTTCAGGAATGAATCCATGATCTCCGATCAGTTTATTAAACCAAGACTGAGCAGCCCCGACTAGGGTACTCAGAAAAACTCGACACTTCACTCCATCTGTAAGTTGGTGAAGGAGCAAAGCATTCTCAAATCGTGACAAATATATAGTAAGGGATCGTCGACAACTTCAGGAGCAAATTGTGTGCTCCTCCATACTGGATAGATATGTCCTTTCATCTTGTTGCACATCTGCTGTAACTCATCTTTAAGATCCTCCATCTGATGGTACAAAGTTTTATCACTTTCTTCGCCCATCTGACTGGAGAGATCCTTAATCTCCTTCGCATTCTCTTTCTGTCCTTTTGAAGAAGCCAGACCTTCTTCCTCTTCAGTGGTTCTCTCTTGCTGGGGCGGAGTCATAAATTGCTTCATAACTTCCCCCACGTTTTTGCAATTACTTCAGTTAATTGTTCCATAGGCATTCCCCTAGTAGGAAAAGCTTGAGGAATGTTTTGAGATGATTCCACATCATCTTCTTCTCCTTCACGCACCGGGGACAATATGAAGGGGAATTTGGTATATACCCCCTTGAACCTTGTCCGCGGCCTTTACTTCCATGTCTTCAACGTCTTAGCTCGAAATATTTCCCATAGACGGCGCCGATGATGTGATCTTAAATTCTCTGTGTTCGGATAGAGTGTGTGTGACAAAAAATTAATAAGAGACACCAAAAAAATTTACGTGAAAAACTCTCAAGAATGTAGGAAAAACCACGGGACCTAGTCTAGTAAAATTTTTTCACTATAAATATTGATATGTTACTGGACTTTGACACGAAATATAAATAACAAACTTTTAAACAAGAATACTAGAAAAATATAGGAAAAGACCGAACAGACTTTGATATGCTTTTTTCGGAGTCTTTTCTTGCCTCAAAAGTCCAACCACTTACAATGAAACCATAGGTGTGTATTTATAGTGTTAATCCCGGTGAGTGGCATGCGAGAAAAGACGTGTCCGAGAAATCCACGTGCCATTAACGCAAGTTCGTCCGCACACGTTAATTTGTCAGTTATGTCTGGGTCTTCCGCTATAGTTTTGACCAAAAAGCCGAGCAGGGTTTAATAGTGTCCGGCTACCGTGTGCTCGGGGTTCTGTCCTCGGGATATTTCTGTTCGGTACTTGCGGGGGATTTTGCCCAAGAAAACAGATTCATCATATGACATCAACGTCCACTCTGCAATGTACTTAAAAAAAATCCAATCATGTTAGATGAGTAGTGATATAATATGCGGTTATTTTCAAAGTTTTCAAGCATCAAATCCAAGCTATCAATTTTATGCGATCTATCTTTTCACTTATCTTACATCCGCCATGATCGATCTCAAATCTGGATAAAGAAATAGAGTTATGTTTTATTACGCTTAGATTAAAAAGATTCATAGACCCGGCTTTATATAGTGAGATATACACTTGATTAGTTGATGTTTTCATGATAATAATTTTATTTCCTCTTCTTTGTCTTTTCATAATACAAATGCAAAAACTCATGTGACTTGAACTTATCCCACCTTTGGATCTAAAGGAAACGAGGAGGCAATCACCCGAATTGACTTGAAATTGTACAATCCTACATTACTTTGGGAGAGAAATGACATATCTCGAACTTGAAACCTAGCAACATTCCCAGGAATACGGTTCAAGGTTTGAAGCCCTGGGCAATGGGCACTCCTTATTGATCTTATTCATTATATTATTCGATCCATCCCTGTTTGTTATATCAAACTAGGGTGACATTGAATAATTTAATTTATCCCTATTGATGAGGAAATTATAGTGGCAAAAGCATTATGGTCCATTCCCATGTGAATATTTACAGCATAAGGGCCCTATGAATATTTTAACTAATTTTTTTAAGGAAGTTTATTAAAGTTGGCTGCATATCGTCCGTACGTGAAACCCACTCTTTTCCATGTCTTTTTTCTATGTAGTGCATATGTATAACGTATACATATATTTTATTATCCTTTTTTACTTTTATTAATATTATTTTTTTATGTTAAAGCTGAGCAAGTGGCTAGCCTGTTTTATCATGGCATTATTTGCATGCCATTGGAGGAGCTGACAAATCAGGCGAACTCGACCCGATCCACCCAGCTCATAACCCATTTGGGATTATCTATAGACGGAATGGAAAAACATCAACCCAAAACGGGTTATGGGTCAATCCATCAAAAAATTTAAAAAATTATAATTTAATTAGGTTTTGAACTTTTAATGAATCATAATTATAAGATAAATTATATTTTAAATAAATAATCAAAATTTTATTATAAATTAATTGATTGATTGATAGAGATATCAACTCGTCCAACCCATCAACTCAAACAGACTGGTCAGTATATATGTATATATATATGGTGGACCAAAAAAAAATTTTAGGGTGACGGAAAATTTATTTTGGAAAAAACTTAAAAGGATAAAAAAAAACATTTGGTGGGTGGGGGGGGGAAAAAAATTTGGTAACAATTTTTTTAAAAAAAAACAAAAAATTATATTAAAAACTTTTTTTGGTGGGGGTGTCCGCTTCTACATAATATACGTAGTGGTATAATCCAGAGCCACAATGGGATAAGGGGACTGAGTGCCTCCTTGCAAAAAAAATTTATTACCTTCAAAAAAATTTGTAAATATTATATTTTTCTCCCAAAATTTACATTTTACTCCTTAAAATTATATTTGGCACCTTTTGAAATTTTTTATACCCTTCATTTTTTATTTTTTTTATTTTTTGTCAACCTTAAGAAATTTCCTGCGTCGCCTTGAGTACAACAAAAGTAAGAAAATATTAAATAATGAAGTTAGGTCAGGACATGAAAGTGGAAAATTAAGTTTTCAAGGATTATACTTGTTGTCCCGAAATTTCATGATAAGGAATTGACTATTGTTTGAACTCAAACATTTTTAAAAATCATATTTTTTTCGTTATTTTTAGTGTGCATAATAACCCAAAATCAAATTAGTAAATTAGAATTTAATTGTTATGAAATCATGCATTCCCACTCTTAACTTTTCCAATGAACCTCATTTTATTGTGTTATATCTAATTTTATTCCTTATAATTATTGCACTTGCGATGTCATAGGACGAATCAATTACTTCGATAAAATCTCAAACAAGCACCGAACAAGAAAAATCCCGAACAAGAAAAATCCCGAGCAAGAAGAATCTTGCTCGGCATACTGGTCAAAATGTAGCAAGAAACCCGGCTGTAACTGATAAATCACCCGGTGCGGACGAACGTGCAATAATGGGGGCAGATTTCTCGGACACGTCTTGAACCAATAACGTCACGATCAGAGAAGATCATGGTCCGGATTTTACGTAGGTTAATTGTCAGAATTATCACTATAAATACGCCTGGTCTTAGTTTAAGGGGTTGAACTTTTCAGGCAAGAAAAGACTCCAAAGAAAGTATATTGGTATGTTCAGTCTTTCATTCTTATGCTTTTTCGAAAGTTCTTATTTTTGTCCGAGTCCTGTAAATCCATACAAATTTATAGTTAAGATTTATACTGGACTAGGTTCCCGTGGTTTTTCCGTCGATTGGAGGTTTTCCAAATAAAAATTATGGTGTATTTCATTTATTTTTCGCAGCACACAACTTTACCAAACCCAGAAAGTAACGGATCACATCATTGACGTCGTCTGTGGGAACATCAAGCTAAGACGTTGAAGAAGAGGAATTTGCACAGATTAAGGAATGAGAGACATGGCCAGAAGTAAGGGTCGCGGACAAAGTTCAAGGGGGTATATCTCAAATCCCCCTTCATATTTGTCCCCGTTACGTGAAGAAGATGATGTGGAATCAGCCTAAAACGTTCCTCAAGCTAATCCCCAAGCATTCCCCACTATGGGAATGCAAATAGAACAATTTACTGAGGCTATTACAAAAATTGTAGGGGAGGTCATGAAGTACTTTATGACCCCGCCCCAGCAAGGAAGAACAAGTAAAGAAGAAGATATGGCTTCTTCAGAAGAACAGGAAGAGAGACTAAGAAGGTTGATGACCTCTCTTGTCAAATAGGAGAGAAAAGTAAAAAAAAAAACTCTACATCATCAGATGAAGGATCTGAAAGATGAGTTGCAGCAGATGCGCAAACAAGATGGAGGGCACAACCACTCAGTACGGAGGAGCACACCGTTTGGTCCTAAGGTTATCGATGATCCATTGCCATCTAATTTCTGAACCTTAAATGTGGGAAATTATGATGGCACCGCATATCCTGAGGAGTATTTATCGCGATTTAAGAACGCTACACTCATTCACCAACTTACAGACGGGGTGAAGTGTAGGGTTTTTCTGAAAACCATAGTAGGAGCAGCTCAATCCTGGTTCAATCAATTGCCACCATGGATCATAGATACATTCCCGAAGTTCAGCTCGTTGTTCTTACATCAATTCGTGAGCAGCAGAAGTTGCAAAAGAACAGCCCTCAGCTTGTTGGGCTTAAACAGCTAGAAAAAGAATCTCTTCGGGACCTCCTGAAAAGATTCAATCAATCATGCATCGATGTTCCTCGCGTCACATCGGAGATACTCGTCAGCGCCTTTACTCAAGGGCTACGAGAAGGAGATCAGTTCAGATCATTAGCCAAAAAACCACCTTATGACTACAACGAATTGCTGGGAATGGCTTCTAAGTATATCAACTTGGAAGAGGCCCAGAAGATGAAACAAAGAAAAGATGTGTGATGCTCGGGAATTAATGGTGTAGATCCCAGTGTGGTAATGATCCTTAATGGATTTTAATTGTGGCAATTATGAATTAATTACGGTCTTGGGACTCCCGAGGATTTTAAATTCGGTATTTGGGGTCGTTGGATCCAAGGGTTGGGATTGTATTCTCATCGTGGTGTTAAACCTTGGAATTGGGCTTTTGGTGGGATCTGTGGTGCTTTGTGTTGGGGCTGGTAATGAAAATTGATATTGAGAGGTATTTATTGAACACAGATGATTTTTAATTGAGTCGTGATGTATTTGTAGAAGACTCAGGATTTTTGAGCCTTGGTACTATATATACCAAATGGACTCGGTGTTCAATCATTTTGGCTTTGTATTTCTCTTTCTCTCACGCCTCCCTCCTCCAATCCCCAACCCTTTCCCCTTTTCTGCTTGGAAGCACAAATCGAGCAAGGCTCGACTTGGGAGCGGAATTTCGCAAAGATAATTTGGTAATCTCCTTCCTCTCGCATGTATCTTCGTTTTGATTGTGGTATTGCTAAGTTTGGGCATGTTTAGAGTTGGGTATGGGTTTTGGGAGATTTTGAAGAATCTTGGATTCTTGTTGTTCTTGATTTAAAATGTGTTTTAAACCTTATTGGATGTCCAAGGGTGTTTTAATTGTTGTTGGTTTGAGTTGGAAGGAGTTAGATGTGGTTTGTTGAGATTTTTAAAGCTTTTAAAAATGGTGTTTTCCGGGTTCCATCAGCGACCGATCGATCGGTGCAAAGAGGTAGCGATGGAAGATTTTTCGGTTGTTTACTGATCGATCGGGAGGATCTACTGATCGATCGATGGAGACTAGCGATCGATTGTTAGCTCCTACCAATCGATCGGTGCGAAGCCGTAGCCAAAGCCATAATTTTTGGGCTTTTACCGATCGATCGGTAATGGTGACCTATCGATCGGTAGGGCGATTTTTCTAAAAATTAAATTTGGGTCCTCCTTTAAGTTTCGAGGAGCTTTTATCGGTCCTTTGTTGATTAATCATCATGGTGGGATGATTGGAGGACGGTTATATGCTTATGCATGTGGTTAGTTTTTATTACTGATTGTGAGCTATTATCTATATATAGCAAGTAATTCACTAAATCTCGGGGCAAAGACAAGGACTGATTCTGACTATCGGACTATAAGGTATGTGTAACGTACGAGCATACATAGATATATTATTGTCATGTGCAATGGTTGTTGCAATCACTTGATATGCATTGGAAATTATAAGGTGCCGTTATTGAGCGAGCAATGATTGGGATGTTGTCGCTGTTGAGCGAACATCGGTTATGACGCCGCCACTGTTGAGCGTGCGTGAGGTTAAAATGCCGCTATTGTGGAGCGAGCGATGAAATAGAACTATGGAATCATTGGTTAGATATATGTGATATCTGTGGTCATTCGTATAATGATTTAATCATATCTGGGGTCCTTACACTAGGAGTCAGAAATACTCAGTGTCTCCTCACTATCCGAGGAGGAAGGCGGAGGAGAGAGACGGGGTGCCCCTTCTCCCATATAACTACCATACTCATCTATTTCTCTCATAGATGAGTCGTCTGATGAGGAAGACATACTGATTAATCGGGTGCTGGAAATTCTGAAAGAAAGAAGAGTGCTCAGTCGCCTGATGCTAGCTCGGAAGCAGAGAGAAGCAAGTGAGAAAAAATGAGGAGAAGGATCACGTATTTATAGGGGGACCATACGAACCGTCGTCAAATCTTAACCGCCGGAGAAATTCAATCAACGGTCAGCAATATATCTCGGGAAACCAAAACGTCGTGAGATATTTTAAAAATTGGGTAGGATAATCATGTGGGAGAAAAGAGCGGGAAAAAACCCCCGAGCAGGTCAGAATGCGGATTTTACCTCAAGACGATAAACCGAGACTGCAATACTCTCTTCTCGCTTTAATTTAGGGCGGTGAGGTGAGTTCATAGGATGAATCAATTTCTTCGGTAAAATCTCAAACGAGCAAAAAGAAAAATCCGAGCAAGAAGAATCTTGCTTGGTATACTGGTCAAAGTGTAGCAGGAAACCCGGGCATAACTGATAAATCACCCGGTACGGACGAACGTGCGACAATGTGGGCTGATTTCTCGAACACGTCTTGAACCAATAACGCCACGATCAGAGGAGATCATGGTCCAGATTTTATGCACGTTAATTGTCAGAATTATCACTATAAATACGTCATGTTGGTCTTAGTTTAAGGGGTTAAACTTTCCAACTACGAAGAAAGATAATTGGTCTGTTCAGTCTTTCATTCTTATACTTTTTTGAAAGTTCTTGTTTTGTGTCCGAGTCCTGTAAATCCATACAGATTTATAGTGAAGACTTATACTGGACTAGGTCCCGTGGTTTTTCTGTCGATTTGGAGGTTTTCCACGTAAAAATTATGGTGTCTTTCATTTATTTTTCGTAGCACACAACTTTACCGAACCCGAAAAATAACGGATCACATCAACTAGGTTTATATTATTTTGAAACACAATAGTATAAAACTATTTTTATGACTTTTGAATTGAGAAGTAACAAAACTTGGGAGACCCTTTGTTATTGTAATATATAGAGTGTAAACGAATCGATTTGGCTTGAAAAATATTTGATTCATATTCAAAATTATCGATTTTGAGCCAAACTCGAACACGATCGAGCTTTTTTGATTCAAACTCGTGCTCAAATAATTTTTTTTGGTGGTTCGTGAGCTTTAATATTTTATCAATTTAATATCAGTATATATTAAATGACTATATTTTGATTATTTCGAGTATATATTTTTGAGCAATAGGTCGAATAGTTCATGAACAATTTCGAATCTTTCGAGTTGAACTCAAACTCGAGTTGAATTCGAGCCAAATAATTAACTATTCGAATTTTGAATCTTGATCGAGCTCGAATATATCTAATTCGACCCGATTCAAATCTTAAACTTTTTCATATTCCATTTGATTCGATTCACCCTGAGTGCTATATAATGTAGGTGTCACTAGTCAATGTTTATTTGTTGCCAATAAGAATTAACGTACATTTTATGTTGACGACCTAATATGCTTCTTCACCAATCACTCAACAACACTAAATTTGTTACAACTCAAAAGAAAATTTAGATGACAGCCCAGGCTTCCTTGATGATTGTCAGCATCCCATAATTGTGGGTAATTTATGTTCTAATCTTACTTAATACAAATTCTACACCCCTATTATATAAAAAAAAAATAGATGTGTTGACACGTTCTCTTCCTTTCATTTAATACTAAAAGAAGTTAGATATTAATTTGCACTTTAATGCAAAATTTGAATATTTATAAATAATAGTAAACATTTGTGTTTATTTATTATTTATTAAGTAAATATATTTAATTTTTGTCTAATTTTAGATGACAAATAAACGTGATACGTTTTATATGAGGTAAATTCGGTATAGTTTGAGATAAATCTCAATTTTTTTACTAGATTTTTTTTTATTAATATCACATATTATTTATTTTTTTCCTAACTTGAAGAAAATTATCAGATTGTCATTGGGTGAATATGAGACTCTAATGACTCAAACATAGACACGTATAGAAAGCACTAAGATGTAACTATGTCACGATATCACACGTAAAATATAAAAATAAATACTTCCTCTATAACACACATTTAATTCAGTATATGGTTTTTTTATAAAATTTATGATCAATTTTTGAATCTTTACATGAATTAATTAAAATTAATCACACACTCTAAATACGTACATATTAAAGCTGAAATATGTGAAAAATTACAGAAATAAAGTAAATATTTGACACTCTATACGTAAAATGAAAATATTTGTATATATTCGATTTATGCCCATTATACACCAACTCGATAACACAAGCTTTAACTAATATACCTCCGTGAAAGAAAAAAAAACTTGTCTGACAAAAGCCTTTGGCCCGATCCGAGTCTTGCGACATTAGATATTTGCCAAATATCTTACGTGAATATATGCTCCGGTCGCCAAGTGTTTTAATCCTTATCATAAAGAAATCAACACTAAGGCAAGGCAATACGCGGCGGCGCTTTCGGCCGCGGCTTCTGCAACTCGACGGCGTTTTCCTCCTGCCGCGGCGGCTCACATGGACATGGCATTGCTATGAACTTGGGAACATTATCTCCAGGCATTATAACTGACATGCTTTGATTCCCTTGCTGCTTCAATTTCTGAATAATAATATACATTAAATATTATATAAATCAGAACAACACCACGAAAAATTTCCAATTTCCAATGTATTTTGAAGATCCAAACCAGCTTTAATGAAATTTAATTTTATTATTATTTATGAATTGATTTTAACAATAAAAATAGTATTTACTGCATCGCATCTAGCTCCTTTTTAGAAACTGGACAAATAAAGTTAAGGACATGAATTAAATGTATTTTTGACAAAAATTATACTTGAAAAATTTTATGTTAATAAAAAATAAAGTTTTGAAGTGAAAATTAGAACTAATTCAAGGATAAATTTCGAAAATAGTCCTGAACTTTGTAATACTAGTCCTAAATTTTTAATTAAATATAGTCTCATAAAAATTATTTACACTAAAAAAAGTCCCAAACTTTTATTTTTAATCAATAGTCTCAAATTTTTGTTTTTAATCAAAAGTGGTATCAAAATTCATTTATTTTTGTTAAAAAAAATTATTTACATGAGATTAAATTTGTTAAAAATATTTATGTTAATTAAAATCAAATTTTGTGCTACTATAAATTTGATGTTAATATTGAAAAAATAAATATTGTATGAACCATTTTAAATTTAAACTTAATTTTAGAAGAGTGACTTACGTGGTGAGGGGACTTGGGCTTGGATGGCTCAAGATCAGCGTTGGCTTCAAGATCCGACAGGCGGAGGGAGAAATTGCGGCGGAGCTTGTCCCAATGGTAGCAGCAGGAGAATATTCCGCAGAGGGTAAAAATGACCAGCAAAAGAAGTGCTGTTCCGAGTGGATATCCCAGCGAAAGCTGGGAACCCGACCCGTGAGAAACCGGGGCACCACCGTGATCCATCAAACTCTGTTTCGCTTGTATTACTTCTGTAACTCGATGTTCCCACTTCCCTCATCAGGGAGAGTGCAGGCGCTGAAGATAATTTTGTTTTTGAAGAACTGAAGGAAGAAAAAGATTGGGAATTTTATTTATGGTATAACGGGGAAAGGGTTCTTGGGGTGGTTTTTATTTATAAAATTTTGGGAAGATTTTTTTTTTTTTTTTTTTTTGTTTTAAGATAAGAGCTTGGAAAATTAATAGATAACTCGTAAAATATAATATTTTTATTTCATAATAAGAATATATATATATCAAAATCTGTCAAACAAACATTACTTTTTAATAGTGTGAACTACATATAGACCATTAGTTTTCATAATTATCGTTTTAGCCCCGCTAATTGAACAACTATATCTACTTCACCTACAGCATATTTTTATGTCAAATCACAGGGATGATAGTTGTATTTTTCTTATATATTTTACAAACTAGATGGTATGTTATTATAATATAGTTATTCGAGACAGATGTAATTGTTCAAACTAGAGGGGAATTTATATAATACATTATTCTACAAATGATGCATATGTAATTATCTCTTTTTAATATTCCGATCAATTTATCTTGGTTGTTTTAGGAACGGTTTATAATATTTTTAGAAATTTCTTTCACATATATATATATATATATATATAAGTGGAGCCACCTTGAGGCAAATGACACCCTTACAAAAATAAATAAATTGTTAAAAAAATGTTTTTTAAAAAAAAAAATTTACCCTTCAAAATTATAATTTGCCTTTAAAAATTATATTTTACCTCTCTAAAAAAATTTGTCCCCCATTTTTTATGAAACTAAAGACGATTGGAGATCCAAAAGCGACTTAAGTCAGCAGTCGACATGCAAAGTGCGATTCGAGACATTCATGTAGAGAGGTACACCATTTTCCGTGCCAGTGTACGGGAAGAATATATTGTACCCCACTTTGCTTTGGTGCTCTTGAGCAACATTTTTTAGTTTTTGATTTTGATATTTTCATAGCAACAAATATAGGTGTTGGATTAATTTTGTTGAAATCTCAAATTTAATTATATTGTCTATTTCCTTGAATTTTGAAAATTTGTACATATATAGGGCACACGCATGGATAGATTTGGAATTTCTACATAATTACTCTTACAACCACATTTATTCCTTTAACAATATTAAAAGTCTTTTTTTTAAAAAAATATATCTAAACAATATATATAAAAGTCGAGGGAGTGTGTGAATGTAAATTTATTGCTTTACAATATTCAAAGTCTTATTTTAAAACAACATTTATTGCTTCGACAAATACTTATTTTTTTAATATATAATCTAATATGTATTTGGTGTTAGTATGAGTGATATTATGATAATTCTAGTGATATGTATTTATTTATTTTTTTTCTTGAATTTGGTAAGAATATCTTTGTTGATTTTACATGGTAATTTAAAAAATGTGAATTTTTTAGTATTTTATAAGATGATACATTTATAACATATATAAAAATATACATGTGTGTCTTAGCTCCGTCGTATCCTGAAAATTATGAAAATGTGTCGCCGTGTTCGTATCATATCTGTGTCACAATGTATGTGTCTTTGCGTTATAGATGTGCAGTATAGAATTTTATAAGAAATTAGTGCCATGTGCACACATTGTCTGCTTGTATAATCATTTTTATTTAAATTGTGACATGATTGTACAATCGATTTTTATTTGAATCTTTCTTGGGGTTTATCTAACATTTTGTCTTTGATTTAAACTTTTTTGTAATTAGTTTGATTTACATTATAAAATGGGGATAGCATCAAAATTAGCATATGAGCAGGGGCGTTATGATCATTTAATATATTGTCATTTTGTAATAAATAAAAGGAGCGGGGTTATGATGGTCATTTAACATATGTCATTTTATAGTAAACAAAAAGGAGCATAAACATTATGATCATTTAGCACATTGTCATTTTGTAATTAACAAAAGGAACATGTACATTATGGTCATTGAAGCGTGTTGTCATACTATGAGACCAATTGATCCGTCTCCTAGGTCCTACCATCTTCCTTAATAAATAGATTAAATAAATATAATTTTGAAGGTATTTTCTATTGAATCAGAAACAGACTTCCTGGGTGAGTAGCAATTCTCTTTGGTATACTTAATAGTCATTTTACCTTATATTGTAAATATACAATTTACAAACTTGTTGTTTGAAAATAGGCAATTTACTTTCAAGTGGTTTTAAAAATTGGCAGTTTACTCCCATGTGGTTTGCAAAATATAGCACACTATCCCGTTATATAGATGTGATGTTTTGCACATATTCATAAATCATATGTGATAGATTGCCTATTTTCAAAATACAAAAGATAAACAGTCTATTTGTAAGCTACAGACGTATATATTACATATTTGGAAAATCACACGAGAATTTGTTACCAAAAACCTCATTCTTTCTTATATTTGTTTTTGTCGTACCAGTTTGGGCAAATGCATTATATATTGCTAAATCAGACACCAGGGACTATTTACTTTATAAGGAAGGAATGAATTTATTTCCCCTTAATTATTTAATTTCTAAGGATTCATTTATTTCCCCTGAATTTTTACATGAAATATCCTATGTTGCAAAGATATTCCAAAAAATCACCCATCCAATGTCGGACATCTCGTAGACACGGACACGGGTATGACACAATGGTGTGTCCAACATTTAATTTTAAAAAAAAATTCGACACTTGTCGCACCCGCCGTGGACACGACACGACATGGGAAAATTGATTTTTTATTAAAAAAATTAAAAATTACAACTTTTTATTATTATAGAAAAATGTTAAAAAAAAGTATAACTTTTTTATGTAGTTTTGTGTAGTTTGAGTAGTATTTGGTGTAGTATAAAAAAGAAAAAATGTTAAAAACTTATATTTTTGTTTATGTAGTTTGTGTGGTATTTGATATCTGTTAAATTAGTGAATTTCATACTTAAAAATTTTTCTTGAATTTTAGTATGTTAGAAAATAATTTAATAGAATATATAAAAAAAATAAAAAATTGTTGTTGTGTTGTGTCCTAGACATGTCATGTCTTATAATTTTGAAATTCTGTATCTATATTTCTGTGTCGTATCGTATCCGTGTTCGTAGTAAATATCGATGAGATAAACCAAATTCCCAGTTGGGGTTTCATTTAATTTTTGAAGGGAACATTTATTCTGGGACTCATATTATGACCTTTCAAGCTTTTAGAGGACAAGATTGAAATATCTATCGGATAAAAGGATCAACACAAGACAATTCAAATGAGACAAGTGTACGATACATATCTAAAAGGTTTGCAGGGTCATGTCTTTTTTTAAATTTTTATTTTTTTGTCATTATTTATTTTGGAAAGATCTACCTGAGTTGAGAAATCAAAGCATGCTAAAAAAAAGAAATCATTTAAGATCCAAGTATTCAGTCTGTAAATATATAGCATGTATTTTTTTACAAATACTAATATACAGTTAAATTTAAATATATAAAGATGAGAATATTATCCGAATGAATGAATCTACCGTCGAATATTCAAGACCATTGTCTAAAATTTGAAAAAAATAGATATAAAAAGTACAACGCATGATTTAGCAGCAGACTTGCTCACAAAAATATTTTAAAGAAATGTTTCTAAAACTTGTCAATGATTTTAGAGTCAATTAAATATAGACTTTTTCTAACATAAAAAATAACGAATCACACCACCTATTTTAATCAATAACGTTTTATCTTGTCTATTATGTATCTTTAAATAAAATTGTAGGAGAGATAGTGTAATTATTCATATATCTATTTGTAATAGAGATGTGATATTAATGCAACTATTATACAGATGATCTATTTATTATTGTTCAAATTAGATGTCAAATATTATAATAATTTTTTTCCACATGAAGAGTTGTAAATTTATTCATTATTTTATGCAAAAGGGAGTTGTGATATTTAGTTATTGAAAACAGGATATATTGTTTTTTTTTTACTTACCACCTTCAATATACGACTAGTAATCATATGTATTATGTATACATTGTGTGCATATGAATTATTTTTTTATATACAAGACTTTTTGGTCAAATTAAGAACCTAAATATGATTTTTTATATATATTTTGATAATTTATTTGGATTTTTTTATTTTTTAAATATTTATTGGATTTTATGATATTTTTTAGATTAAAGTAATATTATCTTACTGTGATCATAATACAGATTTATTATATATTCATTATCTATTTTAATAAAATGTTAATATTGTGATCATAATTAGGTGCGAATCTACATATATTCTCAAAAAATATTTATTATTAAATATGTTTAGTAGCAGCGTTGCCTAACATGGTTTGTAGTCTAGTGGTGAGGGCATTCAGTGCATATATTCCAGTAAGGCGGGGTGACCCAAGTCCGAATTTGCTAGAACCATTTTTCTTTTATTTTGTTACTTTACAATTTTTTGTTTTATTGTATAATTTCTCAGTAGGAAATAATCCTTTCTTTCCAATCCGAAATAACACCTAGCATTATAATAATTACCAAAAACATTTCACGATCTTAAAATAATTGTATTATAATTATTTATCTAAATTTTTTTACATATAGTCTTTAAACTCGAATGTTTATCATAAACTTTTAGTTTAATTTTTATATAATTAACTTTTGCATCCTTCAATAGATTCATATTCACCCCTGATAAATAAAGATTATGCTATATTTCGCTCTCCCGGTTGGCGTTGCGGTAGTTTTACTGAGTTTTTAAAAATACCATATTTTTTAAATTTGAATTTTTTTGAATTATTCTTGGGAAAAAAAAAAAAAAAAGAAGAAAAAAACCAGGGGCATGGGGTGCGGTTTCAGTAGTGGCATACAAATACAGTGTCACCTTGGAAATTTTTGTAGAAAGGAAACCAAGTTTGAAACGTTTAAAAGTGCGTCAATGATGGTCCACAAATTTATATTTCTTAACAAAACGCGACTTTTTCTTCCATAAAAATCGACTGCTGTGGAAAAGATTAGCAACTTCCTTTTAATCGAAATGCATGCATGCTTTTTTGTTAAAAAAAGTTAGTTTTTAAAAGTCTTTATTCATGCAGCCGATTATATTTCAATTATCAATTATTATTATAATTTTATATGTTAGAAAATTAAAGAGAATATGATTTGCATTGGTGTATAAATATATGGGAAGTTTTTATGCTACCTCATTGGCAATATTCTGGGTTGCATCCAGAGGCGAATCTATGAATTTTATCGAGGAGCAAAAGTTAATTACATAAAATTTAAACCAAAAATTCATGATAAACATCCGAGTTTAAACTGTATATAATATCATTAGGCAAATAATTACAATTCGATCATTTGAAGAAAGAAACTACTTTGATTTCAACAAATAATACAATTATCGGATTTAATTGTAATAATACAATAATTACAATGTTCGGTCCATTGATATTCAAAAACAAGACTTGCCAATTTCAAGAAATGTGATATCATGTTCTTTACATGTTTAAGGGACTTATTCATTGGTAGAGAGAGACTTATAAGAGTACAGAGTGGCAAGAGGGTATTTATGGTGTTACGATTTTGTAATCTATTGATATGTTATGTTTGTGCATTGGTGTTAAATTATTACACTGCCAAATATTATTCTGGATGTTCTCACTACTAGAACATATCAAAATATTTATATACATGTATATATATTTTGGCACCTTTTTCCTACAAAGTTTCGAACTCGAGTGCTTTTTACTTCAATACCAGCGCCCTTACAACTTGACCAGCGAACACATTTGTTAAACTATCAGCAACATAGTATATGCCCCCTCCAATGCATGTACATTCGCCCCTAGGTTCATCTACCCAGACAGATTTAAAATTTAGTGA
This sequence comes from Haberlea rhodopensis, assembly GCA_907163345.1. Taxonomy (NCBI): domain Eukaryota; kingdom Viridiplantae; phylum Streptophyta; class Magnoliopsida; order Lamiales; family Gesneriaceae; genus Haberlea; species Haberlea rhodopensis. The sequence goes on from CAJQUN010000013.1 coordinate 11,915,132, forward strand.
TGTCATATGACATATTGACCTCCTCGGGTAAAATCCCTCAAGGGCCGAACAAAGACATATACCGAACATAGTGCACCGAACGGAAAGCACCGAGCAGGGTTTTACCGAGCAGCTGTAACCCTCCTCGGTTTTCTGGTCAAAGATTAGCGGAAGACCCGGGAATAACTAACAAATTAACCGGCGTGAATGAACGTGCAATAATGGGGCGCGGATTTCTCGGACGTGTTGGGCTCCAGTTAAGCCACGATCAGAGGACATCGTGTTCCGGATCTCCCGCAAGTCAATCACTTGGAATAGTCCTATAAATACCCGCGGATGTCATCACAGAAAGGGTTGGATTTTTCTGGGCAAAAAGACTCCGAAGAGAGCAAACTTGAGTCTGTTCGGTCTTTTTTATAATTTCTATAACAGTAGTCGTGTAAGTCATTGAATAATTTTTTTCTTGTGTCCAGATCATCTTGTAAATCATCAATATTTATAGTGGAGCTTTATACTGGACTAGGTCCCGTGGTTTTTCTCTCAATTCGAGGGTTTTCCACGTAAAAAATCTTGGTGTATTCCTTTTATTTTTCGCAAACATCTAATTCTACCAAACACGTAAAATAACGGATCACATCATTGGCGCCGTCTGTGGGAACAAAAAGAGTAAAGACGTTGAAGCAGAGATTTTTTTCATCAAGAGTCCAAGGCGAAATGGTTAGAAGCAAAGGGCGAGGGCCAATGTCGGGGAGAGATAAACCACTGACTCCCCCACGTTCATGCCCAGAACCAGAAGGGGCTGGAGAGGCTGGATCATCGCAGAATGCTTCGCGGGTATTACCTACCCAAGGAATACCCATGGAACATTTAACTGAGGTGATTGCCAAAACTGTTGGAGAAGTTATGAAGCAATTCATGACTCCCCCCCCCCCCCCCCCCCCCCTGTCAGGAAGAAAGTAAAGAAGAGGAAGAAGATTCGACTTCTATAAAGAAGTCGGAGGAGGAGGTGGAAGAATCGAAAGATTTCCTTAATCGTTCAAACGATGAAATAGATAGGGCTTTGCACCATCAAATGGAGGATCTAAAGGAGGAGCTACAAAGAATGCGCAATAAAATGGAAGGCCGTATTAACTCGGCAAGAATAAGCACTCCATTCACTCCCCAGGTCATTGATGATCCTCTGCCTATTAATTTCAGAACTTTGAGTGTGGGGAATTATGATGGTAGCACAGATCTAGAAGAATATCTATCTCGATTTGAGAATGCCTCACTCCTTCATCAGCTGTCAGATGGGGTGAAATGTAGAGTGTTCTTGACTACTCTAGCCGGCGCTGCTCAGTCATGGTTCAATCAGTTACCATCAGGAATAGTGGATTCCTTTCCCAAATTCAGCTCGTTGTTCCTTCATCGATTCGCGAGCAGTAGAAGTTGCAAGAGAACAGCCTTGAGTTTGTTCGGTCTCAGGCAGATGGATAAGGAGTCCCTGCGGGATTTTCTGAAAAGATTCAATCAGGCATGCCTTGATAGTTCCGCATGTGACATCTGAAATACTAGCCAGCGCTTTCACCCAAGGGTTGAGAGAGGGGGATCTGTTCAGATCGTTAGCCAAGAAGCCACCGTCAGATTATGATGAATTACTGGGACGTGCCTCTAAATATATTAATTTGGAGGAAGCGCAGAGGATGAAGCAGAAAAAGGAAATAAAAAATGGTGGTGAAGTCAATAGGAAGGAGAGGCCATTGGAACAGCCCAAGAGGAACTTTGATCAGTACCTACCGATGAGACCTTATCGGGAGGTAGCCATGAATCAAATTATGCTGAAGAGGGGTCGGGGGGGACCTTATGGAAGAGGAGTATTCCGAGGAGGAGGTGCCCGAGGAGGGAGTTTTCATGAAGGAAGAATGGATGTAAGGCGAGGAGCTGACGATGACTTGAGAAACAGTGCTCCTTTCCCCCGGAATAATGTTAATCCCGGGAGAGGAGTACTTCAGCCAGCCCCTTGGGCAGTACGGGGGGAAAGAGGGGAGGCAGGAAATCAAGTTACCAGGGAGAGAACCATGAGCAATGTTCCTAACCGAGGGACTATACATATAATTTCGGGAGGAACATCATGTGGAGATTCTAACCGAGCAAGAAAAAGTTATGCTCGAAAACTCGAAGTGTTATCCATTAATCCAAGTCATACTCAGGAGAGTCCTTCTATAGCTTTCGGACCTGCCGATTTACAAGGGATTTATTTTCCCCACGAGGATGCACTGGTAATTTCAGCCACAATAGCCAACTATAATGTGCAAAGAATCTTCGTTGATACAGGCAGCTCGGCGGATGTGCTCTTCCTTAATACGTTGAAGCAGATGGAATTAGGAAGTATAGGCTGTGCAAAAAGTAAATACTTCTTTGCATGGGTTTACTGGAGAAGCCATAAGTCCTATAGGACAAGTGTCTTTACCCGTCACATTAGGAGAGGAGCCCAAGACAAAGACGAAGATGATCACCTTCCTCATAGTGGATGCACCCTCCTCCTATAATATAATATTGGGTCGCCCGGCGTTAACGGCCTTCGAAGCAGTTGCTTCTACTTACCACCTGAAGATAAAATTCCCGGTAGGAGAGGAAGTGGGACAAGTACGAGGAAGTCAAAGTTCATCAAGAAAATGCTATGTGCAAGAGTTGAAGCAAGACAAAGGAAAAAATGGAGAAGATGGGGAGCGAGGAAGTAATAAGAGGAAACATGGACAACCCGAGGAGGAGGAGCGGATAATCCCCGAGGAGGAATTCATGAGCATCGAGTTAGGTCACCCGGCAAAAATTACTCGCATTGGATCTAAGTTGGATCCCGAATTAAGGAAAAGGGTGATTGACTGCCTAATAGCTAACGTGGATGTGTTCGCTTGGAATTCCTCTGAGTTAAATGGGGTAAAACCAGAGATTGCTGAGCATCATCTAAATGTTGATCCGGGTGCTAGGGCAATTAAACAGAAGAGAAGGCATTTCGGACCCGAGAAGGATGCCGTTATAGCTAAACAAGTGGAGGAATTGTTGAAAGCAGGTCATATACGAGAGATTAGTTTCCCTACATGGCTCTCAAATGTGGTTCTAGTACCTAAAACGGGAGACAAGTGGAGGATGTGTGTAGATTTTCGGGACGTGAACAAAGCGTGTCCCAAAGATTGTTACCCATTACCGAGGAATGATCAATTAGTGGATTCTACCGCGGGACATGAGTTGTTATGTCTTATGGATGCTTATCAGGGATATCATCAAATCCCCTTAGCCCGCGAGGATCAGTCCAAGGTTAGCTTTGTCACAGCGGGAGGAACTTTTTGTTATGTCGTTATGCCCTTCGGATTAAAAAATGCTGGGGCTACTTATCAGAGACTGATGGATAAGATGTTCAAAGATCAAATAGGACGGAACGTGGAGGTTTATGTGGATGACGTCCTGATCAAAAGCAAGAAGGCCCAAAATCTGATAGAGGATATGGAGGAAGTCTTTGCCACTTTAAGAAAATTTGGCATGAAGTTAAATCCTGCCAAATGCACCTTCGGAATTCATAGTGGAAAATTCTTGGGGTACATGGTGACAGAGAGAGGTGTGGAAGATAACCCTACCCTCCTCGGACCCTGAACGAAGTGCAAAGGTTAGCAGGAAGAATAGCAGCGCTTAGTCGATTCATATCTAGATCGGCTGACAGGAGTTTGCCTTTCTTTAAGGCCTTAAGGCGAGGAATCCAGTTTGAATGGGACGATCAGTGCCAGAGGGCTTTCGAAGATTTGAAAGAATATCTAGCTCAGTTACCCTTGATGAATAAACCCGAACACAATGAGACCCTCCTCGTCTACTTGTCGGTAACCGAGGAAGTTATCAGCTCGGTGTTAATTCAAGAGAAATTTGGGCAGCAGCAACCGGTATATTATGTCAGCCGAGCTTTGCAAGGAGCCGAACTAAAGATACCCAGAAATTGAAAAGTTAGCTTTGGCTCTGGTGATCACTGCAAGAAGACTTAGGCCTTATTTTCTATCTCACCCTATCATGGTGGTAACGAGCACTCCCTTAGGAAGGCTCTTGTCAAAAGCTGAAATTTCAGGGAGGATGGTGAAATGGGCCACAGAATTGAGCGAGTTCGATATTTCTTATCAGCCCCGGACTAGCATCAAGGCTCAGGCCTTATCTGATTTCTTGGTTGAAGTAACTCATACTCGCGAAGAAAAATATTGGAGCCTATTTGTAGATGGGTCATCTACTCAGAAGGGAAGCGGGGCAGGAATTATACTGATCAGTCCAGAAGGAGAGGAAGTTTCCATAGCTATTCAGTTCAGTTTTTATTCCTCAAACAATGAAGCCGAATTCGAAGCCCTCCTCTCTGGTTTACAAGTGGCATTAGACGCCGGAGCTCGGAAAGTAAAAGTGTTCATGGATTCAATGCTGGTTGTACAACAAGTAAATGTGGTGTACAAGGTGAAAGAAGAAAAGCTGAAAAAATATGTGGAGAAGGCTCAATTATTAACGACTCAGTTCCAGGAGGTAGAGTTAAAGCAAATACCACGAGAGGATAATGACCGAGCAGATTCACTTGCAAAGTTGGCTAGCTCCATCCATGAGTGGAAGAACAGGAAAGTGCTGGTACAAGATCTTTTGGTCTCACACATAGCAATCAACAGTATAATGAATTTGGAGCCTTGTGTCATATCTGATTGGCGGGAGCATATCATTAAATTCTTGAAAAATAGGGTGTTGCCGTTAGATCCAAAGGAAGCTGCTCGGGTGAAGAGAATGGAGAGGCGTTTTGTGTTAGCAGAGGGCAAATTGTTCAAAAGGGGATTTTCAGCTTCCTTCTTGCAATGCACATCAACGCAAGAAGGAGAACATTTACTAAAGGAAATTCACGAAGGCTGTGTGGGAATCATTCGGGAAGTAATATGTTATATCAGAAAGCCCTTCGGGCAGGATATTATTGGCCCAGTATGAGAGAAAATGCCGAAGGAATTGTTAAAAAATGTGACAATTGCCAGAAACATGCAAATTTATCTCACATACCCGCAGAGGTCTTAAATAGCAGTATCACTTCCTGTCCCTTTGATCAATGGGGGATGGACATCGTCGGACCTTTTCCCCTTGCCACGGGGCAAAGAAAATTCCTCCTAGTAGCAGTGGAATACTTTACGAAATGGGTGGAAGCCGAGCCTTTAGCAAAAATAACTGAGGAGGAAGTCATCAAATTCTTATGGAGGAGCATAGTATGTCGGTTCGGAATACCGAGGAGAATTATTTCGGATAATGGAAGGCAATTTCAGGGAAAGAAAATACAGGAGTGGTGCGAAGAGATGAAAATTAAGCAAATATTCACGTCAGTAGCCTATCCACAATCAAATGGACAAGTTGAAGTTATTAACCGTATTCTATTGCATGGGATTAAGACGAAGCTGGAAGGGGCCCGAGGAGAATGGGTAAATGAACTACCTGGAGTCTTGTGGGCATATCGAACAACTCCTCGGGTATCTACAGGGGAAACTCCGTATAGTCTAGTATACGGTTCGGAGGCCCTCATTCCAGCAGAAATTGGGATTGAGTCTCTCCGCGTACAATGTTATGATCCAGAGCAGAACGAGGTTAAGAGAATGCAAGAGTTGGATGAGATCGATCAGCTAAGAGAACAGGCTTGTAGCAAGAACAGAGCTATATAAAGTAAGGATTACCAACGCCTATAACCGAAGGGTTCGATCAAGAACATTTCAAGTTGGTGATTTAGTGTTACGAAGAACAAATCCTGCTGGGGAGGTGAAAAAGTTGGCACCCAAATGGGAAGGTCCTTACAAAATTAAGGAAGTAATCGGAAGAGGAGCATACAGGCTGGAAGATCATGAAGGTCGGAAATTGGTAAGACCTTGGAACATTCATAACTTGAAGAAGTATTTTGTGTAATCTTTCTTTTTTATTGTTTTATGAATTCAGTAGTAATAAAATGAAAGTATTTGATTCATCGAGTTTGTTCGGAATTTTAGTTGTTTACTCGTGGGATCGGGATGTTTGGTCCACGTTTAAACATTACATTATCATCAGTTTACTCTGGGATCGGGATGTTTGGTCCACGTTTAAACATTACATTATCATCGGTTTACTCGTGGGATCGAGATGTTTGGTCCACGTTTAAACATTACATTATCATCGGTTTACTCGTGGGATCGGGATGTTTGGTCCACGTTTAAACATTACATTATCATCGGTTTACTCGTGGGATCGGGATGTTTGGTCCACGTTTAAACATTACATTATCATCGGTTTACTCGTGGGATCGGGATGTTTGGTCCACGTTTAAACATTACATTATCATCGGTTTACTCATGGGATCGGGATGTTTGGTCCACGTTTAAACATTACATTAATATCGGTTTACTCGTGGGATCGGGATGTTTGGTCCACGTTTTAAACCTAAAATTGCCTAAGTGTTTGTGCTCGGGGTAGCGAGCTGTTCGGAATTTTAGTCGTTTACTCGTGGGATCGGGATGTTTGGTCCACGTTTTAAACCTAAAATTGCCTAAGTGTTTGTGCTCGGGGTAGCGAGCTGTTCGGAATTTTAGTTGTTTACTCGTGGGATCGGGATGTTTGGTCCACGTTTTAAACCTAAAATTGCCTAAGTGTTTGTGCTCGGGGTAGCGAGCTGTTCGGAATTTTAGTCGTTTACTCGTGGGATCGGGATGTTTGGTCCACGTTTTAAACCTAAAATTGCCTAAGTGTTTATGCTCGGGGTAGCGAGCTGTTCGGAATTTTAGTTGTTTACTCGTGGGATCGGGATGTTTGGTCCACGTTTTAAACCTAAAATTGTCTAAGTGTTTGCGCTCGGGGTAACGAGTTTGTTCCAAGATACAAGCAAATGATTTCATTAATAAAAAAGAAAGAAGTACAATAAAAGATAAAAGCTATATCCTATGGCTGGAATAACTCCTCGGGAAGGCTCTCCAGAGCAGCATTAACATCAAGGAAATCTTTGGAAGCTCCTTCGGGCGGATAGCCCTGAGATCCAAATTGATTGACACATGCTTCAAAGCCATGATCAAAGAACTTGTAAGCACGGTCAGCCACCATGCTGCTATACTATGGAGACTTCAAAAACTCTGCTTTCTTCGAAAGCCATAGTTCTTCCGCACGAGCAGCTGTGGAAGATTTCTCCTGAGCCAGCTGCTCGGAGACAGCTTGATGTTGCTCAGCCAGGGCTTTATACTGCTCTGACAAAGAAGAGTTAGCATCTTCCAGAGCAGCAAACTTTGTCCGCTCCTCTGCCAGGACCTGCTCTGCCTTGTCCCGAGCCGATACCAGGGCCGAGTGCCGCTCCTCTAAAAGGCTCACCGTTTTCTTCAACTCCTCACCCATACCCTCTAACTGCCGGATGCGCTTCTGATTTTGCCCATCAGCCAATCGAACTGAATGAAAACGAGTGAGAAGTTCACCCGCCATCATGTGGGCCTGCATCAAATCATATATAAAAAAATAGCAAATGAAGGCATTGAAAGAAGACAAACGGAACAAATTAATGGGCATAAACATTTACCTGGGTAAAGGAGGAGGAGAAGTCGTTCACCAAGTTGCTGAAGGCCAGCTCCCCGAGGTATTTTTGATCAGCAGGGTTGGGGGTATAGCACAGCATGGAATGGGAGGCTTTGGGATCGGGTTTTTTCAGTAGTGGAACAGTAGGGGAGTACGTCCACGAAGGGATATGGTATCTCGAAGAAGGTCGAGATACACCGAGAGCGGGTTGAGAAGAGGCTCGAGGTTCGGAAGGGATGAGGGAAGAAGAAGTTTTTTTAGTAGGAGGTGCTTGGGGCGAGGAACTTGGACCTTCGGGAGTAATCTTCCTCTTGCGATGAAGAGCATGAGTCTTCTCAGGTGAGGCCTTCTCCTCAGAAGGAGTCAAAATCTCAATAGAAGGGGGAGGTGCAGGAATAGCAGCAGCCTTAGAAGTTTGACCTTTTTGGCTCTTCTCCCTTAGCTTCTCGGCTATCATTGCCTTCATCATTTTTGTTTCTGAAAAGAGCAGAGAAATATTAGTCCGAACATGATAAGTTAAAAGTAAAACGAAGAAGATTACTTGGAAAGCACTCACTGAGGGACATTTTCAAGGATACACCCTTGGGGCTCAATTGGAACAAGTATAGCAGTCCGTCGTCAATCAGCTCCATCAAATTATAACACTGATCGCCAAGTGCACGACGAACCGACAAATACGGTTCCTCCTCAAGGTGACCCTTGATTGATTTCCCCCTCGGGAGACTTTCCCTCCACTCCATAGGGCAATCCCAAGGCTGGAGGGGAGGAGCAAAGAAGTAAGAGTTTTTCCAATTTTTTATAGACGATGGGTATTTTTTGAGGAAGCCAACCCCTGTCCTTGAGGAAAAGTAAAAAAGCCCGATCTCTTTCCTGTTCAGTTGGAAGAAACAATGAAAAAGCTCGGGAGTAGGGGTAAAACCCAGATAAGAAAGAACTATGAACTAATAACCTATAGCTATTGGGAAATAATTGACTAAGGGAAACGCAGAAGTAGGAGGCCACTTCAATAAAGAAAGAAGGGACGGGAAAACGGAGCCCTCCTCGGAGTTGGTCTATATAGAAAGGAAAATACCCCTTAGGGGGTAAGTGGGGACGAGATCCAAAAGGGGGAGCAATAATAGAAGTCCCCTCAGAAATCCCCCATTTAGTTCGAATATTGATAAGTTGCTGAGGCAATTTAACCTCAGACTCGAATATCTCAAACCAAGGAACCCTGGCTTTAACCAAATCTCGCTCCGTAGCACGTTTCTGCTCTTGTTTATGAGCAGCCGACGCAGCAGAAGAGCTTAGGGTTTTGTCACTATCGAAAGAGGAAGAGGTTTGAGGATAGGGGCTAAGAGCATCTCCTTCGGTAAACCTATCTATAGCTTGCAATGAAGAATCGGCTGAGGAAGAAACCATACTTAAGTGATTAAAAAGAAGGGAACTGGTGAGACAAGTTGTTCGACCGTCTGGTGCTAGCTCGGAAGCAAAATGCAGTAAAGTAAAAACAAATGAAGAAAATGGAGGGGTATTTATAGCGGGGACCATGTGAACAGTCATTTAATCCTTACCGTCCAAAAATAAGGGAATGGACGGTTATAAAGCAGCCTCGGGAAACGAAACGTCGCGCGGCATTTAAAATATCTTTTAAAATAATTGGGCGGGAAAAAAGGGCGGCAAAAATATCCCGAGTAGGTCAAGTTTGAGATTTTACCCGAAGACGATAAAACAAGACTTCAAAGGTCTCGTCTTGCTTTACTTTAGGGGGGTGAGGTGATGTCATATGACATATTGACCTCCTCGGGTAAAATCCCTCAAGGGCCGAACAAAGACATATACCGAACATAGTGCACCGAACGGAAAGCACCGAGCAGGGTTTTACCGAGCAGCTGTAACCCTCCTCGGTTTTCTGGTCAAAGATTAGCGGAAGACCCGGGAATAACTAACAAATTAACCGGCGTGAATGAACGTGCAATAATGGGGCGCGGATTTCTCGGACGTGTTGGGCTCCAGTTAAGCCACGATCAGAGGACATCGTGTTCCGGATCTCCCGCAAGTCAATCACTTGGAATAGTCCTATAAATACCCGCGGATGTCATCACAGAAAGGGTTGGATTTTTCTGGGCAAAAAGACTCCGAAGAGCAAACTTGAGTCTGTTCGGTCTTTTTTATAATTTCTATAACAGTAGTCGTGTAAGTCATTGAATAATTTTTTTCTTGTGTCCAGATCATCTTGTAAATCATCAATATTTATAGTGGAGCTTTATACTGGACTAGGTCCCGTGGTTTTTCTCTCAATTCGAGGGTTTTCCACGTAAAAAATCTTGGTGTATTCCTTTTATTTTTCGCAAACATCTAATTCTACCAAACACGTAAAATAACGGATCACATCATTTAGGTTAAGGGAAAAATATTAAAATGAGAAAAAAACATATTTTTGGAGGGAGACAAAATACAATTATAAAGGAATAATCTGTAATTTGAAGTAATACCCAAAAATAATAATTTACCGGAGGGCATTCTCTTGTCTTAAGGTGTGTCTGGCCATGCATTCGCCATTGATTGAAAAAATCGTAAATGACATATTACCAACCAAGAGTTCAATCTCTCCCAGAAGTACCATCTTTAATAACAATATTCTTATGGACAACATCAAACAAAATCAAATTACAGATACATTGCATATCCAAGCTTTGTATTGGTGCACCAAAGGACCTTGAATGCGTCTCCTACTGACCAATAAAATTTATACGAAAGAAGATATTTAAACTATTATAAACTTATAACTTGTGATAAAAAAATTCATCAGACTCAACGTTTAATATTTTGACTATATCTTACATGATCACCGATTCACCTATCCTTTTCTTAGCTGCTACAGGCGATAAGTTATCAAAATGTCCAGCTACTCCTAAGCTAGAAGGTTTCGTGTGATTAATATTTTTTCTATTTTATACTTAAAATTTTCTTGTTTTGTATGACAGCCAATCTAAGCTGGGCCCATATTAATTAAGATTTAAAAGGAGAAAAGCCATTTAGGGACGAGTAGTCAGTTAAAATCGAACTGATCAAATTAAAATTATAAAAACTGAATCGACCAAACTGACATTATAAAATCTGAATCGATCGAATTTGTTTCGACAGACCGATTTTAACTATTAAAATCGAACAAATCGAACCGATGAAAAATCGGTTATTCGGTAAGATAATTTTATTTTAAAAATTAAATAAAATAAAATAAAAGAATGAGATAAATTGCTTTTCCAAAAAATATAATTTTTAAAAAAATAATTAAAATTTTTTAAAAAAAAATAGGTTAATTCTGTTTACCGATATTTTTAAAATGAAAATCGCAACCAAACCAATTAATCAAATTTTTTTAAAAAAAAAAATCAAAACCGTATTTCCGAAATAACCAAACACAATTTCCGAATTAATTTAATTCGAGTTTAAAAAAATTTTGCTCACCCCTAAGGTCATTCCATTGCCTAAATTGGACGGTTTTTTAATTAAATATAGTAAAAATTGAAAATTATTAATAAATTATAAAGTTCAGAGGATTCTAAAGAAGACAAGGTATTTTGTCATTAGCGGAATTAAGAAGCCTATCCGCGAGCAGATAAAATAATAATATTTTTTTCAAAATGATATGTTTAAATAACATGGTAATATAACGTGTTGTTATATCATGATTCAAGCGTATATTTCTTTATACTATTCAATAATATTTTATAGTATCATCTAAATATTCTGTGGAAAAAAATGTAGTCATGCAGAAGGAGCTTGAAAAGAAATCATTCCAGCCTGCTTCATCTGTCTGCCTGCATAAACTGTTGCGAATTTAGCCTTAAGGAGACTTCTACTATTTGTCGCCATCCTCATTTAGCATAGAAATGATAAGTGATATTAAACTGCACGACTAAAATATATATCATCGATATCACATGATTAAATTTCAATAGCTCAAATCCTCAAGTTGCAATGATATTGAATCATATCCTGGGAGAACAATTGTTTGTTGTCTTAAGATTTCAATTTCCCATGACTTCTTAAAAAAATTCTTGGAACTCATTAACTTAAGTGCTTATATATACTATTGTTTCCTAGTGTTCACGTGCACGTGTTGCATGCTTGTTGGGCATTACTGTAATTGGATATTGGTAAGAGTGTAATTGTCAATATTGTAACGGGTGTTGTGGTAAATGGACTTTGATCTCCAGTTGGACGGACAATTTGTAGATATTAGGGCCTTAGGCATTATATATACTAATCGTGTCAGCAAGCGTTGCGCTCATGTACATTATTTTTCTTTGTAAAGTGAGGTGGTAAATTTAAAGATTTTTTTTTTTTTTTTTATGTTGGATTAAATAATGTTGTGTAAAAAATTTGAATATTATATAAATATGAAATTGAGATATTCGTCAATATCGACTCTCCCATAACAATGAGTAATTGGCGAAGGTTTTAGATGGAATATATGGACGCCTTGCTTCGAGTTATTTTAGCACTACTAATAAATTTAAGACAATAAGTAATAATTTTATAAGGGCATTAGTGTAATTGGACTTATGTTTTTGTTGGTAAGACAATTTGTCGGTTTAGCATGCTCACACATTATTGTGTATATACTAGTCCACTTCTACACGTGTTGCGTGCATATACATTTTTTTTAAATGACGTGATAATTGTAACGTTAGTCTTCTATTTTGGTTTTAGTTTTTTTCTATTTTAAATGATGAAATGATTATACAATATTTTCATACTTAACTTTGTTTACCGATTTTAATAAATTTTTTAGAGTAATATTGTAATTTGTATGGTATGTGCGATAGTAATTGAAAGACTGGGAAGTGCATAACATAAATTGGTGAATACATAAATGGCAGGTTTGATGATAATAGTTTAGATTAGCAGGAGCATGAGTGTAATAAGACATTGGTCTAAAATGATCGGACCATTATTTTAGTTTTCCATATAATATATTCACTTTGACATTATAATCAATAACCCAATAAAATTAACTAAACACAACCAAAAACGGTAAAATCAAAATTAAGAGGATAAACTAGTTAATTGACAACACAAGTAGAACTTCACATCTCAACACGGGTGCTTAATGGATCGGCCACATAACCGATTCGGAACCAAAATCGAGCAATCATGTCCCAAAACGAAACAGATCATTATAATTTTAAAAATAAAAATTATTTTTTGTTGGCCAACAACTATTTTAGCCACTGGCCAACGTTACCCAACGGCTACTGGCCAAAAAATAATTTTTTTTTACTTTTTTTTTTTAAAAAAATTGCATTATAAATATGAGTTCATTATTTTTTCACAAAAATTTCACTCTTCATTCTACAATTTCTCATTGATTCTCTCAGTTATCAACTAACTCTCTCAAATATCATAAATTATTGTTATTTACAATTATTTAGTTTAGATATGTTATTATAATAACATCTTCATATAACAGTTGTAGTTGCAGTTGTGGTCGCCTAACATTCAGTTCCTTGTCGATGAATTTTCATCTACCATTTCCCGAATTAGATGAAGACCACGATTCTTTTGCTAACATTGATGCTACATGTGCACCAATAAACATCGAAGATCAAGAACCTGGACAGTTAGCACAACGAGTAGAGCAACGTCTCGTGCCAAAATAAGTAATGTATGTGATCATTTTGATATCGAGATAAACCAAGGTAAGGATGAATCGTTTGCAAATTGTAAATCATGTAGAACAATGTACACATATAAAATTGGTGGTTACAATGTGGAGGTAACAGAACATTTAAAAGGCATTTACTTAAAAAGAAAAACATAATTGCGATTAAGCAACACTACAACCAATATGTAGAGAATAAACACAATCACAAATTAATCCCCTCACTGCCACCAATTCTATTTTGACAGCCACAATTAACCGTAAATCATTTGTTCGATGAGTGATTAGATGTGAACTTTCTTTTATACAATGTGAACATGATGGATTTATTGAATTTTCCTCGAGTATACAACCTGATTTTAAACATATTTCTAAACATATTGTGCGCAAAAATTGTATGACTTGTAGGACAAGCTTGGCAATAGATATTTGGACGAATGTGAAAATGTATTATTCCTTATTATTGATTGTCATTGGATTGATGATAATTGGTTTATTAAAAAATGAATCTTATCTTTATATGAATTAGATTGTGCCTACATTAATTATGTAATTGCAAAATATATTGTAAATGTATGGAAAACTTATGGAATTCAAGATTATATTTTCTCATTCATCTTAGACAATGCATCGAATAACAACGCTGTGATGTGTGATTTAAAGCATTTTGTAAATCCTTTGTTAGATGATATATTTTTTCATGTTAGATTTGTCTATCATAGTATTAATTTAGCCATTAAAATTGGTTATGAAGGTTTCGAATCATTAAGTATTGAGAACTAAAAAACTATGCTAAATGTCTAAGGTTGACTCGCATTAAGTGTGAGTGGAAACAAACTTGTGTATCTAATGGTATTAAACATATTGTTTCTCAAACCAATTGAAACTCGTTCGAATTCGTTGTACTAAATGTTGAATGCTACGTTACCTTATCAAAAATTCTAACTCCATTTTATAATTCTTTTCAAATGTCTGAAACTGATGAGAACGTAAATTTGAACGATGGTGATTGGTTTTTGGTTAATAATTGTTTATTATTGTTAGCTACTTTAAGGAAGCTACCGAACGTTTCTCCTACTTATATTTATTTTCTTCCATCAATATTTAACATGTCCTGTCAATTTTTAGAATTTAGAGAAAATGAGATTTGCAAGTTTTTGTTAGTTCAATGTAGAGTAAATTTAAAAAATATTAGGAACAAATATCACACGTGCACTGCATAGTGACATTTTTAGATCATTGTCAATGATTAGGATCATCTGAAACATTTTTTGAGTATTATTCACAATTTTGAGAAGAATGTTCATGATCAAAAGAAGTCAATGAACTTTTTCTCAAAAAATTGTTTCAGCTTTATTCTAGTGAACATGTAAGAGGAGCTTCGCAACGAAAGGAGGTAGAAGAAGAAGTCATTTGGGTCACAAAGTGGATGAATAAATTTACTGAGGAGTCTCCGTGGGAAAAAGCTTAAGGGAAGAGGAGCATCTTCTAGCACGTCCAATGAGTTACAATTCTACGTGAATCAAGAACTATAACAGAAGAAAATTTTGACGTACTGCAATGATGGAAGGCGGATGCAAGACAATACTTTGTCTTAGCCACAATCACTAGACGTGTTCACAATACAAGCATTGCATTGGAATCGACATTCTCAACATGCGGCCGAATCATTTGAGACAGCAGAAGTAGTATTAAAGTTGAATCATTGTGCATGCTTACATTACCCCATGATTGGTTTGAAGACGAATGTAAGAATAAAAAAAACGGAGCAGTGGATGAATTTGAAAGTCATCATTCTGAAGAAGAAGAAAAATGCGCGAAAGCTATGCTACTCAATTAGATGGAATAATATTAATTTTTAAATTTCAATTTAAACAAGTCATAATTAAGTATTTGTTATAAGTTTTATTTAAACAATTATCAATGAAGTATTTTTTGGAAATTTCAGTTTATATCAAACTATAAGGGTAAAGATGAGTTCTATATGATGAAAAGGCATGGAATGATGATAAAAAAAAGTGAAAGAGAGTCAAAGAAGGAAGAAAAAAGGGGCAACAATAAATTGCCACCATAGACTGATCGGCCACTGCACCGAACGATCGATCGCCTGCAGCAGAATTTTAAAAAATATATAAGTTACTGCCACAAGTGATCGGTATCTAGGTGCACCACGCGATGCATCACCGGCGGCAGAAGAGATGCAAAAGAGAAGCAAAAGTTTTTAAAAAAAAATTACTGGTTTCGGGTTGGAACCGGTTCAACCCGAAACCAATCAATTTTCACTGATCATGTTTCCGGATCGGTACTGTACCATGGGTTATCCCATGGAACTGGAACCGGAATCGGAGCCATAACCAATCTGGTTAGAAACCGATGTGGTCTGGTTCCTGCTTTGGATGCAGCGGAACCAGTCCAATCCGATCCGTTAACATCCATACAATACCCCAGGAAGGAAAATACTAATTATCCACAAAAACTAAAAGCGGAACAAGGAAAAAACCAAACTGGATGTAGGATCAAGTGTTTATCGCTTTACCAAAAGCTATGATGATTACGGTGCAATTCAAATCTTTTAAACCGTACAGCAGCACAAGCACCACGTTTCAATCGATCACAAGCACCACGTTTCAATCGATCACTCAGCAAGGACAATTGATGTACCCCAACAATTCCCCTCTCAGTAATTGCACACCTTGCAAATCATGGAAATCAAGAATGTGATATTGACTCTGATACCAATTGTAGGAATCAAGCGCTTGTCGTTTTACTAAAAGCTATAACTGATGATAAATCTGTAACTCAAATATTTTATATCATACATCAACATAAGCTAGGCAACACAAATCAATAATCTTATTTTTGAAATTATAGTAATATAAATAACAAACCAATTGTTTCAAGCGGTGGGGTGGCAGAAGTCTTGGACACTTGTATTGTATTGGCGCAATCACAATATTTGGAGTCTGTGTGTTAAAGGGTTCAAGCTGTGTGCAAAACCAAAATCATGGGTTTAAAAAATCGAATGAGCATTGGCTTGAGTTTAAAAAATTAAATAGATATTCGGCAAAAGGAGATAAAATACTACAAAATATAAGTGGAGCAGCCCTCTGTCCAATTAGTTTTATTTGTTTCGAAGCTTAGTGTTTTTACAACAATTATTAAGTCAAGTTGTATACATGCGTCATTCTTTTCCAAGATCTTCTGTTGATCAAAATATACTCGTTGATTCATTCGGACTCAAAATCTTTATATATAACTTCAAGGTATGTCTTCATCGGTCGTTATTTTGCTCTAGTGAAAGAGCCAAAATTAAAAGACTCTTTTCGACGCAAATGTGCATTGTTGAGCATACATCATATGTGAGCAAAGAAGCGGGATTTTTTTAAAAAATACTTGAAAAAAAATTTTAAATTTCAAAAATACCACATTTTAAAAATCGTTGCAAAACTACCCCCAAAACGCTACTCCAAACAACGGCCAATGCTTCTTGACTGACCGCCTACTCATGAGGCGGCCATTGATGTCTTGAGCGGCCCCTCCATTTGTTTTTTAATATTATTATAATATTATAATATATTAATAAATTTTATTATTATTAATTTAATAAATAATAAGTATTTATATTACTTATAATTTATATAATATAATAATAATATTTTATTATATTAGGTATACATAATTAATAATAAATAATATATTATTATTAATGTAATTGCTCATCATATCATCATGTATTGTTATTTCTATTGTTACTGTTAAATGGTTATATATTGATGGTTTTTATGAACGATGATATTGAAGGTCGTTGAAATTAGCGATATGTTATTATTATTATTATTGTTATTATTGATTATGTCGCGGATGTTAAGTGCCGTTGAAATGAGCAGGAGCGGACGCAAAATTTTCCGAAAAGGAGATAAAAAATACTTTAAAAATGAGGTTGTTATAAATATACCCCAAAATACAATTGCCTTGTTAGCGGCCCCCTATCTCATTTAGGGGCCACCCCCTTCTATTATATGTTTTTCTAAAAATTTTAACATTTTTCCAAAAAAATATGTGGGGCTATGTTACCCTTTTAATTTTTGTAAATTTTTTATTAAAAAAATTTAAGTTAATTTTAATTAAATATACATATTTAAATATATAATAATAATACATATAATTAATAATAATGTAATTAATAGTAATATATTAATTAATAATTTTTAATAATAAATAATATCATTTATTATAAATAATTAATAATATTTAATAATATAATGAGTGGCCGCCTATAATATAATGAGTGGCCGTCTGGGCGGCCACTCGTTATATGAGGGGCCGCCTTTTAAAGCAATTTTTTTTAAATTTATTTGTTTTAATGTAAATTTTTATTAAATTTATTTTAAATGATTTTTATGTTTAAAAAATTATTAAATATATTATTGAAATATTGTTGAAATTGATTACTCAAATATATTAAATTGATGCTCATATTTTATCTATTCAAATAATCGAAATATTTACTTAATGTATTCTTAAAAAATTATTATATATTATTAATAATATAATTCATACATATAAATATATTTGTATATATATATACAAATTTATATTTACAAACATATATATATATATATATATAAATTATACAATTGTGGTACGAGACCTATAATAATTTTGGTACTAAGTACTAAAATTGTATAGGTTTCATACTTATTTTAAGTACTTAGCACCGAAGTTATATATGTTTCTTACCAATTTAATGTATACTTAGTATCAAAATTATTATAGGTCTCATACCAAGTTCACGTGTAATAAATACCAAAATTTTTATAGGTTTCATACCAATTTTATTTATACTTAGTACCGAAGTTGTATAGGTTTCATACCAATTTTATTTATACTTAGTACCAAAATTGTATAGGTTTCAAACAAACTTCACGTGTAATAAGTATCAAAACAATATATGTTTCATATCAATTTAAAGTGTAACTAGTATCAAAATTGTATAGGTTTTATACCAACTTAATATGTAATTAGAACTAAAATTGTATATATTTCATACCAACTTCACTTGTGAGAAAGCAAGGGTATTTTCTTATTGTTAAGTGAATAGAGAGTTAAAACTAATGCAATATATGACATGTGGATTGACATAAAAAGTTCTCTTACAAATGGACTGACGATCAATTTTAGATTGTCTTTGGAGATTTAAACTGAATTTGCCCTAATAATAATAATAATCATAATATATATAAATATATATATATACACACGTATATATTATATATAATAATAATAATATATTATATTAATAATATATATATCAAAAAATTTAAAAAAAATAGAGGAGGAGGGGCGGGTCCTCAATGTTGTAGCAGCCGCCCAATAAATGGGCGGCCGCTAAGAAAGTAAGGGCCGCCCTCACATAGAGGGCGTCTACTTGTAAAGGAGGGGTCTCTTCACGTTGAAGCGGCCCCTAATGAAGCTTCAGCCGTAGTCTCAGATGGCGGTTTAGGATATATTTGCAACGCTTTCATTTTCGAAGTATTTTTTGAAAATAAATTTTTTTTCTGAATTATTTTTTTTTAAAAAAACCCAAAGAGTGTAAACAATGTTCTAGGATGGAAGGATGAGCATTCTAGACACTAAACTGGTTGGGAGTTGTTCCCGCTTCCCTGATGAGCTTATGGGAGGGCGAAACCAGTATTCATCGAAGATGAAATATGGCTTAACCTCGGAGTGATTGGGATCCGGAGTCGCCGCATGGGTTGTCGTTTGCGTTAAAACTCTGAGCCCGTGACAACAAGCTAGGCAACACAAATCAATAATCTTATATTTGAAATTATAGTAATATAAATAACAAATCAATGTTTTCAAGCGGTGGGGTGGCAGAAGTCTTAAGACACTTGTATTGTATTGGCGCAATCACAATCTTTGGAGTCTTTGTGTTAAAGGGTTCAAGCTGTGTGCAAACCAAAGTCATGGGTTTAAAAAATCGAATGAGCATTGGCTTGAGTTTAAAAAATTAAATAGATATTCGGCAAAAGTAGATAAAATATTATAAAATAAGTGGAGCAGCCCCCTGTCCAATTAGTTTTATTTGTTTCCAAGCTGAGTGTTTTTACAACAATTATTATGTTGAGTTGCACATATGCATCATTCTTTACCAAGATCTTTTTTCGGTCAGAATATACTCGTTGGTCCATTTGGACACCAAATCTTTGTATATAACTTCAAGCTATGTCTTCTTCGATCGTCATTTTGCTGCTTTGAAAGAGCCGAAATCAACACTCTTTTCGACGCCAATGTGCATTGTTGGGCATACGTCATATGTGACCAAAGAAGCGTAAACATTTTTTTTGCATATTTTCTTCTATACAAGTCACATATAATTCAGTTCGAATGTCTTTGTCCATTATTTTATTTCTTCTTGTCTTATCACACATCCAACTGAGCAATTGCATCTCCGTCAGTTATACGCATCACATATGATATATCGATATCTGTCATAAGTCAAGATAAAGGGAGAGGGTAGCGATAGGTTTGTGATACACAGCTCTGAAAAATTAGTCACATGTCATGAACGGTAATGTGAATTTTTGAGTTGAATATTAAACAAAAATCGAAAGAAAACTTATATTTTTTTTTCAAAAAATCTAATTAATATCCCAAGCAACATTGGCCCAGCCCCCAAGTCATATATGGGTCTCTTGCGGAATTGGTGATCCAGTTCACAAGTAATCAAAGACCCTTTTCCAATTCATAAACAACTTTGTTGGGCCTTATAGATTCATTTGCAGAGAAATTCCCTTTTTTGATGTAAAAGTTTACTGTTCTTTAATACTAGAAAATATTGGATTGGTATTTGAAAACAATTTTTATTTAAGGTCGCAACAATTATCAATAAGTAGCAGCTAATCCACAGAACAATAAGTTTTATAAATTGTTTTAAATCGAAATCGAATGTTAAAGCAAAAGATCTGTAAATATACCTATATCCATTTATTGTCACTTTGTCATACTATGAAGATGTGGTTCATGCACACATAATCTTTTATCTCGAAAAGAATTTAGTTCCAAGTATTTTATTACCCATGATATGGAATATTGAATCGTCCTACCCTATACGGAAATTTGTTGTATCAACGTTGTTCCAACTCAAAAAATTGGTTATGAATGTAGTAAGTCATGTATCTTATAAAGAGCTAGCACAGCTTGTAAATTCTCAATTTAGGACAACTCTCAACTATGTGACATTATATAAGTCAAACATATGGATTGATAACGCGGGTGATGTGGGCATGTAGGCGGAATATTCAGTCACATGAAAAATATGTTCTGATATCATGTTAGGAATACATCGGGGTTCAACTCAAACCAACTTGTTAGTTGTGGAGTAATATATGTATCTTATTAAGAGCCAACATAACTTGTGTAAGTTCCCAAAATGGGACAACTCTAACAAGCGTGGTGTGCACTCTACTTATGGATCAACTCAATATGAGTGATCTAAAATAATTTGTATGTTAGTTTATATATTTACCCCTAAAGACATCGTCCTTACGAATATTTCTTATTATACATTGATTGGTGAGAGTAAGACCTTAAAAATGTATTTCCACTTGATATTTTAGTATTTTATGAAAATAATTGTAAAACAAATCGGTGTATAACCCCAAAAATATATACATTGTCTCTCTTTTGTGCATATGATTCACATAAAAGAAATTTCCTCGGTGGTCAAGGAATATAGTTATATAAACTCATTTTATATATCAAATCAATATTAAAATATAATATTTTTTATGTTAAATATATAAATAAATATATTAATTATTTTAGATCAAAATTATTTTCCGGTGGTTAACAAGTGGCAAAATGGTCTGAAAATTCCCCAAGCATTCGTGTCATTGTATAGTAGGCTGACCCTTATCCTTGAAATTGTGCCAGCCTCGATATGCTGCCCATCTCATGAGGATACTTCCTGACCATGGTTGGAAATAATTTATTTACTGAAGATAACCATGGTTAAACGTTTAAGTATTGTTTGACTCAAAGGTGATCACCGGCATTACCGGAGTGCTGAGTGCGCCGGTGTTGGGTCCCCTTGATGTGGTACAGTCCCCGCAGGCCGTAAACACAATCAATACCAAATCTCAATTAATTATTATTCAAATTGTGATTAAGTAATATTATCTTGTTCAAACTCGATTGAGGATTAGGATATATTTTGTTACTTAATTGTTATCGTATCATTTATAATTATCAGCAACTCACCACAAGCAATTGTGTGCATATATATTAAATTTTTTTGGCTTGAATGATCTAGAGCTTATATTAAAATAAAAACACTTAATAAGAAATATTATATAATATTTTTTCGTAATTAATTAGAATAATCATTTAAAAATGATATTTTTTTGTAATTTTTGAATTTATAATATTTTTAATTTTTGAATTTATAATATTTTTGAATTGTTAGGAGTGATAATGATTTAAAGATTCAAAAGTTACTACTTCAGTAAAAAATAGGTTTTAATTATATTTTTATAAAAAAATATATGAAACAGTTTGAAAGGGGTAGTTTTGGTATTTCAAAAATATACACCAACTAAAATAATTACTTTTATAATATAGTAAATATAGATAGAATAGATATTTATATATACAAGATAACTGTATCAATAACCAAATCGACTCGACTAATATTATTATTAATATTATTATTATTATTATTATTATTATTATTATATATAATAATTATTCAGCTACAAATTCAAAATAACTTTTCGGATTATAAATTAACTCAATTATAAGAGTTTGTTTTGCTTTTGTTTTTTTTTTTTTAAATATTTTTTAGGGGATGGGAGGGGAGGACTCGAACAAGGGATCACTTATATTTTGGAAAATAGATGACGCTAATTTGCTAGGAAACAAGGTGATAGTTATACAAATAATTTTATAAAATGATTTAAAATTGCTAATATAAACATCCTAATTAATATTTCCTCCGTAGTCCCACAAATGGAAATTTTGTTTTGTTTTATTAATAAGTTACTCACGGATATTACACTAAAGCCATATGACGCAAGATAGAGGTGTGATGACGTATGCTGACTAGCCAATAATTTTTGGTGTGGATTTTTCGTAACTCAACTAGAAATTATTTAATATCATTGTTTAAGTTTCCTTTCGAGAAGGGGTATGTAGTAAAACTATCATTTTTAACTTCATCACATTTATCAATTTCAATAACGTTCCCAGTTATCTGCTCGCCAGATGATAGTTTAAAATATACTTGACATTCATTTTATCACGATAATTCAATTATGCCACTAGATTTTGTACAATTTGTTCACTAATAATAAAATCAACAATATTTTAATAAATTAATAATTTATTATATTAACTAATCCATAAATAAATAATTTTTAATTTATCAATTATTTAATATTTGCTAAATTAACGAGATCTCATCAATCTCAAGTCTACTAGACTAGATTTATGTTGGATCTGTCTTTTTAAATTTACGGATTGAATCAGTTTAAACAATCGCTGATTGGAATATAAAGTATACTGAAATACAGAAACAGTAGAACTTACAATAACAGTTTATAAACTGTAAAAGCACAACAATAAACTGAAAATGTTTATGGACGCCACAACTGTGTGCCCATAAATTCAAATTTGTCCGTCTAATCTTCTAGCCTCCTGGACAAGTGAGTTCCAAGGTACAACGTCCAATCACCACTGTTTATATTAAAGCAGAACTCCGAACAGACTCTTTCAGACACTACTAGTGTGCGGTATTCTTAAAACTATTTATGATATGTATGAATGTAGATTCGGATGGATGAAACAATAGATCTGGAGCAACTTATATAGCTGAGCAGCAGACCTCCCAAATGAGATGAAAAGTCTCAAACTAAAATATGATATCAATTCTGCAGGAGATGATAAGTCTCAAACTTAGCAGAATGTGAAAACACAGGTAGGTGAAAAGTCATTTCATAAATCCGAGTAGTAAAAAGATAGGGTTGCCTTCACGGCATGTGCGACGCGGCCAGGCGAGTTGAGTCGAGTCGAGCTGAGCCGAGCCAAGCGGAGTAGATGGACGAACGGCGCATGAGGGGACCCATTTTTTCTACTTAACTACACTCTATTGATTTGTTTATCAATATAAACAAACCATAAGTGTTTCAAAATTCCAATGTGGGATTTCTTTTGCCAATTGACTATTCAAAATTAACTTAACAAATTTTGTTCTCATTAACAAAATTAAACAAAATTATCGGGCTTTTAATTTATTAATCCCAACAATCCACCACATGAGTGCAATATGGCGAAAAAAATTACACAATGCACCAAGATGAAGATTTGAGAGTACTTTGAGAATTCACTGCATCATGATAGGTGGTGGTTAACCTTGAACCTTCCTTAGTGAAGTATCATTGGATATACTTGTCAACCAGTGGACGTGATGCCTTCAACTGTTCGACGTTTTATGTATACCAAGATAACATTACTCACACAGCTTCATCTCCACACTATTATTGATTCTTTCGTTGTTGTCCATGTTGGCCCTGGACTGCCTTGGTTGTTTCATCGAATACTCTAGAGATTTAGCCATCAGGGTCATCTCATAGAAGCGGCCCCTTCACATTCGATATAGGCGATCTTTCCTAAAGAGTATCATGTCATACCCCACTTTATCATCTCGAGATAGAAGAATCATTAAGAGTATGAGCTCAGCCTTCCCAAAGTACATGTCTCACTCTTTCATCACAGGAATAGGTAAGAAACTCATTTTCCCGAGTGCTTTGTTCAAACCCCCCCACAACTCGGTTTTCCCATTGAACCTGCAAATTGGATTTTACAATTCAGGTTGGGTTGCCATCATGGTTGGAAATCAATTTCATTGGCTTCAACCCTATTCTCCTCGATGAAATCTCTACTCGGTCTCTCGTCAGACTTTTCGTTAATGGGTCCACAATATTTTCTTTAGACTTCACATAATCTAAAGAAATAACACCGGTTTTCAGTAGATTTCTCACGAATTTATGTCTCCGACGTAGGTGTCAAGATTTCCCATTATACACATTGCTTTGTGCTCTTCCCATAGCTGACTGACTATCACAGTGCACGCTAATGGGTGACACAGGTCATTACCATATTGGAATGTCCTCCAAGAAACTCCGAAGCCAATCAGCTTCTTCTGCTGCAAGATCTAAGACTATGAATTCAGATTTCATAGTTGATCTTGCAATACACGCCTGTTTGCATGATTTCCATGAAACAGTGGCACCTCCAATTATAAAGATATATCCACTCGTGGACTTTATATCCTTGGAGTCCGATATCCAATTTGCAACTGAGTACCCTTCAATTACTGTTGGATATCTCGTATAATGTAGTCCGTAGTTAAAAGTGTATCTTAGATATCTAAGAACTCGAACTGCTGCCTTACAGTGCTCATAACTTGGATTATTCGTATATCTGCTCAATCTATTGACTGTGTTAGCTATTTCAGGTCTAGTGCAATCCATAAGATACTGCCTATGACCACAGAGTTCTCAAGTTGTCGCACACCTTCTCCACGATTCTTGCAAAGATTTGATACCACCTCCACAGGTGTTCTCGCGATTGTATTATTTCCCTTGTCAAACTTGTCAAGTATCTTCTCGACATAATGACTCTGGAAGAGAGAATATCCACTTTCATGTTTGGTGATTTTCATCCCGAGAATCACATCTGCAAGACCTAGGTCTTTTATCTCAAAATTTCGCGACAACATTTTCTTGGTAATTTTGATATTATTATTATTACCAACAATTATCATGTCATTCACGTAGAGGCATACTATCACATAGTTTGTATTGTCTCCTTTTACGTAGACACATTTATCGTATTGGTTTGTTTTAAACCCATTTGAAAGCATGACACTATCAAACTTTTCGTGTCACTGTTTAGGTGCTTGTTTTAATCCATACAAGGATTTCACAAGTCTACATACATTCTTTTCTTTACCTGGAACTACAAACCCTTCAGGTTGGTCCATATAAACCTCATCTTCTAACTCTCCATTTAGAAAAGCCGTTTTTACATCAATTTGATGGATCTCTAGGTATATAATGCAGCAAATGCAATTATTAACCTTATCGATGTTTTCATGGATACAAGAGCGTACGTGTCGAAATAATCAACACCCTCAGTATGTCTATAGCCTTTGACTACAAGTATAGCCTTTGACTACAAGTCTAGCCTTTGACTTATCTACCGTACCATCAATGTAAGGACCCCATAGCCCTTAACCCTTGATTAATGTATTAACCACTATGTGTGGCACATGCTTTCAATAAAAAAACAATCGGGAAACTCAGATGATGATTTACCAATGAATGGCAATCACAAAATTTTCTTTAATATGCAATGTTATAAGATCATCATCCTAACAACAAATAGACTCATAGAGTTTGCCCATTACCATCCCCATTACGCCACTTTTTACATTGTGGACTTTTATAAAAATTTGGGCAGTCTCCCCATAAATTGAGCTATCCCGAAACAACAGCACATCATATAACATAGTTCCCGGCCAGGGAAAACACAATATTCAACAGAATACAGCAATACTAAGAAAATTCCCAGCCAGGGAAGACACCACACATAAGACAACATAAGTGGGTTTCAACACCCACATAATACACCAATGACTCTCATATCATTAGCAATTCTAACCTTAATTGCATGCAACATAGAATGAAAGAGAGAAAGGCTCATGCCTTTATATACAACCCATATACAAGTATAACCGTGCTCACATGCAAGCATCATAAATGTGTATATAACCCTCGGGTGTATATAAGTACTCTATACGATACCGTACTCCATCAAGCCCTGGTACCACGATCCTGGGAGTACATCCAATCAACAGCTCGAACTCAGCTCCACAGCCATCGATGTACCTGTTCACCTGCCCTAACAGAGACAGCCCCCCCAACGGGGTGAGCATACCAACACACAAAATCCCATAATCACAAAAATGAAATTCATAATTTACAACAAAAGTAAATACTAATGAATTTTAAATGATACTCCCTGGATGGCAACGTCCTCATCCGGGATTCTGTGTACTGTCCCTGTTCTCACAATCATCAAACTCATCAAATCTCAAAAATCAGTAAATCAACACATTGATTAACTCATCGCATGTCTGATTCTCAAATATCAATAATTAATGATTCCAAATTCATTATACATACAAATATAGATATCTCGATATCTTACTGATTCTCAACTTCGCTATCAATCACAGATAGCTCAATTGCCTAGCATTTGTTTTACCAATTCTCCATTATACTTAGACATCTCAAATGTCTTATAATGAATACATGATTCCACGATCATTCTCAGGCATCTCAATGCCCTACATTGGTCATATACATCCAGTACTCCATATATCTCATGAGGTTACACTACTCTAATGTCACGCACGCTTGTGGCGGCGATATCAAGATTTGGTCGTTCCATAGCTATATCAACACATATATATGTAACTATACGCACAACCATCTAATGCAATTAAAATGCATTATGCATTTCACAAATGCTCTAATATAAAGTAATGCTCGTACGTCGCACGTACCTTAAATCTCCGAAGTCCGAGCCAAACCTTGCTCGAGTTCCATGCCCCGAGGAACGATGCGCTAACACGATAAATAATTCACAATTATTTACGAACATGCAACCCATGCTCAAGCACACCCATAACCCTTATACAAAATATTGTCAACCCACGACAATTAACCATTTAAAAGACCCGGGGCAGGGTACATGTAGGGAGGGAAATCGAATGAGACATTATCGAAAATTGCTCAAGAACCACCTCTAAAATTTCAAACCCTAACATCTCAATTCGAACCCAATTAAGCATCATAATACATCTAAAACATATAATAATTGATCAATAACAAGAATCATCACCCCCTGCCCAAAACCCCCAATTTCGAACCCAAACCCTACCAAATTAGGGAATTTAATTCGAACCATAAATCACAAAATGGTAGGGAAAAACATGAGAAGCATGAAAAAGGGGTAAGGAAGGTTACCCAATCGAAATTGGAAAGAAATCGTTCGAAAATCGAAGAACCCTAGAATTTGGGCATCAGCGCTTTCTGCAAAAATCCGAACGCAAATCGCGACTAAACTTCGAATTGCTGGTGTGGGAAGATGCGCCTGGACGAGACGAAGCCAACGGCGGGTCGGACGCGCCGGATGGCGGCCAGACGGCGGCGAGCGCGGCGCTTTTGCGCGCGGGGGTTGGGGGCGACGCGAAACAGCGGGGAGAGAGAGAGGAACGGCTGGAGGAGAAAAATGATTTCAATAATTAAAATCTCGGGTTCAACTGGTATTTATAGCAAAAATACCCCGAAATACTAATAGCCCCACAAATACATCATGATTCATTAAAAATCATCTGTTTTCAAAAATTCTCTCTCTAATTCCAAAACCCCCTACCGGTGTTCACACAAAGCACCCCAGATCCCGAGTCACACTAAAAACCCAACTCTTAGGTTTTACACCATAATGAGAATACAATCTCAACCTCGGGATCCAACGATCCCAACTACCCAAATAGACGAGCCCGGAAGGCCCGACACTACGATTAAACTCCAAATCGCCACGTAAAACAACTTTAGGGGTCATTAACACTCCGGGATTAACATCTATAATCCCAGGTCATCACAATCAGGTTTCATATTCCTCTTGAAGATCCACTTGTGGCCTAGTGGTTTACAACCTGCATGAAGGTCCACTAGTTCCCAAATATGATTATGTAAGATAGATTCTCGTTCAAGGATTCCGTTGATATCCGCTGTCAAGATGACACAATTATTGGAACGAGGCCATACAGGATATCTTATTTATGCTGTTGATGTTTCTGGAAAGAAGGAAGAACTAAAGGTTGAAGATGTGCCCGTAGTGGCGGAATTTCCTGATGTATTTCCTGAAGAGATTCCTGGATTCCCACCGGCGAGAGAGGTCGAGTTTGGAATCGAATTACTACCTGGGACGTCAGCCATTTCTCGTGCCCCGTATAGGATGGCACCAACAGAGCTAAAGGAGTTAAAGGTTCAGTTGCAAGAACTCCTTGACAAGGGCTATATACGCCCTAGCGTATCGCCCTGGGGTGCACCAGTTTTGTTTGTCAAGAAGAAAGATGGCTCGATGCGTTTGTGCATCGATTACAGACAACTGAACAAAGCCACAGTAAAGAACAAGTATCCACTTCCGAGGATCGATGATTTATTTGATCAGTTGCAGGGTACGAGACTCTACAGTAAGATCGATCTGAGGTCGGGGTACCATCAGATTCGGGTAAGGGAGGATGATGTGCAGAAGACAGTTTTCAGGACCAGATATGGGCACTATGAGTTCTTAGTTATGCCCTTTGGGGTGACGAATGCCCCAGCTGTTTTCATGAGTTTAATGAACAGGGTATTCCAGCCATATTTGGACCAGTTCGTCATAGTCTTCATTGATGATATACTTATTTACTCCCGGACTGAAGAAGAACATGTTGAGCACTTGAGGACAGTACTTCAGATCCTTAGAGATCATCAATTATATGCAAAGCTTAGCAAGTGTGAGTTTTGGTTGGACAGTGTGGTATTCTTGGGCCACGTTATATCTAGCAGTGGGATATCTGTGGATCCCAGAAAGATTGAAGCTGTTATGGAGTGGGCTGCACCCACTTCTGTGCCCGAGATACGGAGCTTCCTTGGTTTAGCAGGTTATTACCGACGTTTCGTCGAAGGATTCTCTAAGATTGCTAAGCCATTGACACAGCTAACTCAGAAAGGAGTACCGTTCTTTTGGTACGAAGCTTGTGAGGAAAGCTTCCAAGAATTGAAGCGTCGTTTGACGACAGCACCAATATTGGTGATCCCTTCTGAGAATAAGAAGTTTGCCTTGTACACGGATGCATCATTGCAAGGTTTGGGTTGTGTGTTGATGCAAGATAAGCACGTGGGAGCTTATGCTTCGAGGCAGTTGAAGCCCCATGAGACCAGATACCCAGTCCATGACCTAGAATTGGCGGCCATCATTTTCGCCTTGAAGATTTGGCGTCATTATCTCTATGGTACGACGTTTACCATCTTTACAGACCACAAGAGCTTGAAATTCTTATTCACCCAAGCAGAACTGAATATGAGGCAAAGAAGATGGATGGACTTACTCAAGGATTATGATTGTGAAATAGAGTACCATCCGGGTAAAGCAAATATGATAGCAGATGCCTTAAGTCAAAAAGTGAAGAGCACCGCTGAGGATACTATGAGCTTATCAGCTATGATGACTTCTTATTGCCATCTGGGCTATGATTTTGTTGTGGACACGTCGCCGGTGCGAGTGTCGACCTTATTGGCTGAGCCAGACATATTTGAGGCTATTAGGAAAGCTCAGAGTTCGGATAATGAAATTCATAGATGGTCATCAATAGTACTCCAAGGGCAACCATCAAAGTTCCGAGTTGCTGAGGATGGTTCATTGAGACTAGGCAACCGTTGGGTGGTACCAAAGACACCAGAATTACGCCAAGGAATTTTGCACCGTGCCCACAGTAGCCGGTTCAGTATCCACCCAGGAGGAAGAAAGATGTACAAGGACCTATGTAGTCAATTTTTGTGGAGACGCATGAAGCGTGAAGTAATTGCTTTTGTTAAGAGGTGTCTAATCTGCCAGCAGGTAAAGGCAGAAAGACAGAGGCCTGGTGGTGAGTTGACGAGCTTAGAAGTACCTGAATGGAAGTGGGAGCATATATCTATAGACTTCGTGACCCACTTGCCAAGGTCGGCCTCTGGATTTGATGCGATCTGGGTGATCGTGGATAGGCTGACAAAGGTAGCCCATTTCATCCCTTACAATATGACTTTCACATATTTGAAGATGGCCCAACTATATGTGAGGGATGTAGTGAGATTGCATGGCATTCCAGTCTCGATAGTGTCTGACAGGGACCCGAGGTTCACTTCACATTTCTGGGAGGGTCTCCAGACAGCTTTGGGCACGGAGGTAAGACTGAGTACAACCTATCACCCTCAGACAGACGGTCAGACAGAGCGTACCATACAGACGCTCGAGGATATGTTAAGGGCATGCGTTTTAGAGTTTGATACTCCGTGGCAGGATTCAGTACCACTGGTGGAGTTCTCCTATAACAACAGCTATCAGGCGAGCATTCAAATGGATCCTTTTGAAGCTCTTTATGGACGACGATGTAGATCACCGCTGTATTGGGAGGACTTGCCTAGTAAAGCGGTCGGAGGACCGGATATGATGAAAGATATGGAAGAAAAGATCAAGACGATACGTTTAAAGATGAAAGCGGCCCAAGATAGACAAGCGGCCTATGCCAATAAGCGGCGGCGACCGCTAGAATTCCAAGTAGGAGATAAGGTTTTCTTGAAAATCTCACCCTTCAGGGGTGTGGTCCGTTTTGGTATGCGGGGAAAGTTATCTCCGAGGTATGTGGGGCCGTATGAGATATTGCAGTGCATCGGTACTTTGGCCTACCGTTTGGCTCTACCACCGTCCTTATCCGGTATTCATGATGTCTTTCATGTTTCTATGTTGAGGAAGTATGAACCCGATCCGTCTCATGTATTGCAGCCTTCAGAGGTCCAGTTGAGTTCAGATGTATCCTATGTTGAACGACCGGTTAGAATTCTGGATCGTGAGGATCGCAGGCTACGAAGTAAAGTTATACCGATGGTCAAAATTCAGTGGGATCGTCGGGGTGTCGAGGAGGCTACGTGGGAGACGGAACGACATATGGTGCAGCACTACCCGGAATTATTTTCTGGTATGATTTATGTTTAGTTTCTTTTTGGGTAAGTGCATGTTATTTCGAGGACGAAATCTTATAAGTAGGGGAGTAATGTGATGCCCCGAAATTAATTGATGGCAATCTGAATATTAATTATGCTTATATGATGATTTATTACGATGATTAAGATATGTGTGGGAAATGAAGAAGTAACATGATTTAAGGATGTTAATTTTAATTATGAGGATGATATGGGTTTAATGAAGTTGGTTGCATTTTGTAAATGCCTATCATGTTGATGTATTTTATATACATCATGTTATTATTGGGGTACAAGTTAAATGTAAGAATTAAAGACTTAACCCACCACTTTTTACCTCACCTCACTTTATACTCAAATCCCCAAAATCACTTTCCCAAAACCCTCTTCCCCTTATTTTCGATTTTTGACCTAAAGGTGGGAAGAAATCCTTGTAAAAGCTTTGTTCTTGCACTTCTTGGTAAGATTTAGTGCCTATGATGTTTATATACCACTTATTGATGTTCTTGAAGTGTTGATTGAGTTTTGGAAGGGTTTTAAAAAGGGTTTTAAAATGAGTTTGTTTGGGTTAGTGTGATTCTTGGGGGGGATGTTGGATTTTTAGTGGTTTTATGATGTATGTTGAAGGTTTTGAGTGTTTTAATGTTTATGAGTTGTTGGTATAAATGATGGTTGAGGTTGGTGAGGTTTAAATGTGCAAAAATGGAGTTTTTCGTGGTACAGAGGCTGGCGATCGATCGCGAGCAGGCAGTAGGCTCCAGAAGCCTTTGGCGATCGATCGCCACTTTTGGGCGATCGATCGGTGACGATGGCGATCGATCGCGCCAAGTATGGCGATCGATCGCCGAAGAAGGAAAATTTCACCCTCGTCCAGTGTGGTCTCGCGATCGATCGCGCCTGGGTGGCGATCGATCGCGAGATGCAAAAATGGGTATTTTGCTTATTTTGTGGGATTTTTGAATATTGGACTATGATTAGCTTCTAATATTGAATTGTATGGTTGTGTAGAACCATCCCAAGGACCCACGACTTCAATAAGATAAAGTACTACGATTTCACCACATTTTGAAAAGGTACGTAAGAAACGTACGGGCATCAAACGGTAACATATTCCTAAACTATGACTTTGCATTAATTGCATAAGTATTGATGATGATGATTATGATGATTATGATGAATAAGTTTATGATGATGAAGTTGTGATAAATGAAGATGATATGATGTCACGATGACAATTATGATAAGATGATGATGTTTGAAATGATGATGCTTATAAGATGATGACGCATGTTTGACTATGCTACTTAGAATGGTTGAATGTCCGGTGACTATTATGGGCAAGCGAGGAAGGTCTTGCCGCTCACATAACTGAGCGATGGGGTACATCCGCTATCAAGGTGTAGCGATGGGTATCATCCGCTGAATAAGAGATACATCCGCTATCAAGGCGTAGCGATGGGTATCATACGATGTGTTATGTCGAGCGAGGGGGCCAATTGTGCCGCTGTCATAATAGAACCCGGATAGTCCCATTTCTAATTAACATGGATTGATGTGAGCTTATATACGAAATATGATGTTAATCATTCATGTCTTGAACTAATGATTATATGTGTAATTATGACACAGGGACAACCAAGGAAGGATAGTACTATTAAACAGGAAGTATATGCTATCAATTATTTCCATGCATTATTTATATGCCATTAACTCATGATGTTAAGTAACGATGTACATGCTCACGATGGGTTGTTCCTGTAGGTACACTTTTGGATCGAGACTAAGGGTCGGGTTGAGATGGTGAGCTAAAGGAGCATAAGAAGATAGATACAGGATTTTTGTTAGCCTTAACATTCATTTTGGGGAATGTAATTAACTAACTATTGAAGTTTCATTTTGGCCTGTAATTACATTAAACTCACATAACAACCAGAACTCTAAGATGTCTCTATTACATGTTTAATTCATAATACGTTACTAATATGAGGTTAAGGTAGGAAGACCCTACATTAGTGGTATCAGAGCAGTGGTTAGATAACCCGGGGATGAGTGAAGGGTAGCCTTAGCAGTAGGTTGGCTAGGCACTTACTTTTGACATATTATGTTGCACATGAAGTATATGGGTGTTATGATAACATGTTATGACTTTCTAACGATGTTTATATGAACTGCTTTTGGATCCTTTTGTTAACCCTTGTGTTGCAGTATGGCAGCAAATATCGACATTGGTGATGCGGTAAGTGTGAACGCTAGTGCGGGGCGCACGAATCCCCTACCCCCGCCAGCCCTAGGCGAAGAGCCGTCCGAGCAACAGCTATTGCCGGGAGAGTTGAGTTTGACTCAATTTCTAGCGTATCGGCCCCCGACTTTTGAAGGGACTGAAACAGGGGAGCGAGCCGAGGAATGGCTAGAAAGGATAGAACAAATATTTGTGGCAGCCCCGTGTGCAAAGACGGCATGGATAAGGCTAGCAGAGTTCCAATTAGCCAAGAAAGCACTGATATGGTGGAGGACCACCGTGATTGAACAGGAAGCACAGGGTCAAGAGGTAAACTGGAAACTGTTTAGAACTAGATTCCTGGCCCGATACTTTTCAGCGGCTGCACGTCAAGCTAAAGAGGATGAGTTTACTAAGTTGAAGCAAGGTACCATGCCGGTGTCAGATTATGCCCTCCACTACTGTTCTCTACTCAGATATGTACCTCATATCGCCGCCGACACTCAAGCAAAAATGAGGAACTTTATGAAGGGCTTGAGGCCAGAACTCTATGATAGGGTGATTACATATGGCCCTACCTGCTTTGATGATGCACTTACACGGGCCGAGTTAGCCGAACTGGGGGTAGGTGCATACCCTGATGCTGTACCACCTCCAGCACCCCCTCAGAGATCTACTCCCGACAATTTAAGGCCAAGGGGTGATCGGTTCAAGTCTGGGGGGAACACTTCTGCGTCAAGATTCAGTGGTAGGAGGCCCGATAGCCGATGGAGAGGAAACCGCAGGAACGACGCCCCACCAAGAGGAGGACAGTCTCGAGGAGGTAGTGTTGGGGAGGTTCAATGCTCTCTTTGTGGGCAACCACATCTGACGAAGAATTGTGTGGGATGTTATGTTTGTGGCGAGAGAGGCCACTTTGCTCGACAGTGTCCCAACAGGGGAAGGCAGCAGAACTCTACTGAGAGGTCTACGGTCAGAACAGCACAGAACAGACACCCATATGTACCGAGGCAGTTTGGAAGTCAGCCTACGGGGCCACCTCAAGGGCAGGTGTATGCATTGACAAGGGAGCAGGCCACAGCGGCTCCGGAGGAGGTTATAGCGGGTACGTGTCTTTTATTTACGCACCCTGCTTTTATATTGATCGACACAGGTGCGTCACACTCTTTTGTGTCGACAAGTTTTGTGGAAAGGCACCACATATGCACTGCTCCGTCGCCCACGCCTCTTATAGTCTCGACCCCCGCTGGAAGAAGTATGATTACTGATCGGATTGTCTACGATGGCCTCATTTATTTTGAGGATAAAGAACTAAGGTCAGATTTGATTGTTTTGGGAATCTCAGACTTTGACTGCATTCTGGGCATTGATGTTCTGAACAGGTATCAGGCAGTTGTGAACTGCAGGCAGAAGACAGTGCGGTTCAAATCTGATATGGGAGTTTCATGGACGTTCTATGGGGATGGTTCTCGTTCAAGGATTCCGTTGATATCCGCTGTCAAGATGACACAATTATTGGAACGAGGCCATACAGGATATCTTATTTATGCTGTTGATGTTTCTGGAAAGAAGGAAGAACTAAAGGTTGAAGATGTGCCCGTAGTGGCGGAATTTCCTGATGTATTTCCTGAAGAGATTCCTGGATTCCCACCGGCGAGAGAGGTCGAGTTTGGAATCGAATTACTACCGGGGACGTCAGCCATTTCTCGTGCCCCGTATATGATGGCACCAACAGAGCTAAAGGAGTTAAAGGTTCAGTTGCAAGAACTCCTTGACAAGGGCTATATACGCCCTAGCGTATCGCCCTGGGGTGCACCAGTTTTGTTTGTCAAGAAGAAAGATGGCTCGATGCGTTTGTGCATCGATTACAGACAACTGAACAAAGCCACAGTAAAGAACAAGTATCCACTTCCGAGGATCGATGATTTATTTGATCAGTTGCAGGGTACGAGACTCTACAGTAAGATCGATCTGAGGTCGGGGTACCATCAGATTCGGGTAAGGGAGGATGATGTGCAGAAGACAGCTTTCAGGACCAGATATGGGCACTATGAGTTCTTAGTTATGCCCTTTGGGGTGACGAATGCCCCAGCTGTTTTCATGAGTTTAATGAACAGGGTATTCCAGCCATATTTGGACCAGTTCGTCATAGTCTTCATTGATGATATACTTATTTACTCCCGGACTGAAGAAGAACATGTTGAGCACTTGAGGACAGTACTTCAGATCCTTAGAGATCATCAATTATATGCAAAGCTTAGCAAGTGCGAGTTTTGGTTGGACAGTGTGGTATTCTTGGGCCACGTTATATCTAGCAGTGGGATATCTGTGGATCCCAGAAAGATTGAAGCTGTTATGGAGTGGGCTGCACCCACTTCTGTGCCCGAGATACGGAGCTTCCTTGGTTTAGCAGGTTATTACCGACGTTTCGTCGAAGGATTCTCTAAGATTGCTAAGCCATTGACACAGCTAACTCAGAAAGGAGTACCGTTCTTTTGGTCCGAAGCTTGTGAGGAAAGCTTCCAAGAATTGAAGCGTCGTTTGACGACAACACCAATATTGGTGATCCCTTCTGAGAATAAGAAGTTTTCCTTGTACACGGATGCATCATTGCAAGGTTTGGGTTGTGTGTTGATGCAAGATAAGCACGTGGTAGCTTATGCTTCGAGGCAGTTGAAGCCCCATGAGACCAGATACCCAGTCCATGACCTGGAACTGGCGGCCATCATTTTCGCCTTGAAGATTTGGCGTCATTATCTCTATGGTACGACGTTTACCATCTTTACAGACCACAAGAGCTTGAAATTCTTATTCACCCAAGCAGAACTGAATATGAGGCAAAGAAGATGGATGGACTTACTCAAGGATTATGATTGTGAAATAGAGTACCAGCCGGGTAAAGCAAATATGATAGCAGATGCCTTAAGTCGAAAAGTGAAGAGCACCGCTGAGGATACTATGAGCTTATCAGCTATGATGACTTCTTATTGCCATCTGGGCTATGATTTTGTTGTGGACACGTCGCCGGTGCGAGTGTCGACCTTATTGGCTGAGCCAGACATATTTGAGGCTATTAGGAAAGCTCAGAGTTCGGATAATGAAATTCAGAGATGGTCATCAATAGTACTCCAAGGGCAACCATCAAAGTTCCGAGTTGCTGAGGATGGTTCATTGAGACTAGGCAACCGTTGGGTGGTACCAAAGACACCAGAATTACGCCAAGGAATTTTGCACCGTGCCCACAGTAGCCGGTTCAGTATCCACCCAGGAGGAAGAAAGATGTACAAGGACCTATGTAGTCAATTTTGGTGGAGACGCATGAAGCGTGAAGTAAGTTAAGAGGTGTCTAATCTGCCAGCAGGTAAAGGCAGAAAGACAGAGGCCTGGTGGTGAGTTGAAGAGCTTAGAAGTACCTGAATGGAAGTGGGAGCATATATCTATAGACTTCGTGACCCACTTGCCAAGGTCGGCCTCTGGATTTGATGCGATCTGGGTGATCGTGGATAGGCTGACAAAGGTAGCCCATTTCATCCCTTACAATATGACTTTCACATATTTGAAGATGGCCCAACTATATGTGAGGGATGTAGTGAGATTGCATGGCATTCCAGTCTCGATAGTGTCTGACAGGGACCCGAGGTTCACTTCACATTTCTGGGAGGGTCTCCAGACAGCTTTGGGCACGGAGGTAAGACTGAGTACAACCTATCACCCTCAGACAGACGGTCAGACAGAGCGTACCATACAGACGCTCGAGGATATGTTAAGGGCATGCGTTTTAGAGTTTGATACTCCGTGGCAGGATTCAGTACCACTGGTGGAGTTCTCCTATAACAACAGCTATCAGGCGAGCATTCAAATGGATCCTTTTGAAGCTCTTTATGGACGACGATGTAGATCACCGCTGTATTGGGAGGACTTGACTAGTAAAGCGGTCGGAGGACCGGATATGATTAAAGATATGGAAGAAAAGATCAAGACGATACGTTTAAAGATGAAAGCGACCCAAGATAGACAAGCGGCCTATGCCAATAAGCGGCGACGACAGCTAGAATTCCAAGTAGGAGATAAGGTTTTCTTGAAAATCTCACCCTTCAGGGGTGTGGTCCGTTTTGGTATGCGGGGAAAGTTATCTCCGAGGTATGTGGGGCCGGATGAGATATTGCAGCGCATCGGTACTTTGGCCTACCGTTTGGCTCTACCACCGTCCTTATCCGGTATTCATGATGTCTTTCATGTTTCTATGTTGAGGAAGTATGAACCCGATCCGTCTCATGTATTGCAGCCTTCAGAGGTCCAGTTGAGTTCAGATGTATCCTATGTTGAACGACCGGTTAGAATTCTGGATCGTGAGGATCGCAGGCTACGAAGTAAAGTTATACCGATGGTCAAAATTCAGTGGGATCGTCGGGGTGTCGAGGAGGCTACGTGGGAGACGGAACGGCATATGGTGCAGCACTACCCGGAATTATTTTCTGGTATGATTTATGTTTAGTTTCTTTTTGGGTAAGTGCATGTGATTTCGAGGACGAAATCTTATAAGTAGGGGAGTAATGTGATGCCCCGAAATTAATTGATGGCAATCTGAATATTAATTATGCTTATATGATGATTTATTACGATGATTAAGATATGTGTGGGAAATGAAGAAGTAACATGATTTAAGGATGTTAATTTTAATTATGAGGATGATATGGGTTTAATGAAGTTGGTTGCATTTTGTAAATGCCTATCATGTTGATGTATTTTATATACATCATGTTATTATTGGGGTACAAGTTAAATGTAAGAATTAAAGACTTAACCCACCACTTTTTACCTCACCTCACTTTTACACTCAAATCCCCAAAATCACTTTCCCAAAACCCTCTTCCCCTTATTTTCGATTTTTGACCTAAAGGTGGGAAGAAATCCTTGTAAAAGCTTTGTTCTTGCACTTCTTGGTAAGATTTAGTGTCTATGATGTTTATATACCACTTATTGATGTTCTTGAAGTGTTGATTGAGTTTTGGAAGGGTTTTAAAAATGGTTTTAAAATGGGTTTGTTTGGGTTAGTGTGATTCTTGGGGGGATGTTGGATTTTTAGTGGTTTTATGATGTCTGTTGAAGGTTTTGAGTGTTTTAATGTTTATGAGTTGTTGGTATAAATGATGGTTGAGGTTGGTGAGGTTTAAATGTGCAAAAATGGAGTTTTTCGTGGTACAGAGGCTGGCGATCGATCGCGAGCAGGCAGTAGGCTCCTGAAGCCTTTGACGATCGATCGCCACTTTTGGGCGATCGATCGGTGACGATGGCGATCGATCGCGCCAAGTATGGCGATCGATCGCCGAAGAAGGAAAATTTCACCCTCGTCTGTGATCTCGCGATCGATCGCGCCTGGGTGGCGATCGATCGCGAGATGCAAAAATGGGTATTTTGATTATTTTGTGGGATTTTTGAATATTGGACTATGATTAGCTTCTAATATTGAATTGTATGGTTGTGTAGAACCATCCCAAGGACCCACGACTTCAAGAAGATAAAGTACTACGATTTCACCACATTTTGAAAAGGTACGTAAGAAACGTACGGGCATCAAACGGTAACATATTCCTAAACTATGACTTTGCATTAATTGCATAAGTATTGATGATGATGATTATGATGATTATGCCGAATAAGTTTATGATGATGAAGTTGTGATAAATGAAGATGATATGATGTCACGATGACAATTATGATAAGATGATGATGTTTGAAATGATGATGCTTATAAGATGATGACGCATGTTTGACTATGCTACTTAGAATGGTTGAATGTCCGGTGACTATTATGGGCAAGCGAGGAAGGTCTTGCCGCTCACATAACTGAGCGATGGGGTACATCCGCTATCAAGGTGTAGCGATGGGTATCATCCGCTGAATAAGAGATACATCCGCTATCAAGGCGTAGCGATGGGTATCATACGATGTGTTATGTCGAGCGAGGGGGCCAATTGTGCCGCTGTCATAATAGAACCCAGATAGTCCATTTCTAATTAACATGGATTGATGTGAGCTTATATACGAAATATGATGTTAATCATTCATGTCTTGAACTAATGATTATATGCGTAATTATGACACAGGGACAACCAAGGAAGGATAGTACTATTAAACAGGAAGTATATGCTATCAATTATTTCCATGCATTATTTATATGCCATTAACTCATGATGTTAAGTAACGATGTACATGCTCACGATGGGTTGTTCCTGTAGGTACACTTTTGGATCGAGACTAAGGGTCGGGTTGAGATGGTGAGCTAAAGGAGCATAAGAAGATAGATACATGATTTTTGTTAGCCTTAACATTCATTTTGGGGAATGTAATTAACTAACTATTGAAGTTTCATTTTGGCCTGTAATTACATTAAGCTCACATAACAACCAGAACTCTAAGATGTCTCTATTACATGTTTAATTCATAATACGTTACTAATATGAGGTTAAGGTAGGAAGACCCTACACTATCTCACTCTTTCACCGTTTCTTTCCAAAGATCAGAGTCTTGTGAGGACATTGCTTTCTTGAAAGTAGCCGGATCCTTTTCCAACAAATATGTTAGGAAATTCGAGCCAAAAGACTTCTCTTTTCTCGTTCTTTTGCTTCATCTAGATGATTCTACATTCTCTTGACATTCTCTATCCCCCACATTTCACTCAACATTGGTTTCAGTCACTGTCTGAGTTTTGTGGAGAAAGATTTCCTAAAACAATGAAGCTTCCCTAGCCTCAATGATGGTATTTACATGCACTTCTGCATTATCTGACTTGTGTACCAAAAATTGATAGGCACTACTATCTTGCGCATATCCGATAAATACACAATCCACTGTCTTAGGTCCTATCCTAGTCCCTTTAGGAGGATGAATTGGTACATTTGCTACACATCCCCAAATGCTTAAAAATTTGTAGCTAGGTGCGCGACCTTTCCACAATTCATAAGGCGATTTATCCAACCTTTTTATGTGGTACTCTGTTTAGCACATAGTTGGCGGAAATCAGAGCTTCTCCCCACAAGTTCTGTAAGACCCCAAACCACTATTACGACATCAGAGCATTTATGACGTCACATGTGTATAAATGAAATTAATTTCTTGTTACTCTCAATATTAGTATGTCATTTATGGCTTGACTTCTAGAAAATTTGATAGAGTTCCCTCGTAATTAAGAATTCCGTGTACAGATATCAAAACATCTTTCCCTCGACCAGTAACTCATGATATAATATGCTCGTTAAGTTCATTATCCCCGACATTAAATCACATCATTTAACCAAATGAAAGGGAAACTTCAAAATATACATACAAACCATATACATGCCTTCAAGGGCTCTCAAGTCGAGCCATGAATAATGCATGCAAATCAAATTGCTTAAACATTATCTACCATCATCAGTTCTCGTACGATCCACCCGAAACAATTTGGTTGTGAGTATCTGAAACGTATTTCCTGAGTAACACGTACATGTTTACATGTTTCAATAGAAACAACCCACCACACATGGTGAGCAAACACTAATACAATAATCAGGATTATATCAATATATGAGTAGCAAACCAATAATTAATATTATTGGAAATCTATAAAAATATAATCCCAAACCAGCATTGCTTTCACGTACTAAACCTGTTTCAAACTTCCAAAATTCTATAACATCTCATTAGATATTGTTATTCAAAATATAATACTTATCAACTCGATTTTTTGGACATACCAACAATTCACTGTTATTCGTTCAAATTATAATTACTAACGGCGGCATTTTGTCCCCGCTGTATTAGTAGCCCTTTAACCCCGTTCAATTCTGCAACAGTGGCACTTTGACCCCCACCGTGTGTATATAGTGTCACTTTGACCCCACTATAACTGTAAGGCCTCTACTACTCATAGTATTGTTTTGAATGTTTTAATGACTCAAAATTTGTTAAACTACAATAGAGTTCATGCCCATGGGTTTTCAACTTATAAATATTCTTGTACATTACACATTGGGTTAGTGTAGTGGTTGTTGAAATGGCATATTAATGGTTAATTTGGGGTAGTGGTTAAATTATGATGATGAATATAGTTTTTACTTAAATGACAATATGTGAAACTTATATAATCTTTTTCAACTATCACACAATACACACACTTAAAAGCGATTTCTACACCTCCCTCTCTTCCAACTCTTCTCTTCTTTAATCCTAGGCAACCTCACTCATTTTTGGGCTCAAATTGTTAGGGTTTTTTGCAAGAAGTAAGATATTTATAATTTGGTAGTAGCTTTATTGCTTTTGAAGTGATTTTGTTAAATGTTGAAATTGTGTTGATGGGGTGTTAGTTCCGGACTTTATCGATAAAGGTTTTAAAGATGACAAAATATATCAGACCGGATCGATAGAAATCAGATTGACCAGATCGATCGCTCAAAACAGATCAAGCTGATAAGGCATATCGCATATCAGACCGGATCGATAGAAATCAGACTTACTAGATCGAAGCTTCAGATCGATCTCAATCTTTATCAGATCAGAGCAGTCAAGGATGAATAAAGATTGGTTCTTCAGTTCGAATCATTAACGACTATTTATTGAAGCATTTAATGTCGCAATTAATGCTGAAAAAGACCATAGACTGAAGATTACCATAAAAGGTAAGAAGACAAAGAAGAGCCTACCTGACAGTCGCCGAAAGCATGAACCAGAATGGCAAGTACCTTGAAGAAGAAGACTGTAGCTTACTCAGAGTTTAAGCAGAGTCAAGAGTTGCACATTAAGGGAAATAATGTCGTTGGAACATGCAACTATAAAAGGATGCAACAGAAGAGCTCAAGATAGAGTTTGAAAAATCGAAAAACGCACAAGAAAGCAAAACGGCACAAGCATACAAGCTCAGAAGCTCTCGAGCTGAAATTCTTCTTAAGCACGAGTACATTGTAATATTTGATCATTTAGAATCATTGTGTGTATAGACTAAAGTCTATCTTGTGTATTCTGTATTGAAATATAGAAGTGAGAAACAATTGTAACTGTCAGACAGAGTGTGTCTGAACAGAACGAGAGACTAGGAGTTTCAGTCTGGTAGTGAGGTAAATCCAGCTGAATCGGGTTTGTACAACAGGATTGTATAAATCAAAGTCTTCTAGTGGAATCATTCCTTAATTGGAAGAAGGGGAGACGTAGAAGGATTACACCACCTTCGAACTTCCAGAAACATATTCTGTGTTTCATCCTTCTGCACTCGTTCTATTATTCAAGCCATCGAGCCGTTCTTACTTATTTTAGAACAG
The DNA here is from genome assembly GCA_907163345.1 of Haberlea rhodopensis. NCBI lineage: Eukaryota > Viridiplantae > Streptophyta > Magnoliopsida > Lamiales > Gesneriaceae > Haberlea > Haberlea rhodopensis. The sequence goes on from CAJQUN010000013.1 coordinate 11,957,672, forward strand.
ACCGTTCCGCACTAAAATATTCAGTGGTCTGTTCTGCAAAAGAGTTAATTAAGAAACAGATTTCTTTCACTAATCCGAAAGAATCACCCCCCTCTAAACACTCCGGACCGATCCTAACAAGTGGTATCAGAGCAGGTCGTCTTAATCAGCACAAAGACACTTGAGCTGATGGCATCATTCAACAAAATTCCTATGTTCTCAAAAGAAGACTATGATGATTGGAGAATCAGAATGCAAGCTCATCTGGCAGCACAGGATGACGATATGTGGTTCGTCATCACTGATGGACCAATGAAGATTCTGAAAGTCAATACAGCAGTATCCATTACTGGTGGTGAACCCCAAATGGTCGAATAGATCCATCTGGACGAATGAAGAAAGAAAGAAAGCAAACCTCGACAACGTTGCCAATGACATCTTGTTCAAGACATTGGACAAGAACATGTTCAGTAAAATCAAAATGTGCTCTACTGCCAAAGAAATTTGGGAGAAGATAGCACAGCTCTGTGAAGAGAACGACCAGACCAAGGAAAACAAGCTGACTGTTGCTCTTCAAAGATTTGAGAGCATAAAAATGAAGATTGGTGAAACTCTAAATGAGTTTGATGAAAGAGTCACTGGTATCATCAATGAACTAAATGGTCTGGGCAAGGAATACTCAAACAGAGAGATCGCTCTGAAAGTTATGAGAGCCCTGCCAAAAGAATGGGATGTTAAGACCATTGCAATGAGGGAATCCAAATATCTGAACAAAGTTGAACTTCATGATCTGTTCACAGATCTTAAAGCATATGAGTTCGAACTGATAAGCAGAGGTGAAGCAGAGCCATTCATCTACAACCAAACAAAGCACTAGCAGCCATTCCAGACCAGACCGCCCCCACAACAGATCGATCTATTGAACAGATAAGTAATGATGCTATGTCATTATTTATCAAGAAATTTGGTAAATTCATGTCTAAAAATAAGAGGAACTTTAAACCCTCTCATCATTATAAATCAAGAAAGGACGATGCTGTTAATGATCAGGCTTGCTACAATTGTGGTAAGACCGGGCATTTTATTGCAGATTGCACCAGACTGAAGAAAGAAGAACGTAAAGAGAAGCATCGTGATGACAGGAAAAAGAATCACTACAAAGACCGCAAAAATCATGGAAAGCCCCAAAAGGTCCTAGTAGCAGAAGAAGGAAACAGCAAATGGGCTCAGACTGATTCAGACTCAGAAAGCTCTGAATATTCTTCCAGCGAAATCGAAGAAGATATTCAATGTCTAATGGCAGACGAAAGTATGAGTCAAACAGATGAGGTATTCGATCTTGACTCAAATGAATTTACACGTGAGGAGCTCATGTCCGCACTGCAAGATATGGCTAATGATTATAGACTCTTAGCTGAATCATTTGAGAAAAGTAAAGCTAAAGCCAATGATCAAATGGATGAGCACAACAAACCAAGCTACTCTGAGCAGGGTGAGTGCAATAATCTAAAGATCGAGCTGAATAAGCTGAAAAACTCTTATGATCAGCTCCATGAAGAAAATAAGAGAATTAGCACACAAAATGCTAAGCTTTCTCATATCTTCAAATCATGGACAAAATCCAGAACATCATTGGAAGAATTGCAAGAGGTACAAAGAAATGTCGGTGATGTTACAGGCATAGGCTTTGATATCAAAGACTGCACCAAAGATGAATCTGAACTGTTGCTGGTAAAGAACAAAATCAAACAAATGACATTTGTTAAATCCAGCACAGTATATGAGACTGAAGCACCTATAATTCAAACAGGAGTCTCTTTCGAGAATCAAGGTTTGAGAAAAGGGATTGGATATGTTAACCAAGCCAAAGAAAAGGCACCAGCAAGCTTTGCGTCTTTCAGACCAAATCTAAAGGTGCAAAATCTAAGGCAAGGAAGACCATCCAACTACTATAATTCAAAACCAGTTCAACGAAGATATAGACTACCCTATGAGAATAAAAGGATTCCATATCGCACACATTATCACACACATTATTTAAACAGATCAGCTCACAGCACACCAGACACGCACAAGCCATTAAAGTTGATACAGGTGTGGGTTCCCAAAGGGCTAATCCGTTCTGGACCCAAGTAGGATTGGGTACCAACAATAATTATGTTTGATGATAGGTACCAAAGAAACTTGCATCAGACTGGTACTTGGACAGTGGGTGTTCTTGTCACATGACTGGAAACATCGAGCTGCTGTCTGAAGTCACAGAATGTGCTGGACCCAAGATCATCTTTGGAGATAACTCAAAGGGTAAGACCATGGGCAAGAGTAAGATTGTCCATGGTAATATTATTATCAATGATGTGCTGTTAGTTGAAAATCTATGCTATAATCTGATTAGTATAAGTCAACTATGTGATAATGATTATACTGTAGAATTTCACAAACACACTTGCACTGTTAAATCGTCAGACGGTATGACCATGCTTGTAGGAATCAGAAATGGAAATACATATAAGATTAACTGGTAACAGACCGTCTATCTCTCACCTTCATGTATTTGGTTGTAAATGCTTCGTTCACAATAATGGTAAGAATCATCTTACAGCATTTGAAGCTAAATCAGATAATGGGATATTCTTAGGATATTCATCTAATAGCAAAGCTTTTCGCGTCTTCAATAATCGCACTTTAACTGTAGAAGAATCTGTTCATGTAGTTTTTGATGAATCTTTATGTATTGAGGGTAGCAAGGAATCAATTCAAAATCAGATGGAAAATATCCATCTCGAAGCTAACAGTGATGATGAGATTGTAGATAACAGGTCAAGAGACAATCCACCGGAACCTGAAGTACCAGACAGACCGGATCACGGTAATGAAGCTCCTTCAGATCGAGCCAATCCGGATGTTCCTCGCTCTAATGTTAAATCAGATGATGATAATGCCACTACTACTCACCCGTCTGAAATAGACAATCCAGAATCGAGTTATCGATGGACAAAGAGGCATCCACCTGATCTCGTGATTGGAAGTTCTGTACCGATTACAACTAGAGGACAGATGATGGATGAATTCACTCATGCTGCTTTCATATCAAATCTGGAACCTAAAAAGATTGATGAAGCTTTGACTGATTTCAACTGGATTAAAGCAATGCAAGAAGAGCTTAATCAATTTGAACAAAATCAAGTTTGGAGTCTAACTTCCAGGCCAATCGATCTGCCTGTTATTGGAACCAGATGGGTGTTCAGAAACAAGCTAGACGCAGATGGAGTTGTGGTTAGAAACAAAGCCAGACTGGTAGCACAAGGATTCCGACAAGAAGAAGGAATCGACTTCGATGAATCTTTTGCACCAGTCGCCAGACTTGAAGCAATCCGAATATTTCTTGCTTATGCTGCTTTTAAAGACTTCAAGGTATATCAAATGGACGTTAAGAGTGCCTTTCTTAATGGTAAGCTTCAGGAGGAAGTCTACATTGAGCAACCTCCTGGATTTCAGAACCACTCATTTCCTAATCATGTATATCTACTGAATAAAACAGTATGGTCTGAAACAAGCACCAAGAGCCTGGTATGATACTCTTGTTAGGATCGGTTCGGAGTGTTTAGAGGGGGGGTGAATGAACACTCCTTGTAAATTTAATCCCTTGTGATTTCTTTCGGATTAGTGAAAGAAATCTGTTTCTTAATCAACTCTTTTATAGAACAGACCACTGAATGTATAAGTGCGGAACGGTCTGTTTTTATATTTGTAAGAACGGCTCGATGGCTTGAATGAATGAACGAGTGCAGATAGATAAGACACAGGATATGTTTCTGGAAGTTCGAAGGTGGTGTAATCCTTCTACGTCTCCCCTTCTTCCAATTAAGGAAGGTTTCTACTAGAAGACTTTGATTTATACAATCCTGTTGTACAAACCCGATTCAGCTGGATTTACCTCACTACCAGACTGAAACTCCTAGTCACTCGATCTGTTCAGACACTCTCTGTCTGACAGTTACAATTTGTTTCTCACTTCTATTTTTCAATACAGAATACACAAGATGCGCACAGTGATCCTAAATGATCAAATATTATAATGTAATCGTGCTTAAGAATAATTTCAGCTCGAGAGATTCTGAGCTTGAACGTTTGTGCTGTTTTTTGATTGATCAGCGAGAGTCTTGTTTTTATCTGTATTGTTGTTGCATCCTTTTATAGTTGCATGTACCAACGATATTATTTCCCTTAATGTGCAACTCTTGACTCTGCTTAATCTCTGAGTAAGCTACAGTCTTCTTCTTCAGGATACTTGCCGTTCTGGTTCATGCTTTCGGCGACTGTCAGGTAAGCTCTTCTTTTTCTTCTTACCTTTTATGGTAATCTTCAGTCTTTGGTCCTTTGTAGCATTAATTGCGACATTAAATGCTACAATAAATAGCCGTTAATGATTCAGACTGAAGAACTACTCTTTATGCATCCTTGACTGCTCTGATCTGATAAAGATTGAGATCGATCTGAAGCTTCGATCTAGTCAGTCTGATATCTATCGATCCGGTCAGATATGTGATATGCCTTATCAGCTTGTTCTGTTTTGAGCTATCGATCTGGTCAGTCTGATTACCCTCGATCCGGTCTGATATACTTTGTCATCTTATCAGCTTGATCGGTTTTGGGCGATCGATCTGGTCAGTCTGATTTCTCTCGATCCGGTCTGATATGTTTTGTCATCTTTAAAATCTCATCGATAAAGTTCGGAACTAACAAATTCCATCTTTTTGATGATGACAAAACCTAGCTTCTAAGTCTTTTTAACCAGTCTGATAAGAACTCTGAAGCGTATACTTTCGTATAGATTACTTCTTCTTGTTCAAAATAAATGAACATTATTAAGTTGGATCAATTAAGCCTTTTATTTTAGTTCAAAATAAATGAACAAGGACTTAACAAAGAAAGATTTCTTTATTGATCACCAACAATCTTGCATACAGACAGTCTGAATATTTAAGCAATCTATTTGTGCTAGCTGAGCGCTGATAGCGTCAAGACGAACGTCTTGAGCGCGGAGGGAATTGGCGACGGATGCTCTAACTTCAGTGGCCAGCTCGATCTGCTCTTTTCTCAGGCTATTTTTATAGGAAGCTTGCTGAGAGAACAGATCATTCTGTCCTCGCTGAAGGCTGCTGATACTGGCTGTCATCTTCTCTTTGAATGAATCAAAGTCCAAAGCTGTAAGCCTCTGACCTTGATGAACTTCTATAACACGTTGAGAGAGTGACAGGCAGTTGGAGCATTTGGATCGAAGTTCGCTTTCTTAGCAGCTAAGAGCAGAGTCGCCAGTTTGAATCTTTGATTGGCCTTAAATAGCTCTTTGCGCTGCACAACAATCCGAACATCATCGGTCTCTGTCCCCTTCAGAACTTCTTCTTCCATTTTCTGAAGGAGTCTGAGTTTGCCGAAGAACATCTCAATGTGGTTGATTGTTCTGTACTCGACGTACTCATCAAAAACCACAATGAGCTCCTTCACTTGCTCTTCAACGTCCTCCATAGCAATGTCAATTGCTGTCTGGGCTGCAGATTTGGGCTTAGAGGAGAGTGGTTTGGAGAGAATGGCTTTGCCCTTGACGGTGGAGGAAGGGGACTTGATCCCTGATTGGGTATAGTCTCCCAACTCAGTGATAACAATCCCTTTGACCACGGGAATGGCAGAGGGGACTCGGATGGTTACTTTGGGTGCAGTGGTTGAAGTGGTTGAAATTTGGGTTGTAGGTTGGGGTGCAGGGGTGGCTTTTGTTGGAGGCAATATGGGTAGTGTTTTGATTGGTTTGGTAATCTGGGTTCTTGGCTTCTTGGGAAGGGGCTTGGCTGGTGAGTTAACTTTCGCTTGACCCGCGGTTTGCGAGCAACAACCTGTTCTTTTCCCTTCTCAATCTTGACTGCCACCAGATTGGTAGGGGTAGGTGGAGCACTCTTGGACTTTAGCAGTGCTAGCCCTTTGGAGTTGAGAAATTTGAAGGGACTCAGAGCAACCTGCTTCCCCAGCTCAATGTCCAAAGTTTCCAGTAGCTTGCTGAGAGGAACAGCAAAGCAGACGGCCTGTTTGGAGGCAATCACTGTTTCCATCAGGACTCCAAATAGAATCACGGACCAGTTCATCTTCTGTCCGGAAACAATAGCAGCCATGGCCCTAACTTCTCCAGCTTTGCCCAATAATGGCTTGCCCACAATTTCGCACAGCACCTGGAAATGAAAGAGCATTTCCTTCTTTTTGAATGAGGGCTGCAGGCGGTGGCCAAATATAGAAATCTTCCCCTGAAGAGTTGTGAGAGAAGCTTGAGGAATCTGCCCAAACTCAGTCAGTCCGGAGTTGGGAAGACCAAAGGTCTTGGCCAGCGTCATCGGCGAGATTTCAAATGTTTTGCCCTTTACAGAGGTGGAGATAGATGTCTTCTGGGATACAGCATTGACAAACATTTCACGAATCTCTGATTCCTAAACCACCGTGCCACACTCCAGAAAATTCCGTAATCCAGATGATTCCAAAGCTCAGAAAATGGAGACCATCTCTGCATCTTCAGCCCTGTAAATATCATTGAACTCAACGGAGAGAGAGCTGTGAGTTATGGTAGCCATTGGAGTAAAATGGAAGAATATACGAAGAGTTTTGAGAGGTTATGAGAGAGTTAGAAAGCAGACAGCGGTAAATGGTAAAAAGTGAATGAAAATGAAATGTTCAGCCCGCTAAATAAGAGAGAGAAGACACGTGTCTTTATCTCGAAGACTGATAATTAAATAATTCAAAATAAACGGTCAGGATAAAAGAAAGATAAGGCGGTTAAAATTTGCAATCAGTCCCGGCTGTTTTTTTGTTTTAAATAAATACAAAATAAAGGATTTACTGTCCAGACAGATCATAGGATAACATCAGATTGACATAGATCGGTCTGAAAGTTCGGACCGGTCTGTGTCTTTCTGAACATTGTATTATCGATCTGTGCCAACAAAAATCTTTAAACGCGAAAAGAAGAAAACATCTAAACTATCAAGATAAGTCAATTAAACCAAGAATTTGACGGAAATAATTAAACTTAGCCTCAGGGAGCGGTTTGGTGAAGATGTCTGCTGCTTGCTGCTCTGTTGAGATGTGCTCGATCCGAAACTCCTTTTTGCCAACATGATCTCGAATAAAATGAAGTCTTATATCAATATGCTTTGTTCGAGAGTGCAGAACTGGATTATATGTTATAGCGATTGCACTTGTGTTGTCGCAAAATATCGAAGAGTCAACAGCTTGGATGCCATAGTCTTTAAGCTGGTGTTGAATCCAGAGCATTTGAGCGCAACAGCTTCCAGCGGCAAGATATTCTGCTTCAGCTGTAGATGTGGCAATTGATGTTTGCTTCTTACTGAACCAAGAGATCAATCTTTCACCTAGAAATTGACATGTTCCACTGGTGCTTTTACGATCAATCTTACAGCCAGCGTAGTCTGCGTCTGAATATCCGATCAAGCTGACGTTAGAATCTTTGGAGTACCAAAGACCAACGTTCTGAGATCCTTTCAAGTATTTCAGAATACGCTTAGCAGCAATAAAATGTGATTTCTTTGGTTCTGACTGAAATCTGGCGCACATACAGACTGAGAACATAATATCAGGCCGTCTCGCTGTAAGATATAAGAGCGATCCGATTAGTCCTCTATACATAGTCACTTCGACTGCCGTTCCCCCTTCGTCTTTGTCTAACTTGATTGTAGGACTCATTGGAGTGGATGCAGTTGAGCATGTTTCCATTCCGAATCTCTTAAGCAGCTCTTTGGTATACTTGGTTTGGTTGATGAAAATACCAATGCTGAGCTGTTTGACTTGGAGACCCAAAAAGAATGAGAGTTCTCCCATCATGCTCATCTCAAACTGTCCCTGCATCAACTTGGAAAATTTCTCGCATAATTTGGGGTTAGTTGACCCAAAGATTATATCATCAACATAAATCTGAACTAACAGGGTATGTTCCCCCTTAATAAATTTAAAGAGAGTTTTATCTACTGAGCCGATCTGAAAATCATGGTTCAGCAGAAATTGAGATAGAGTGTCATACCAGGCTCTTGGTGCTTGTTTCAGACCATATACTGCTTTATTCAGTAGGTATACATGATTAGGGAATGAGTGGTTCTGAAATCCAGGAGGTTGTTCAATGTAAACTTCCTCCTGAAGCTTACCATTAAGAAAGGCTCTCTTGACGTCCATCTGATATACCTTGAAGTCTTTAAAGGCAGCATATGCAAGAAAGATTCTGATTGCTTCAAGTCTGGCGACTGGTGCAAATGATTCATCGAAGTCAATTCCTTCTTCTTGTCGGAATCCTTGTGCCACCAGTCTGGCCTTGTTTCTAACCACAGTTCCATCTGCGTCCAGCTTGTTTCTGAAAACCCATCTGGTTCCAATAACAGGCAGATCGCTTGGTCTGGGGGTTAGACTCCAAACTTGATTTTGTTCGAATTGATTAAGCTCTTCTTGCATGGCCTTAATCGAGTTGAAATCAGTCAGAGCTTCATCGATCTTCTTAGGTTCCAGAGTTGAGATGAAGGCAGCATGAGTGAACTCATCCATCATCTGTCCTCTGGTTCTAATCGGTGCAGAGGGACTTCCAATCACTAGATTAGGTGGATGCCTCTTAGTCCATCGATAGCTTGACTCTGGATTGTCTGGTCCGGTCGGATGAGTAGTAGCAGCATGATCAGCATCTGCTTTAACATTTGAGTGAAGAACATCCGGATCAGCTCGATCTGAAGAAGCTTCAATGCCTTGATCTGGTCTGTCTGGTACTTCTGGTTCTGGTGGATTGTCTCTTGACCTGTTAGCTACAATCTCATCATCACTGTTAGCTTCGAGATGGATATTTTCCATCTGATTTTGAATTGATTCTTTGTTGCCCTCAACACATAAAGATTCATCAAAAACTACATGAACAGATTCTTCTACAGTTAAGGTTCGATTATTAAAAATTCGATAAGCTTTGCTAGTTGATGAATATCCTAAAAATATTCCATTATCTGACTTAGCTTCAAATGCTGTAAGATGATTCTTACCATTGTTATGAACGAAGCATTTGCAGCCAAAAATATGAAAGTGAGAAATAGATGGTCTGTTACCAGTCCATATTTCATATGGGGTAAGGTTCAGCTTCTTGTTGATCATAGACCGATTTTGAGTGTAGCAAGCAGTGTTTACAGCTTCTGCCCAGAACTTTTGCGAAATTCCAGAATCAGCAAGCATTGTTCTTGCTGCTTCCTTGAGCGTTCTGTTTCTTCGTTCTGCAACTCCATTCTGTTGAGGAGTTCGAGCGGCTGAAAACTCATGCTTGATTCCATTATCTTCTAGAAAGGATTCAAGATTCTGATTTGAAAACTCAGTGCCTTTGTCACTACGAATCCTGTCTATGCTGGATGATTTCTCATTCTGAGTGCGTTCAGCAGCTTGATCAACTTCGGACCGGTCTGATCTTTACTGCTCAAAAATATAGTCCATGTAAAGCGTGAGTAATCATCAATAACAACAAGAGTATACCGCATTCCCCCTAAACTTGTTATTGGTATAGGACCAAACAAGTCCATATGCAATAATTCTAAACAGGGGGAGGAGGATTTGACATTCTTGTTTTTGAAGGATGATCTGATCTGTTTGCCCATTTGGCAAGCTTCGCAGATCTTATCCTTAGCAAAATTGATCTTGGGCAGACCGATAACTAAATCATGTTTACACAGGCTAGAAATAGTCTTAAAATTGATATGATTCAAGCGTTTATGCCATAGCCAGTGTTTATTATCATTGTTAGCGATGAAGCAAGTAGGATTATCAGGTTGAGCATGATTCCAGTTAATCTTATATGTATTTCCATTTCTGATTCCTACAAGCATGGTCATACCATCTGACGATTTAACAGTGCAAGTGTGTTTGTGAAATTCTACAGCATAACCATTATCACAAAGTTGACTTATAGTAATCAGATTATAGCACATATTTTCAACTAACAGCACATCATTGATAATAATGTTACCATGGACAATCTTACCCTTGTCCACGGTCTTACCCTTTGAGTTATCCCCGAAAATGATCTTGGGTCCAGTACATTCTGTAACTTCATACAGTAGCTCGATGTTTCCAGTCATGTGACGAGAACACCCGCTGTCCAAGTACCAGTCTGATGCAAGTTTCGTCGGTACCTGTCATCAAACATAATTATTGTTGGTACCCAATCGTATTTGGGTCCAGAACGGATTAGCCCTTTGGGAACCCACACCTGTATCAGCTTTAATGGCTTGTGTGTGTGTGGTGTGCTGTGAGCTGGTCTGTTTCGATGTTGTGTGTGATAATGTGTGCGATATGGAAACCTTTGATTCTCATGGGGTAGTCTATATCTTCGTTGAACTGGTTTTGAATTATAGTAATTGTATTGTCTTCCTTGCCTTCAATCTTGCACCCTTAGATTTGGTCTGAAAGACGCAAAGCTTGCTGGTGCCTTTTCTTTGGCTTGGTTGACATATCCAATTTCTTTTAATAAAACCTTGATTCACGAGAGAGACTCCCGTTTGAATCGTAGGTGCTTCAGTCTCATATACTGTGCTGGATTTAACAAATGTCATTTGTTTGAATTTGTTCTTTACCAGCAACAGTTCAGATTCATCTTTGGTGGATTCTTTGGTGTTAAAGCCTATGCCGGTGAAATCACCAACGTTTCTTTGTACCTCTTGTAATTCTTCCAAAGATGTTCTGGATTTTGTCCATGTTTTGAATATATGAGAAAGCTTAGCATTTTGTGTGCTAATTCTCTTATTTTCTTCATGGAACTGATCATAGGAGATTTTCAGCTTATTCAGCTCGATCTGGAGATTGTTGCACTCACCCTGCTCAGAGCAGCTTGGTTTGTTGTGCTCATCCATTTGATCATTGACTTTAGCTTTATTTTTCTCAAATGATTCAGTTAAGATCCTATAATCATTAGCCATGTCTTGCAGTGCGGACATGAGCTCTTCACGTGTAAATTCATTTGAGTCAAAATCAAATACCTCGTCCGTCTGACTCATCTCTTCGTCTGCCATTAGACATTGAATATCTTCTTCGCTTTCGCTGGAAGAATATTTGGAGCTTTCTGAATCGGAGTCAGTCTGAGCCCACTTGCTGTTTCCTTCTTCAGCTACTAGGACCTTTTGGGACTTTCCATGATTTTTGTGGTCTTTGTAGTGCTTCTTTTTCCTGTCATCGCGATGCTTCTCCTTCCGTTCTTCTTTCTTCGGTCTGGTGCAATCTGCAATGAAATGTCCGGTCTTACCACAATTGTAGCAAGCCTGATCATTAACAGCATCGTCCTTTCTTGATTTATAATGAGAGGGTTTAAAATTCCTCTTATTTTTAGACATGAATTTACCAAATTTCTTGATAAATAATGACATAGCATCATTACTTATCTGTTCGATAGATCGATCTGATGTGGAGGCGATCTGGTCTGGAATAGCTGCCAGTGCTTTGTTTGGTTGAGAGATGAATGGCTCTGCTTCACCTCTGCTTATCAGTTCGAACTCATATGCTTTAAGATCTGCGAACAGATCATGAAGTTCAACCTTGTTCAGATCTTTGGACTCCCTCATTGCAATGGTCATAACATCCCATTCTTTTGGCAGGGCTCTCATAACTTTCAGAGCGATCTCTCTGTTTGAGTATTCCTTGCCCAGACCATTCAGTTCATTAATGATACCAGTGACTCTTTCATCAAACTCATTTAGAGTTTCTCCATTCTTCATCTTTATGCTCTCAAATCTTTGAAGAGCAACAGCAGCTTGTTTTCTTTGGTCTGGTCGTTGCCTTCACATAGCTGTGCTATCTTCTCCCAAATTTCTTTGGCAGTAGAGCACATTTTGATTTTGCTGAACATGTTCTTGTCCAATGTCTTGAACAAGATGTCTTTGGCAACGTTGTCGAGATTTGCTTTCTTTATTTCCTCATTCGTCCAGAGGGATCTGTCCTTCTCTACCATTTGTGGTTCTCCACCAGTAATGGCGACTGCTGTATTGACTTTCAGAATCTTCATTGGTCCATCAGTGACGACGAACCACATATCGTCATCCTGAGCTGCCAGATGAGCTTGCATTCTGATTCTCCAGTCATCAGTCTTCTTTTGAGAACATAGGAATTTTGTTGAATGATGCCATCAGCTCAAGTGTCTTTGTGCTGATTAAGATGACCTGCTCTGATACCACTTGTTAGGATCGGTCCGGAGTGTTTAGAGGGGGGGTGAATGAACACTCCTTGTAAAATTTAATCCCTTGTGATTTCTTTCGGATTAGTGAAAGAAATCTGTTTCTTAATCAACTCTTTTATAGAACAGACCACTGAATGTATAAGTGCGGAACGGTATGTTTTTATATTTGTAAGAACGGCTCGATGGCTTGAATGAAAGAACGAGTGCAGAAAGATAAGACACAGGATATGTGTCTGAAAGTTCGAAGGTGGTGTAATCCTTCTACGTCTCCCCTTCTTCCAATTAAGGAAGGTTTCTACTAGAAGACTTTGATTTACACAATCCTGTTGTACAAACCCGATTCAGCTGGATTTACATCACTACCAGACTGAAACTCCTAGTCACTCGATCTGTTCAGACACTCTCTGTCTGACAGTTACAATTTGTTTCTCACTTCTATTTTTCAATACAGAATACACAAGATGCGCACAGTGATCCTAAATGATCAAATATTAAAATGTAATCGTGCTTAAGAATAATTTCAGCTCGAGAGATTCTGAGCTTGAACGTTTGTGCTGTTTTTTGATTGATCAGCGAGAGTCTTGTTTTTATCTGTATTGTTGTTGCATCCTTTTATAGTTGCATGTACCAACGACATTATTTCCCTTAATGTGCAACTCTTGACTCTGCTTAATCTCTGAGTAAGCTACAGTCTTCTTCTTCAGGATACTTGCCGTTCTGGTTCATGCTTTCGGCGACTGTCAGGTAAGCTCTTCTTTGTCTTCTTACCTTTTATGGTAATCTTCAGTCTTTGGTCCTTTGTAGCATTAATTGCGACATTAAATGCTACAATAAATAGCCGTTAATGATTCGGACTGAAGAACTACTCTTTATGCATCATTGACTGCTCTGATCTGATAAAGATTGAGATCGATCTGAAGCTTCGATCTAGTCAGTCTGATATCTATCGATCCGGTCTGATATGTGATATGCCTTATCAGCTTGTTCTGTTTTGAGCTATCGATCTGGTGAGTCTGATTACCCTCGATCCGGTCTGATATGCTTTGTCATCTTATCAGCTTGATCTGTTTTGGGCGATCGATCTGGTCAGTCTGATTTCTCTCGATCCGGTCTGATATGTTTTGTCATCTTTAAAATCTCATCGATAAAGTTCGGAACTAACAACTCTGTCTCAATTTCTGCTGAACCATGATTTTCAGATCGGCTCAGTGGATAAAACTCTATTTAAATTTATTAAGGGGGAACATACTTTGTTAGTTCAAATTTATGTTGACGATATCATTTTTGGGTCAACTAACCCCAAATTATGCGAGAAATTCTCTAAGTTAATGCAGGGACAGTTTGAGATGAGTATGATGGGAGAACTTTCATTCTTTCTGGGTCTCCAAGTCAAACAGCTCAGCAATGGCATTTTCATCAATCAAACCAAGTATACCAAGGAGTTACTCAAGAGATTCGGAATGGAAACATGTTCAACTGCATCAACTCCAATGAGTCCTACAATCAAGTTAGATAAAGATGAAGGGGGAACAGCAGTTGAAGTGTCTATGTATCGCGGACTGATCGGATCGCTCTTGTATCTTACAGCGAGCCGGCCTGATATTATGTTCTCAGTCTGTATGTGTGCTAGATTTCAGTCAGAACCAAAACAATCACATTTCATTGCTGCTAAGCGTATTCTGAAATATTTGAAGGGATCTCAGAACGTTGGTCTTTGGTATTCCAAAGATTCAAATTCCAGCTTAATAGGATATTAAGACGCTGATTATGCTGGCTGTAAGATTGATTGCAAAAGCACCAGTGGAACATGTCAATTCTTAGGTGAAAGATTGATCTCTTGGTTTAGCAAGAAGCAAACATCTATTGCCACATCTACAGCTGAAGTAGAATATCTTGCCGCTGGAAGCTGTTGTGCTCAAATGCTCTGGATTCAACACCAGCTCAAAGACTATGGCATTCAAGTTGTTGACTCTCCGATATTTTGTGACAACACAAGTGCAATCGCTATAACGTATAATCCAGTTTTGCACTCTCGTACAAAGCATATTGATATCAGACATCATTTTATTCGAGATCATGTTGGCAAAAAGGAAATTCGGATCGAGCATATTTCAACAGAACAGCAAGCAGCATATATCTTCACCAAACCACTTCCTGAGGCTAAGTGTGGGGTCCTCGTTACTTAATCCATTATGTATTATCTTAACATACATCTGTGAGTCTGAATTAAGTAATAACATACACTGATTAAGAGTATCTTACTAGTTCAGTTGTTACAGGAGTTATAAAAACCTACCAACTACACATCATATGTACAACAACAACCTACTACAAGATAACTCCTAGGCAGTGGTTCAGCTCGCAGCTGAAAATGACTCACACCCCGTCTCCCCACGTCTATGAGTCCCTACAAAAACATTCACACAACATGAGTATAGATAACAACTATCTCAGTGCGATATCAAAAGAATAACAATAATGATAAAGCACAATAAAATCATCAATAGTGAATGCTCTGTATCATGCATCAACAAATGCACTATGTCATGACATGTCTCAACAATCACCCTATTATCACGAGCCCCATATGATATGCCTATTCAGCTCAATATGTCAGTGGAACTACATCACATCTTCATATTAGCAGCACATATCATAGTACCGTACTCATATGTGATAATAGCCAGAGCATATACCCAAACCAGGCGTATATCTCTCAAGCCAAAGCATATGTAGTATATCTATCAAGGCAATGATACCAGCCAAAGCATATACCAAACCGGGCATATCTATCAAGGCAATGATCTCACCAAAGCATATACACATATCTATCAAGGCATCCAAACATGGCGATTTTGATTTATCTATACTCCGTACGTCAACACGTACCTGTACTGCGACACAAACGAGTTAAATTAGGCGTCACTGGCTAAGCGCCTCGTTGTCCCGTCCCCTGAGATGATGCTACAACAATGCCAACAATATATCATGTTATCATAGGCATTAAAATCAAATTCTACAAAAATATAACATTTTTCAACATTCTGGCACTGGCGATCGATCGCTATTTTTCACCGATCGATCGCCATATTGTTCTGCCCCCTCGCGATCGATCGCCACATTTTCACCGATCGATCGCCACATGATTGAACCGCCTTATTTTTACTCTGGTCGCGGCGATCGATCGCCACAAAGCTCGCGATCGATCGCCGATGTCCAGAAAGTTCAGAACATGGCGATTTTGAGCTTATCTTCCTAGCTCTTCTCCTACAACTCGAAATTCAACATGTAAACAAGTTTCATGCATTCTCTAATACCATAACAACATGTTTCCACCATCTTAGAATCCAATTCTTGGCATATAAACATGTTATGATCCTAAGCTTGCATAGTTTGGATTTGATTTCACATACTTCATACACCACTACAATTCCTTACCAAGATTGTACAATTTCACTTCACCCAACTTCCTAGCTCAAGTCACAAGTGAATCCCAAGCTCAAACCAACAAGAACTTGAAAGAGATGGAGAGGAGCTTGTGTAGTGTTTTAGTAGGTGTAAAAATGAGACACTATGTGATTCTCCTCCCTAAATCACTTGATATAAGGTCATTAACTCCCTAACTCACTTGAAGTTAATGACATGTTAAGTAACATGTATTTGAAGATAAAATCCAAATTCAAATGCAACTCCAATTCAAATTCAATTCACATGCATATTCAAATGCCTACTAGTTCATGTTGCTTGATATGTTATTATTTAAATCATTGTACACCATGTTTCATTCCTTGCCCTTGCCATATATCATTTCATACATGTATTAATTCATTCTTGGTTCCACCCGAACCCCCATTATCATACTGCCAATTGATATAATTATACCACAATTATATCACACGTGTATAAAACAACTCGAGGCATTACACTAAGTTTAATTACTTTCGTCAAATTCTTGGTTTAATAGATTTATCTTGATGTTTTTAGAAGTATCTTTCTTTTAGTTATCTTTTAAAGATTGTATGCTGGCACAGATCGATAATACAATTATCAGAACGACACAGACCGGTCCGAACTTTCAGACCGATCTATGTCAAATCTGATGTTATCCCATGATTTGTTTGGTCAACAAATCTTTAAATAAAATAATTGTTTTAAACAGCCCGGACTGATCACAAATTTTAACCGCCTTAGCTCTCTTTTATCCTGACCGTTTATTTTGAATTATTTAATGATCAGTCATCGAGATAAAGACACGTGTCTTCTCTCTCTTATTTAGCGGGTTGAACATTTCATTTTCATTCACTTTCTACAATTTACCGATGTCTGCTCTCTAATTCTCTCATATTATTTTTTTCAAACTCTTCGTATTTCTCCATTACACTCCAATGGCCACTATCACTCACAACTCTCTCTCCGTTGAGTTCGATGATATCTACAGGGCTGAAGATACAGAAACGGTCTCTATTTTCCGAGCTTTGGAATCGTCTGGATTAAGGAATTTTCTGAAGTGTGGCACGGTGGTTTACGAGTCCGAGATTCGCGAACTGTTCGCCAATGCTGTATCACAGAGGTCTTTCATCTCCACCACCGTAAAGGGAAAATCCTTTGAAATCTCTCCATCGACGCTGGCAAAGACCTTTGGTCTTCCCAACTCCGGACTGACTGAGTTTGGCCAGATTACTCAAACTTCCCTCACTGATCTTCAGGGGAAGGTATCCATCTTTGGCCACCGCCTGCATCCTTCGTTCAAGAAGAAGGAAATGCTATTTCATTTCCAGGTGTTATGCGAGATCGTTGGTAAGCCATTATTGGGCAAAGCCGGAAGCTTTGACGCCGTCACTGCCGAGAAATTCATGGCCATGGCTGCTATTGTTTCTGGACAGAAGATGAACTGGTCCGTAATTCTATTTGGAGTCCTGTTGGAAACAGTGATTGCCTCCAAACAGGCCGTCTGCTTTGCTGTTCCTCTCAGCAAGCTACTGGAGACTTTGGACATCGAGCTGGGGAAGCAGTCTGCTCTAAGTCCCTTCAAAATTCTCAACTACAAAGGGCTAGCACTACTGAAGTCCAAGAGTGCTCCACCTACTCCTTCCGATCTGGTGGCTGTCAAGATTGAGAAAGGAGCAGAACAGACTGCCACTGGAAAAACTCGGGTCAAGCGCAAATTGACCATTCAGACTGACTCCGAGGAAACTCAGTCTGCTCCGACATCACCAGCCAAGCCCCTTCCCAAAAAGCCAAGAACCCAATCACCAAGCCACACAAAACCTTACCTCTCAAAACCCTACCCATATTGCCTCCCACAAACGCCGCCCCTGCACCCCAACCTACAACCCATCTTTTAACCGCTTCAACCACTGCACCCAAAGTAACTATCCGAGTCCCCTCTGCCATTCCCGTGGTCAAAGGGATTGTTATCACTGAGTTGGGAGACTACACCCAATCAGGGATCAAATCTCCATCTTCCACAGGCAAGGGCAAATCCATTCTCACTGAACCCCTCTCTTCCAAACCCAAATCTGCCGCGCAAACAGCCATCGACATCGCTATGGAGGATGTTGAAGAGAAGGTGAAGGCGCTCGTTGTAGTCTTTGATGAATATGTCGAGTACAGAACAATCAACCACATTGAGATGTTCTTCGGCAAGCTGCGAAGACTGCAGAAAATGGAAGAAGAAGTCCTTAAGGGGACAGAGACGAATGATGTGAGAGTCACGGTGCTTCGCAAAGATCTTTTTCAGGCCAACCAGAGATTCAGACTGGAATCTTTGCTCTTGGCCACTAAGAAAGCAAACTTCGATCCAAACACTCCAACTGCCAAAGATGATGGTGCTGTTATTGCTCAACTGGAAATGGATATTCATTCTCTTCACTTAGCTGTCCGCTTTCAACGACAGAAGCTCAGCATATCCACTCCAGTACGCAGCCCGGATCATCCATCTACGAGCAAGACTCTGGCAGAACCTTTCATAGAGGTTGTTCC
Organism: Haberlea rhodopensis; assembly: GCA_907163345.1. Taxonomy (NCBI): domain Eukaryota; kingdom Viridiplantae; phylum Streptophyta; class Magnoliopsida; order Lamiales; family Gesneriaceae; genus Haberlea; species Haberlea rhodopensis. Next base: position 11,975,868 of record CAJQUN010000013.1, read on the forward strand.
CTCTGGAGCAGCTGACCAGACAACAGATCAAATAGCGGATCAGACAGCGGAGCAGCCAATGACTAATGCTCTGTCTACTACCGAAGATGAACCGTTGAATGTCTTGTTGGACTCCCCAACAACGTCTCTTCCTCTGGGATCATCAGTCTCCCATGTTCAACTCAGTCCAACCGCAGCACTTACAACAGTTGGCGCACCAGAGTTCGTCGATCCGGATCTGGTGGTGTCCACCGTTGTTGCAGCTCTCCAGATTGAGGAGCCTTCGAGACCCAGCACTCCTCCAGTCCAATCTTATGAAGATTTGGCGTTCTTAGAAGATTTTTCTTCGGCCTTGGTCACCCTGGTCCAGTCCGAAACACGCCATGCTGCCTTATCTTCAATTATACCCATTGCTGAAGAAGATGATCACACCCTGTCGTCATCTGATCACTCTCCAATCCGTTTATCTGACGGACCTCCATCCCTGGCAAGGACCCTTCAGCACCTATCCGACAACTGTCTGTCTCTCTCTCAACGTATTATAGAGGTTCATCAAGGTCAGATGTCTACATCTTTGGACTTTGATTCATTTAAAGAGAGGATGACATCCAGTATTAGCAGCCTTCAGCGAGGACTGAATGATATGTTCTCTCAGCAAGCTTCTTATAAAAACAGCCTGAGAAAAGAGCAGATCGAGCTGGCCACTGAAGTCAGAGCATCCGTCGCCAATTCCCTTCGTGCTCAAGACACTCGCCTTGACACTATCAGCGCTCAGCTAGCACAAGTTGTCGATTTTCTTCAAGAGATTGCTGCTGACAAAAAGGGGGAAAAGAGAAAAGACTTCAAGCCTCATCAGTCTCAGTCCTCAAGAAAATAGAAGTTTCGTTGCTTAAATAATCAGACTGTCTGTATGCAAGATTTTTGGTGATCAATAAAAATCTTTCTTTGTTAAGTCCTTGTTCATTTATTTAAACTAAAATAAAAGGCTTAATCGATCCGAAATCCAACTTAATAATGTTGATTTATTTTGAACAAGAAGAAGTAATCGATCCAAAGGCATACACTTCAGAGCTCTTAAAAGACTGGATAAAAAGATTTAGAAGCTAGGTTTTGTCATCATCAAAAAGGGGGAATTTGTTAGTTCCGGACTTTATCGATAAAGGTTTTAAAGATGACAAAACATATCAGACCGGATCGATAAAAATCAGACTGACCAGATCGATTGCTCAAAACAAATCAAGCTGATAAGGCATATCAGACCGGATCGATAGAAATCAGACTTACTAGATCGAAGCTTCAGATCGATCTCAATCTTTATCAGATCAGAGCAGTCAAGGATGAATAAAGATTGGTTCTTCAGTCCGAATCATTAACGGCTATTTATTGAAGCATTTAATGTCGCAATTAATGCTGAAAAAGACCATAGACTGAAGATTACCATAAAAAGGTAAGAAGACAAAGAAGAGCCTACCTGACAGTCGCCGAAAGCATGAACCAGAATGGCAAGTACCTTGAAGAAGAAGACTGTAGCTTACGCAGAGTTTAAGCAGAGTCAAGAGTTGCACATTAAGGGAAATAATGCCGTTGGGACATGCAACTATAAAAGGATGCAACATAAGAGCTCAAGATAGAGTCTGAAAAATCGAAAAACGCACAAGAAAGCAAAACGGCACAAGCATACAAGCTCAGAAGCTCTCGAGCTGAAATTCTTCTTAAGCACGAGTACATTGTAATATTTGATCATTTAGGATCATTGTGTGCATAGAATAAAGTCTATCTTGTGTATTCTGTATTGAAATATAGAAGTGAGAAACAATTGTAACTGTCAGACAGGGTGTGTCTGAACAGATCGAGAGACTAGGAGTTTCAGTCTGGTAGTGAGGTAAATCCATCTGAATCGGGTTTGTACAACAGGATTGTATAAATCAAAGTCTTCTAGTGGAATCCTTCCTTTATTGGAAGAAGGGGGCACGTAGAAGGATTACACCACCTTCGAACTTCCAGAAACATATTCTGTGTTTCATCATTCTGCACTCGTTCTATTATTCAAGCCATCGAGCCGTTCTTACTTATTTTAGAACAGACCGTTCCGCACTAAAATATTCAGTGGTCTGTTCTGCAAAAGAGTTAATTGAGAAACAGATTTCTTTCACTAATCCGAAAGAAATCACAAGGGATTAATTTTTAATAGGAGTGTTCATTCACCCCCTCTAAACACTCCGGACCGATCCTAACATGGGGGTTTTGAACTTTTTTGATTGATTTTCTCAAATTGGTGAATTTATATTTTGAGATATGAAGTAAGGTTAGTTGATGAAGAGTTTATGATGGTGTTGGTGGGGGATTATGAGGGTGGAGTTGTATTGTTGGTGTTGGTGTTGGTGTTGGAGTTGAAATTGTGCAGATGGAAGGTAATTTTCGTTGAACAGAGGTGCGCGATCGATCACGAGGTAGTACATGATCGATCGATGATCGCTTTTATTTTAAACAATATTTCTCAGTGTAGCGATTATATCGCAAGTGCACGGTGTCAAGTTTTAGTATAGTGATATATAAGAAAGGATGTCGAACCCACATGGACTAACATATAAGTACCAAATAAAATTAGCAAAATTATATTTAGCCTACGAAAAAATATGATTAATTAACTAATTAAACTAAAGAATTAAAAACTCAAAAATAAAACAACTCCTTTGAAGATGCGAAGGAATTCCGCTCAAGAAATCTATCAAGATGTTCGTTCAATTGTGTATCATCAATAATTTGTTTGTTAAACCAATTACTTATCAATCAATTCTTAAGGTGACGGATTTCTGAATATAATCAATACACTCTCGAGCTGTATTGAAACTAGTAATAAATTGACGCAAGTAACTCTCGTTCACTTAAACCAATTTAATACCGAAAAAATCTCTATGAAAACCGTTGATCTTTAAATCTTGCAATTTAAAGTGACCACATATGTGATTTAATCTCTCGATCTAAATCTTAAACATACAACATGAATTATTTTAGCGTATTATAATTTTATCTCTCGATCTCAATTATAATTCACAATTTCAATCAAAGGTAGCTAGGCTTTGATAGCATGAAGCATATAATTCATGAACAAAAGATATTGATTCACTCAAACACAACCAAATCAAAGATTCAAACACAAAATTCCTTAAACTTGATAAACTCAATTAAATTCAAAATAAGATGCTTAATCGTCTCTCAACCTCAAAAACATCAAATAAATATGAAAATCAAATTAATCTAGAGTTTAGAAATACGATAAATGTAGGAGCGACTCCGTGCGTTGAATGATCTTTCTTCTCTCGCTTCCATCCTTGCACTTCAAAGGATTCTTCAACCTTCTCTTGTTCCGGGTAGATGAAAGGTGGCTCAAGAATTATTATTTAGGTCTGACTCTATTCAGAAGTATGGATGCAATTTTCGTGCCTCTATTCCTTATTTAGAGAGGATGGGAGATATGGAAGTGTTTCCAAAAATCAAACCAAATCAAGACTTTTATTTTCAGAAAATTCTGCGTCTCGATCGATCGGTTGATATGTCTCGATCGATCGAGCGCCTTCAGCTTCCGAGTATGAGTTTCTCTGCCTCGCTCGATCGATCGAGTTGAAGCTTCCGATCGATCGAGATTTCTTCACATTTTCTTGCCAACTCTCTGCCTCTCTCGATCGATCGAGGTGGTGATTCCGATCGATCGAGAATGTCAGAACTCAAATTCTTCATTTATTGGCTTGATTTGATCCGTTTTCTTCTTTGTAGCTCAATTCTTCAACATTCCACCTAGATTCCTGAAACAATCAAAAAAATACCAAAAAGCATAACATCCTACACGAAAATATATATAAATCAAAGCCCAAATACGCGTAATAATCAACCCTATCGCGCAAGACATAAATATTAGAGGGTGATATCAAGGCTCGCGATCAATCGGCAGTCCCTGCGCAATCGATCGCGGCTCACAAAATTTTGAAAATTTTTCTATTAGTCTTAAAAATTTGAAGGATGATGTTGATGATAAATAATGTTTATTGTTAATTTATGTAGAGCCTTCTAGAGCCTCAGGTCAACAAGGAAGCTAGCTCAACTTCAATACTGGACAATTAAGGTATGTAGAGACGTAAGAGCTTAATTAATGATTATGTTGATTTATGAATTAAGCATGACTATGATTGATTAAGCATGGTTATTGAAATATGAATATGATGTTTAGTAAGCGGGGTCAAAGTGCCGCTATGACATTTAGTAAGCGGGGCCAAATGCCATTATTATATTTAGTAAGCGGGGTCAAAGTGCCGCTATGATATTTAGTAAGTGGAGCCAAATGTCGCTATGATATTTAGTAAGCGGGGCCAAATGCCGCTATTATATTTACTAAGCGGGGCCAAATGCCGCTATTATATTTGGTAAGCGAGATCAAAGTGCCGCTATGATATTTAGTAAGTGGGGCCGCCGCTATTATATTTAGTAAATGGGGACCAATTGTTGATATTATCATTATAGTAAAGAATGAGTAATTTAAATGAATGATTGAATAATGGTTTAACAAGTAAGAAAGCATAATAATTGGGGAAGTTATGCTCTTAGTCTTAGTGATATTGTATTGCAATAATTATGATTTTATCAACATGGACAACCGAATGATGTTCATAAATGTATATGCTATAGGGAGTATTTCATACTTATTTATTATGCACTTCTTTGTATTGTTAATGTTTAGAAATCTTATTATTGTATCATGCTGATTATTTTGGGTTGATTTCTCTGTAGGGGAAAAGATATGACGAGTGTAGACTTTTGGGAGAAGAATTACAGAATAGAGTCAGCATGCCTAAGGAACCATAGAAGATTTTGTGCTTTTAGGGAAATCCACATTTTGTACACATTTTAGATCAGTAATAGCATGCAATTTATTCCAAAGCATCACAAGTTCCGAGGTAAGTCAGAACTTATAAGCATTGCATTCATCATTTTCTTAAGCGTTCTATTCTTCCTTTCAGCAATACCATTTTGCTAGGGAGAATAAGACGCAGTGATTTGATGAATAATGACACTCTCATCACATATTTGTGCAAATGGTGACTCATATTCACCGCCTCGGTCACTTCAAAGATTTTAATCTTTTTATCGAGTTGATTCTCAACTTCATTCTTGTAGTGAATGAACATGCATATTGTTTTATATTTACTTCTCATTTAGTAGACATAACAATATCTTGTACAATCATTGATAAAAGTTATGAAATAATTTTTGCCGCCTCTAGATTGTGTACATACTTTAAATCGCATACATCCGTATGGATCAAATTTAACGGTTCGGTGCTTCGCTCAATTGATTGAAATGAAGACTTGGTTAATTTGGCATCTACACAAGTCTCACACTTGTATTTATGATTGATGTTAAATTTAGGTAATAGATTAAGATACATTAGCCTATGTAAGGACTTATAATTCACATGTCCTAATCTAACATGCCACAAATGTAACGACTCACGAGAATAATCAAATTGTAAAGTTTTATTAGCCACATTGGCAACATTCATTACATTATTTTCGTTTGTGCTAGCCTCATTGGCTGCATTTACATCAATCCAACCTCTATACTAGACATAGCCTTAGAAGCTAAAGTCATTACAGTCATCTTGAAGAGGTTATTTGCCAAGTAGCCTTTGCCCATGAACATATCTCCCTTGGACATAATGATTTTGTCGGATCCAAACACAAACCGAAGGCCTTTCTTGTTCAGCACTGCTCCCGAGATGTGATTCTTCCTGATCTCTGGCACGTGGAGCACCTCGATAAGAGTCAACTCTTTGCCAGAAGTCATATTTAGCACAACCGTCCCTTTGCCTTCAACTTTGAGACTGCTGAATTTTCCAACAGTGCTCATCGTTCATCCATTTGTTGGCGCATATGTGGTGAGTAGCCCCAGTGTCCACCCACCATTCCTTAGAGTTCCCACCAACAAGGTTCACCTCCGACACCACAGCAGTCAGATGCATGTCATCCACGCCGGAGCTCAGGTTGTCCTCAGCAATGTGGGCATGAGCGGGCCTCTTGCCTTTGCCTCTGTTTGGGACTGCCTTCCCTTTACCTCATTGATTTGGGGTTGAGTGCAGTACTTGGCCTTATGGTTAGGTTTACCGCACACATAACAGTCACCTGTAAACCTCATGTTCTGAGTATCTTATTTCGAATCAAAAGCCCGCTTGAGTTATCCCTAACTTCAACCACGTTGGCCTTGGAAATCATTCCAATTGACTTCTTGTCAACTTTTCGGTTGTCTTGGTCGATGCGCAGCCTCCAGATAAGGTCCTCGAGACTCATCATCTTTCGATTGTACTTCAGGTAGCTCTTGAAGTCCTTCCAAGATGACAGTAATTTTTCAATCATCATCGCCACTTGGAGGGCATCATTTAGCCACATACCTTTGACATCAAGTTCATGATATATTAGTTGCAGCTCTTTACATTGCTCAACAACGCTCTTTCCGTCTACCATTCGATAGTCATGGAATCATCCAGCTACAAATTTCTTTGCGCCTGCGTCGTCAACTTTGTACTTCATTTCTAACGATTCCCAAAGATCCTTCGCAGTTTCTTTGGGGGAATACACATTGAAAAGTGCATCGTCAAGAGAATTTAGTACATAGTTACGACAGAGGTAGTCGACACTCAGCCACGATTCAACTATCACAGCAGATTGAGGATCATCTTTGTCCTCCACTGGTTTCTCCTCTTTGAGAAACCTGGTCAAGTTCAAAGTGGTCAAGAAGAACATCATCTTCTGTTCCCAACGTTTAAAGTTGGAACCCTTGAACTTTTCCGGTTTCTCAAATTGAGAGAATGGCATTGGGTTTCTCAGAACTGGCATAACAACCTCAGCGCCGCTAGCTTTCATCACTGGAATCTCAGTATTCTTAGCAACTCGGTTTGGAATCTGGTCAGCCATAAGCTAAAAACAGAATACAAACGATACAACACAAACAATATCAAACTGGTTTAAAAACCGAATAGTATAAATCTTTTATAGTGAACAAACAGTGATTGTTTGAAAATTCAACAATTTTATTTTTCAAAAATCCGATTATGTTCCAAAACAGGAACAAACAAAAAAAATTTGAGGTTACGATTGTTATTCTCACAAGTTATCTGATAACTAAATTTTAATCAGATTACAATTATAATCGAAAAATAAAATATACTGTAAACTTAAAGCAGTAGTATATAAATACTATTCGAAATTTGCACAACAGGAAACTGGAACAATTCTGGACGAGGCCTTAGCAAGTCGTGTGCCCGTAAACTCAAATTTGCCCGCCTTAGCTTCTGGCCTCCTAGACAAGTGAGTTCCAAGGTACAATGCCCAATCACCTCTGTTCGGATTGAAGCAAAACTCCGAGCAGACTACTTCAAATATTAGTAGTGTGCAGTACTCACAAACAGTATGCAATGTATGAATGAAGAATGAATTCGGAATGATCACAACATAGAGCTGGTGCAGCTTATATAGCTGAGCAGCAGACCTCTCCAAAGGTCATAGATAATTAAATGTAATGTTAGTGGGGTAGATGAAAAGTCTCAACACTTAACATCAGATTATTACGGATTTAAGTCTCACACTTAAATCTGACATCAATTCTGCAGGTAGATGAAATTCTCAAACTTAATACTCAGCAGAATATGAAAAGTCAGGTAGATGAAAAGTCTTTTTCAGAAATCCGAGTAGTAAAAAGATAGGGCTGCCTTCGCGGCAGCGACACGCACGACGCGACACGACTCGACGCGGCCCGCTATACTCTATTGATTTGTATCTCATTATAAACAAACCATAAGTGCCTCAATTTCTCAATGTGGGATTTCTTTAGCCTAATTGACTATTCATAATAACTTACCATAATTTTGTTCTCATTAACAAAATAAAACATAATTATTGGGCTCTTAATTATTAACCCAGTAATACAATTTTATTAATCCAACAATAATCTATTCAAAGTTCTCTTGCAGCTCTCATTCCTAAAATCTCTTGTTCCCAAAATCTCTTGTTCTTGTGTTGAGAACTCAACATACGCGTCCTGCTGAGCACCCCATTTTAGGCCAAGGACGTGTAGGTCTGCATCCATGGCGGATTTAGAATTTAGGTTAATAATAACAAAAAAAAGAAAGAAAATTGAGAGGCCATTTGCCTTCCCTTGCCTCCTTCCCTTGTTTGTATCGCTATTAATGTTTGATCGCTAATTGGGAATTGATCGGGACTTGATACTATTTGCATGAATATTTGATGCTACCCAGAGGTATTGTTTTGAGGGTGTATCCACAATGTATTGAGAATATTTCATTTGTAATATTCCCAATTGATGGAAAGATCTATCCCTAATAACAATGTTTTAGGGATAATCAAAGTAACACTATTCGCACATGGGGGGCCCTTGTTATATCTCTTCACCTAATTGTAACATTGAGCACTAATAAATTTTTTTAAGCACTAATATTATGCACAAATATAATTAATCTATTTTCAAACCTATCGATTCGATAAATAGTGTCATGGATTTGAACTCTTGCAGTTTGATTCATCGAAGCGAGATAAAATTTGTCTAACACTTTACTTAACACTTCTAATCATATTTTACCTACACACCCATATAGAACTACTTAATTTTTTGAGAGCCTTTGCGCAACAATAAAGTTGTTATCTTGTGACTTGAAGGTCACATGTTTGAGTCGCAAAAAAACCTCTTGTAATGCAAGGAAATACGGACGACCCGCTAGTGGCACCCATATTTTCTACTTAACTGCACTATATTGATTTGTTTCTCAATATAAAAAAGCATAAGTGTCTCAAATTCAAATGAGATTTCTTTAGCCAATTGACTATTCAAAATTAACTTATCAAATTTTGTTCTCATTAATCCCAACAATTTATTGATGTTACTGTATATTATAAAATTTAGTAAAATGATGTTGATCAACAGTTTAATGACAAAATTAATTGATTAATTAGGAATATAATACGATCAAAAAATGTTATTGAGTTACGATCTTATCTGATTCTTACAGTGAACTTCTTATTTTAAAAAAAAAAACATCATATTACTTATATAACAATTATTACAAATTGAGTAGATCATATAAATACATAATTATAAGTGTAGGACAATATTTTTTTTAAAAATGAGGAAATAATATTTTAAAATGTTGAATCAAACAAAGATTAAACAACCAAATTCTCCAAAAAACAATAATTTTTACTACTTTTTAATCGATAAAATATTTAACAAATTATATTCATTCTGGAAATGAATAATAACAATAATAAAATAATCGTAACACATAATATTTGTTTTGATATAATTGAGATATATTTAATAGCTTCCAATTCCATTTAAGTCATCATCATCATTTTATTCATTTATGTTGTAAGGTCTCGCTACCTTAAGTATGGATTTAAGTGTAATAAAAGGGCTAAACATGCATTCATCGGAGTATAAAGTTCATAACATGCATTGAGCTTACGGATTACAGTACCAAATAAAAAGTTTTCCAAAAAGGAATTAATTACATTCTCATCAAAATAAATGTAAGTCTATAGATTTACTCTACCCTGTGTAGAAACTATACAAAAGAATTCATGTCTTGCTATACCAGTAGCACTCCTCACATAGTTCAATGTATCAACCCTGACCTCAGCCCTCCATGTCAAAATGCACCTACAAGGACAACCCCCAAACCATGAGCATATAATAATCCATATTCAACGCAATATGATTGTAAGGCATAAATGCATAAATAGTAAATACAAAGCACTTCATGTATTCCTATGCATTTAAAACGCCCCCTTTGGTTGTCCCTGTACCATAACTCATAATCATAATCAATGGATTATATTACGGTTCCACAATGTCATGATATATAATTATTCCACCAATACTAATATACGTTCCCTAGTCTTGTTATAACAGTGTATTTTAATGCACCTTGCTTGTCATGACCGCGACACTAATACCCCTCGCTTCGTCATATTAGCGGCATCGAATAACCTCCCTTTAATTGACATGCGGCATGTACCCTCGCTTAACATATTAGCGGCAAATATTCTTTCCTCGCTACGATATGACAGCGATAAGTATTCTATCATCGCTTCAAATGACAGCGATAAAGCATTTAAAATAATCACTCCAATATAACAACGACTCATGAGATATGCACCAAGAATCCAACATACATATATGCAATCACAATGCATAATTCAACATGTACTTGCATCCACAATGCAGAATCCAATATATACTTGCATTCACAGTGCACAATCCAATAAGTATATAAATACATGTTACCGTTTGGTGCCCGTACGTCTCTCTACATACCTTTCCAAAATATAGAGTGTTTCAGGACTTATCCCCTGAGTTGTGTTGCTTCCTGTGAAGGCTCTACACAAGTTCACAACACAATTAGATGTCAATTTATAGTCCAATACCAAAAATCCCATCAAATAACAAAATTCCATATTTTTCCACTATTCATGCCTCTCGATAGATCGGCCTCCCCGAGCTCGATCGGTCGAGAGATGATAGCTTTTGTACACAAATTTCTGCCTTCCTCGATCGATTGAGAATACTCACCGTCGCTCTAGAAGTCTCGTCGATCGATGGGAGTTTTCACCGATCGATCGAGCCATGCATTTTCTTCCCAAAACTTTTCTGTCATGCGGATCGATCGAGGTCCCCCGCTCGATCGATCGCCGAGCCCTGTTCTAACAAGAAATCTCCATTTTTGAGCACATGCCTCATGCTACAACAATACATACCATTAACCATCAAACCTCCACAACCCAACACACTTTAAACTTCAATATACTACCATGAAACTACTCACAATCTAATTTCAACAAGAATACAACTACACATGCCATTTTCTCCCAAAACATAACTCAACTCAACTTGAATGTTCAACAATCAACACTACTAGTTTTCTTACCACTTTAGCTCCAACTCTTAGCAAGATTTAAGCAATTATATTGTAAGTTCCTTCCTCCTCCTTGCTTGCTAGATGATGGGCGATTTTGAGGGGGAAATTGGGGGGGAGATTTGTGTGATATGATAGAGTGAAATGAGTTGAGTGGTTGAGGATTAAAGTGATAAAGGGATGGGTGTGGCATAGCATGGTAGGTGTTTAATTGGTGTCCAGGTATTTAGCATGATGTATTAAAATATCCCTACATGATATTTTAAAGCATTTACTCTATTAAAATGCATCGTAGCAACAATCAACATGCTTTCCAAATTAATGAAAACTAACTCAAATATATCATGCCAAGTCATAAATCCTCAATCATGCATCACATGCCCTCTAAAATGTATTATCAGTTGATGTCCACCGCATAACTATACATTTTCCAAACCATAATAATAATAATCATAACACCATATTTATTATTAGAAGCCACAAAGCACATGTTTAATTTCAGAGATATCACAATACTCCCCTACTTATAAGATTTCGTCCCCGAAATCCGCATGCACTTACCAATCCGACACAAAACATAAATCACATACCAAAACAGTTCCGGGTAGTGCTGCACCATATGTCGCTCCGGCTCCCACTCCTCTACACCACTGGGATCCCACTGAACCTTGATCACAAGTATCATCTTGTTCCGAAGTCTGCGATCCGCTCGATCCAGAATTCTAACTGGCCGTTCCACGTAGGACACGTCAGATTCCAGCTGAACCTCTGAAGGCTGTAACACATGTGACAGATGCTGCTCATACTTCCGCAACATAGATACATGAAACACGCCATGTATACCAGACAAAGACGGCGGGTAAGGCTAATTGGTAAGCTAAGGTGCCAATGCGCTGTAAGATCTCATATGGCCCAAGATACCTCGGAGATAATTTCCCGCGCATTCCAAACCGCACAACACCTCTGAAATGTGAGATCTTCAAAAAGACTTTATCTCCCGACTGTAACTCTAACGGTCACCGCCGTTTATTAGCATAAGCTGCCTGTCTGTCCTGGACTGCTTTCATTTTCTGTCTGATCACTTTCACCTTCTCTTCCATTTCCCGAATCAACTCCGGTCCTCCGACCGATTTACGGTCCAAATCGTCCCAGCACAACGGTGACCTACAACATCTACCATAAAGGGCCTCAAAAAGAGCCATCTGAATGCTTGCCTGGTAGCTATTGTTATACGAGAACTCTATCAAGGCCACTGAATCCTGCCATGAAGTATCAAACTCCAATACACATGCCCGTAACATGTCTTTGAGCGTCTGTATAGTACGCTCGGTCTGGCCGTCCGTTTGGGGATGATATGACGTGCTCAATCTCAACTCAGTACCCATAGCTGACTGAAGACCCTCCCAAAAATGAGATGTGAACTGGATCTCGTTCAGACACTATAGAAACCAGGATCCCGTGCAATCTTACCACATCTCGAACGTATAACTGAGCTATTCTCAAATACGTGAAGGTCATGCTGTGTGGAATAAAGTGAGCCACTTTGGTCAGCCTATCCACAATCACCCAAATGACATCAAAACCCGAAGTAGTCCTCGGCAAGTGGGTCACAAAGTCCATGGATATGTGTTCCCACTTCCAGGCCTCTGCCTCTTTGCCTTCACCTGCTGACAGATCAAACACTTCTTAACAAAAGTGATAACATCCCGCTTCATCCGCTTCCACCAAAATTGATCACATAGATCTTTATAGATCTTCCTCCCGCCTGGTGGATACTATGTCTGCTGCTATGAGCCCGCTGTAAGATCCCTTGACGTAACTCCTGCGTACTCGGAACTACCCAACGGTTGCCAAGTCTCAAAGAACCGTCTTCAGTCACTCTAAACTTTGATGGCTACCCAAGACGTACCAACGGTAACCATCTCTGTATCTCATCATCTGCCTCCTAAGCTCTCCTGATATTCTCAAAAATATCCGGCTCAGCCAATATAGTTGATACACGTACCAGTGATGTATCAACATCAAAGTCATAGCCCAGATGACAGTAGGAAGTCATCATGGCCGATAATTGCATGACATCCTCAGCAGTACACCTCACTTTCTAGCTCAAGGCGTCTGCTATCAAGTTCGTCTTTCCGGGATGGTACTCTATCTCGCAATCATAGTCCTTGAGTAAGTCTATCCATCTCCTCTGCCTCATATTCAGCTCCGCCTGAGTGAATAGAAACTTCAGGCTTTTGTGGTCCGTATAGATGGTAAATGAAGTACCATATAAGTAGTGCCGCCAAATCTTCAAGGCAAATACAATAGCCGCCAGTTCCAAATCATGAACTGGATTCTAGTCTCATGCGGCTTCAACGGTCTCGAAGCATAAGCTACCACATGCTTATCCTGCATCAGTGTGATGACCAGGGATTATAGGTGTTAATCCCGTAGTATTAATAATCCCTAAAGTGGTTTTACGTGGCGATTTGGGATTTAATCGAGGTGTTGGGCCTTCTGGGCTCGTTTATTTGGGCAGTTGGGATCGTTGGATCCAGAGGTTGAGATTGTATTCACATTACGGTGTAAAACCTAAGAGTTGGGTTTTTAATGTGTCTCGGGATCTCGGGTGCTGGGTGAGCACCGGTAGGGGATTTTGGAGTTAGAGAGAGAGTTTTTGAAAACAGATGATTTTTAAGGAATCATGATGTATTTGTGGGGCTATTAATTTTTCGGGGTATTTTTGCTATAAATACCATTTAAACCCAAATTTTAGACATAATTTCATTTCAGCCCTCATTTTTCCCTCTCTCCCCGCATGCGATTCCCGTCACCTCCCCTGCCCCGCCGTTTCAGGCGCTCCGCCAGCCGCCGTCCGGCCGCCGATCGGCGCGTGCGACCTATCACCGTCTTCGTCTCGACGAGGCGCTTCTTTCCCCTCCATCAATTCGAAGTTTCATCGCGATTTGAGGTCGAATTTTGAGAAAGAGCGGCGATCCCCAAATTCTAGGGTTTATCGATTTTGGTCGATTTTTCTTCCGTTTTCGTTTGGGTAATCATCCTAACCCCTTTTTCGTTATTTTCGTGCAATTCCCTGCCATTTTTGTGTTCGATTTGTTCGGATTATTGTTGTTGGTGGGATTGGTTCGAAATTTTGGTTGTATGCTTGAAGTGGGTTCGAATTTGGGGGTTTTGGAAGGGTTGTGGTGATTCTTGTTATGGATTGATAAATTCATGTTGTAGATGCATTATGATGCTTCTTGGATTTCGAATTTTAGGGGCTTGGGTTTCGAATTTTAGGGATTTGGATTTCAAATTTGGGGGTTTGGCATGTAGGATGATTATTCATGCTATGGATTGATTAATTCACATTTTAGATGAATTATGGAATTATTGGGTTCGAAATTGTGAGATTAAGGTTCGATTTTTGTAGGGCATTCTTGAACAAATTTCGATTGTCTCATTTATTTCCTTCCCTGCATGTACCCTGCCCCGGGTCTTTTAAGAGGATAATTGTCGTGTATTGACAATGTTGTGAGGGATATGGGTGTGCTTGAGCATAGGTTACATGTTCGTAAATAATGGTGAATTGTTTATCGTGTTAGCACATCATTCCTCGGGGCATGGAACTCGAGCAAGGCTTGGCTCGGACTTCGGAGATTTAAGGTACGTGCGACGTACGAGCATTTCTATATATATGTGAAATGCATAAGGTGTTTTTGATTGCATTGAATGTTTTGCGTATGGTTATATATATATGTTGATATAGCCAAGGAATGACCCAAATCTTGATATCGCCGCTTGCAGCGTGCGTGACACTAGAGTAGGATGACTCTTGCATGATATATGGGGTACTGGGTTTATTTGATTATGTTAGGGCATTTGAGATGCCTGGGAATGATCGTAAAATCATGTATTCTTCGTAAGACACTTGAGATGTCTAAGTTCGTAGAATCGTGTATTCATTATAAGACATTTGAGATGTCTAGGTTTGTAGACTCATGTATTCATTATAAGACACTTGAGATGTCTAAGTATAATGAAGGATTGGTAAAATAAATGCTAAGGCATTTGAGCTATCTGTGATTGATAGCAAGGTTGTGAAATCAGTATTAGATATTGTGATATCTGTAATTGCATGTTTAATGAATTTGTAATCACTATATGTTGATATTCGAGGATCAGGCATGCGATGTGTAAATCAATGTGTTGATTTACTGATTTATGAGATTTGATGAGTTTGATGTTGTGAGAACAGGGACAGTACACGGAATCCCGGATGAGGATGTTGCCATCCAGGGAGTATCATTTAAATTCATTAGCATTTACCTTTGTTGTAAATTATGAATTTCATTATTATGATTATGGGATTTTGTGTATTGGTATGCTCACCCCGTTGGGGGCTGTCTCTGTTGGGACAGGTGGACAGGTACATCGATGGCTATGGAGCTGAGCTCGAGCTGTTGATTTGAGGTACTCCCAGGATCGTGGTACCAGGGCTTGATGGAGCACGGTATCGTATAGAGTACCTATATATACACCTGAGGATTTATACATATTCATATTCATGATGCTCGCATGTGAGCACGATTATACTTGTATATGGATTGTATATAAAGGCATGAGCCTTTCTCTCTTTCATTTAAGGTTGCATGCAATTAGGTTGAATTGCTAGAATGATATGAGAGTCATTGGTGTATTATGTGGGTGTTGGAACCCACTTTTGTTGACATATGTGTGGTGTCTTCCCTGGCTGGGAATCTACTTGTATTACTGCTTTCTGTTGAGTATTATGTGTTCCCTGGCCGGGAATTTTGTTATGTGTTGTACTCTGTTTTGGGATAGCTCTATTTATGGGGAGACTCTGCCCAAATTTTTGTAAAAGTTTACAATGTGAAAAGTGGCACCAAGGGGTTGGTAAAGGGCAAACATATGAGTCTTTTATTGACAGGAAATGATTAAGTATCATCAGAGCTTCCCGATTGACATTTTATAGAAAGCATGTACCACACATAGTGGTTAATACACTAATCAAGGTTTTAAGGGCTTGGGGTCCTTACATTAGTGGTATCAGAGCCAGGTTGCTCATTGGGGCTGTTAAGGGCCTAGGAAGTTATTGATAGCACATATTTATGCATGATGGCATTAATGTTGTATGACATAGCAAATTGTTTATGTGCTATTATGATATGAAAAGTGGTATTGCTAACCATTGTGGTTGCAGGAATCGTGTGGAACACGATAGGATGACATTTATGGGGATGTCTGGCACTCCGTGTGTTATGTGCCAAGGAAGCTGGTTTTAAGAAAATCAGATAAAGGGATATTTCCGAGGTAACATGTATTTTACGTTGTCTTGTTGACACATGATGAATGCAAAGTGGTGCATTGAGGTTATGATATATGTTATTGTGCATTGTTTTTGCATATGCATGTCTTGAGTCAAAGTTATCTTAGTAAGGATTTTAATGGCTTATGCTAAAGTCCATATGAAGCGATGAAGAGTCCCGCTTATATGGAGTAGCAACGCTAAAGTCCATTGGAAGCGATGAAGAGTTCCGCTTACATGGAGTAGCAACGCTAAAGTCCAGTGGAAGCGAGGAAGAATTCCGCTTTCCTGGAGTAGCAAGAAGCATTAAAATGTACTAATGATAAGGGCTCAGGATGAAATAAGGATTTAAAGAAGGATATCATGACATTTATTTGTGAAACCATACATTCTCATAATGTGTTTTTATTATGAATTGAATGTGGATGCATAGCGTATATGGCTATTGTTGTTAACCCTGATGGTTGCAGGTTACAGGAAATATGGAGTATAAAAAGGAATGATGATTATACATTCCAGGAGTCCTGCTTATGACAGTGAGAATTTTTATACTTATGCTTGACCGCTAAAAATGTGGAGCGGGCGGGGATGCTCGCTTGCACATGGAGGCGGGGTATTCCATACGAAGCGAGGATGATATACCGCTTGTATGAAGAAGCTTATGCTTGTACCGCTAAAAATGTGGAGCGGGCGGGGATGCTCGCTTGCACATGGAGGCGGGGTATGCCATACGAAGCGAGGATGAGATACCGCTTGTATGAAGAAGCGAGGATGAGATGCCGCTTGTTAGGATGATGATTCATTCCTATGTGATGACACGGATGATAGCGGTGATGTGTCCCGCTGTGTCGATTTATATTCATTTCTCTATGAGGACACGGTTTATAGCGACGGTTCATTCCGCTATATTTATTGGCGATGGTTCATTCCGCCAGGTGTATTGATAGCGATGGTTCATTCCGCTATATCTATTGGCGATGGTTCATTCCGCCAGGTGTATTGATAGCGATGGTTCATTCCGCTATATCTATTGGCGATGGTTCATTCCGCCAGGTGTATTTATAGCGACGGTTCATTCCGCTATATCTATTGGCGATGGTTCATTCCGCCAGGTGTATTTATAGCGACGGTTCATTCCGCTATATCTATTGGCGATGGTTCATTCCGCCAGGTGTATTGATAGCGATGGTTCATTCCGCTATATCTATTGGCGATGGTTCATTCCGCCAGGTGTATTGATAGCGATGCCTCTTTCCGCTACTATGTGGACGATGATTCATACTCAGGTGTATAGCGAGGTTTCATGCCACTTATTATATGACGAGGTGTCATGCCGTCGATTCTATAGCGAGGGATTTTGCCGCTATGTACTCAGCACAGGATTTTGCCGCCTTCGAGCGATGGGTGCTGATTACGCACTATTATTGAGCGACGGAGACAGGTATGACGCTATATCACTAGCGATGAGGTATGAGATATTGCTATTTTATTAGCTTTATTGTAGCTGGCATGCATTGATATACATGTTTATTATGCCTATTTTACTAGCATGTTAGTGGATGACATACGCTGATGTACATGTATCGTCACTAGTGGGCAATGTTTTAGATGCCATGAGTTGGCATGTGTCGTCACGGGATGACGATGACGATGGTGTAGGAGATGTCTTATTAGACATGCATCATCGTTACGATGATCGATGCGTTGAGTATACGTATTCAGTGGTATGCCTTGGGTGCCAGTACCGAGCACAAGGTGGTGTGTGCGACACCGATGGACGTGACCCTTATACCGAGCGGGTTGCTCGAGGAATGGATGGATGCGCTGTACATGGGATTGTACCGCAGCTTACGATTGAGGCAATCATTTTACGAGTGGTGATACCCTTGAGGTATGCTCGTTGGAATGGCTTTTGGCCATGTGATTTGACGACAGGAGTAATCATGGAGGAAAGTACTCGCTTTCTGTCGATGTGACATGTGGTGGACATGGTCACACCACCCTTGAGGGTGTAGGATGGGTCCTAAGGGAGTAGGATCAGGTTATGTTAAGTACATAGGGACATTGGGTTGTCCAGGGTGTATCGGCATTGAGGAATGTTGGATAAAGACCCACTACTCTATTGAGTTTTCTCCCATAGTATGATATACCATGCGGAAACGTCCGTCTTATTGGTAGGTTTGAGGTGAACCTAAAGAGGCAGAGACTAGGTTGTCTGCCGCGTGTGTGTAGCACCATGATGGGCTTGCTAGAGCCGTTACACTGCTCGTTGGAACCAAGTTTGGCAAATCGTAAGGTGATACGATGTGGATTGTGGTGGACTCTAGTAGTCACCATGTCATTGAGGTTAAGGTTGTTCATGCCTCACTGAAACGTGTATACGTTTATGTTTAATCTTGGAGACTTGTCTGGGACAGCTCAGGATGTTGGAGTACCAACAAGAGAGTCATCAGGTTGTTATTGACTCAATCTAAAGGAACCCGTGTATTGGGATACAATGGGTGTTATTGTATCCAGTTTTTCCGAACGATGGTTCGAGACTTGTGGATCTCGAGTTCGATGGCACTTCCCTTGCGAGGAAGGAGGTAGTATTATACCTATTTGGGAATCTTGAAAGATTCGGTAAGTTGGTGCAAGTGGTGTTGATCTTGGGAATCACACCGTGTATTGTTAATCGTCGATTTTCATCCTCCACTGAGTAAGGAATGACTCAGAATTGACGGTTGTGTTTGGGGCTTAGGGATATGTGGTAGATACCCGAGCCGAGTGCATTGAGTATGCATGCGACATCAGTGCTTAGGCAGGTATACCGGTGAGTATACGGATGCCAGTTATTGATTTCCTCTCTGTTAAGCATAGAGTTATGCTATTTTTGGGATGGTTAAATCTCTAATGAGAGATATGGAACACCTTGAGATTGGGAATCTCCATGGCACGATGTTTATGAGGAATAATCGTGAAGTTAGTTGACTCCCTTGAGGAGGGATTTTCTTGTGAGGGTTAAGGTATTTCCCTTATTGGTGTTTTCCTTCGAGTTATGCGACAGCCTTCCCAAGTTTGGATTGTTAAATCCGAGGATTTTCAAGGGATGGCAGGATTTCGGATTGGTTGAGTGTCGCTGACGACACAAGCGTTGAGGATGCAATGGGTTTATTGCATGCCCCTTAAGAAATGTAAACTCTGCGGAGTCTCGGTTGTTATTTATGATTAGGACGTGATTCTTGGAACATCCGTAGGTGGACATCTTGCGAGATGTCTTTTGTTTGAATTTGTGGCCGTGAGTTGCCCAAATTAAGTTGCAATGAGGCGACTACTCCTTCGATGGAGGAAGTTTGAAAGTGGAAACCAGGTTTGGTATGTGTACACCGTAGTTGTACTAGTGTTTCCCTCGTAACGATGTATGTTAGACATCGAGAGTCTTGGTAAAATATCATTGGATGATATCTACGATAGAATCAAGAGCGATTCGAATCCTTGCAGTTTCAGTTGACTAACTGCTTTTGGACTGTTAGCGTTGAGTGGTGCTGACGCTCTTTGACGTTATGATGGATTTGGAAGTCTACTCCACTCCAGAGTTTGACACGAGGTCAACGTTCTTACGGTTGAGGTGTCATTCAGGATGTGTTCGTACTGTTGTATTAGAACGAAGGATGACTGTCTGATCTACAGTCGTAAGTATCAGTTGATTCGCAGTCATGAGGGACTGACTTTTGGGATGACCCGCATCGAGGTACGTTTTACCTCTTGGGTGTTATGTTGGTTTTGGTATGTCGCTCTGTTTCAGAGTTAGATGAGAGGTAAGTATCCTCGCGTTTATTAATACGATTCTGATATGGTCAGGAATCGAGGTTATGGCTTCATGTTGTTGTGTAGCCTGGGTGTTACGTGATACACCAGTGCTAATTTCGAGGACGAAATTCTTTTAGTGGGGGATATTGTGATGACCAGGGATTATAGGTGTTAATCCCGTAGTATTAATAATCCCTAAAGTGGTTTTACGTGGCGATTTGGGATTTAATCGAGGTGTTGGGCCTTCTGGGCTCGTTTATTTGGGCAGTTGGGATCGTTGGATCCAGAGGTTGAGATTGTATTCACATTACGGTGTAAAACCTAAGAGTTGGGTTTTTAATGTGTCTCGGGATCTCGGGTGCTGGGTGAGCACCGGTAGGGGATTTTGGAGTTAGAGAGAGAGTTTTTGAAAACAGATGATTTTTAAGGAATCATGATGTATTTGTGGGGCTATTAATTTTTCGGGGTATTTTTGCTATAAATACCATTTAAACCCAAATTTTAGACATAATTTCATTTCAGCCCTCATTTTTCCCTCTCTCCCCGCATGCGATTCCCGTCACCTCCCCTGCCCCGCCGTTTCAGGCGCTCCGCCAGCCGCCGTCCGGCCGCCGATCGGCGCGTGCGACCTATCACCGTCTTCGTCTCGACGAGGCGCTTCTTTCCCCTCCATCAATTCGAAGTTTCATCGCGATTTGAGGTCGAATTTTGAGAAAGAGCGGCGATCCCCAAATTCTAGGGTTTATCGATTTTGGTCGATTTTTCTTCCGTTTTCGTTTGGGTAATCATCCTAACCCCTTTTTCGTTATTTTCGTGCAATTCCCTGCCATTTTTGTGTTCGATTTGTTCGGATTATTGTTGTTGGTGGGATTGGTTCGAAATTTTGGTTGTATGCTTGAAGTGGGTTCGAATTTGGGGGTTTTGGAAGGGTTGTGGTGATTCTTGTTATGGATTGATAAATTCATGTTGTAGATGCATTATGATGCTTCTTGGATTTCGAATTTTAGGGGCTTGGGTTTCGAATTTTAGGGATTTGGATTTCAAATTTGGGGGTTTGGCATGTAGGATGATTATTCATGCTATGGATTGATTAATTCACATTTTAGATGAATTATGGAATTATTGGGTTCGAAATTGTGAGATTAAGGTTCGATTTTTGTAGGGCATTCTTGAACAAATTTCGATTGTCTCATTTATTTCCTTCCCTGCATGTACCCTGCCCCGGGTCTTTTAAGAGGATAATTGTCGTGTATTGACAATGTTGTGAGGGATATGGGTGTGCTTGAGCATAGGTTACATGTTCGTAAATAATGGTGAATTGTTTATCGTGTTAGCACATCATTCCTCGGGGCATGGAACTCGAGCAAGGCTTGGCTCGGACTTCGGAGATTTAAGGTACGTGCGACGTACGAGCATTTCTATATATATGTGAAATGCATAAGGTGTTTTTGATTGCATTGAATGTTTTGCGTATGGTTATATATATATGTTGATATAGCCAAGGAATGACCCAAATCTTGATATCGCCGCTTGCAGCGTGCGTGACACTAGAGTAGGATGACTCTTGCATGATATATGGGGTACTGGGTTTATTTGATTATGTTAGGGCATTTGAGATGCCTGGGAATGATCGTAAAATCATGTATTCTTCGTAAGACACTTGAGATGTCTAAGTTCGTAGAATCGTGTATTCATTATAAGACATTTGAGATGTCTAGGTTTGTAGACTCATGTATTCATTATAAGACACTTGAGATGTCTAAGTATAATGAAGGATTGGTAAAATAAATGCTAAGGCATTTGAGCTATCTGTGATTGATAGCAAGGTTGTGAAATCAGTATTAGATATTGTGATATCTGTAATTGCATGTTTAATGAATTTGTAATCACTATATGTTGATATTCGAGGATCAGGCATGCGATGTGTAAATCAATGTGTTGATTTACTGATTTATGAGATTTGATGAGTTTGATGTTGTGAGAACAGGGACAGTACACGGAATCCCGGATGAGGATGTTGCCATCCAGGGAGTATCATTTAAATTCATTAGCATTTACCTTTGTTGTAAATTATGAATTTCATTATTATGATTATGGGATTTTGTGTATTGGTATGCTCACCCCGTTGGGGGCTGTCTCTGTTGGGACAGGTGGACAGGTACATCGATGGCTATGGAGCTGAGCTCGAGCTGTTGATTTGAGGTACTCCCAGGATCGTGGTACCAGGGCTTGATGGAGCACGGTATCGTATAGAGTACCTATATATACACCTGAGGATTTATACATATTCATATTCATGATGCTCGCATGTGAGCACGATTATACTTGTATATGGATTGTATATAAAGGCATGAGCCTTTCTCTCTTTCATTTAAGGTTGCATGCAATTAGGTTGAATTGCTAGAATGATATGAGAGTCATTGGTGTATTATGTGGGTGTTGGAACCCACTTTTGTTGACATATGTGTGGTGTCTTCCCTGGCTGGGAATCTACTTGTATTACTGCTTTCTGTTGAGTATTATGTGTTCCCTGGCCGGGAATTTTGTTATGTGTTGTACTCTGTTTTGGGATAGCTCTATTTATGGGGAGACTCTGCCCAAATTTTTGTAAAAGTTTACAATGTGAAAAGTGGCACCAAGGGGTTGGTAAAGGGCAAACATATGAGTCTTTTATTGACAGGAAATGATTAAGTATCATCAGAGCTTCCCGATTGACATTTTATAGAAAGCATGTACCACACATAGTGGTTAATACACTAATCAAGGTTTTAAGGGCTTGGGGTCCTTACAATCAGCATGCAACCCAAGCCCTGTAGTGATGCATCAGTATATAAAACAAATCTCTTGTTCTCCGTAGGAATCACCAATACAGGCGCTGATGTCAACCGGTGCTTCAACTCTTGAAAACTTTGCTCACAAGCCTCAAACCAATAGAATGACACTCCCTTTTGAGTCAACATCGTCAATGGCTTAGCAATCTTCGAGAATCCCTCGACAAAACGTATGTAATATCCGGCCAAACCAAGAAAACTCAGAATCTCGGATACAGAAACTGTCCAACCAGAATTCGCACTTACTGAGCTTGGCAAACAACTGATGATCTATGAGGATCTGAAGTACTGTACGTAGATGTCTCACGTGCTCTTCCTCACTTCTAGGATAAACAAGGATGCCGTCAATGAATACGATGATGAACTGATCAAGATACGGTTGGAACACCCGATTCATTAGACCCATGAAGATAGCCGGGGCGTTCGTCACACCGAACGGCATAACCAAGAACTCATAGTGCTCGTACTGAGTCCGAAACGCTGTCTTCTGAACATCCTCCTCTCTGACCCATATCTGATGGTAGCCTGACCTCAAGTCAATCTTGGAATAGAGTTTCGTGCCCTGCAACTGATCAAACAGATCATCCGCGGAAGAGGGTACTTGTTCTTTACAGTTGCTTTGTTCAATTGCCGGTAATTGATGCACAAACGCATCGAACCATCCTTCTTCTTAACAAACAAGACCGGTGCACCCCAAGGCAATACACTAGGATGTATGTATCCCTTGTCAAGGAGTTCCTATAATTGCACCTTCAGTTCCCTCAACTCCGTCGGTGCCATCCTATAAGGGGCACGAGAAATAGAAGACGCCCTTGGTAAAAACTCAATCCCAAACTCGACATCTCTACTAGGCGAAAACCCTAGAATTTCCTCCGGGAACACATCGGCAAATTCCGCAACCATCGGTATTTCCTCAGTCCTTAGCTCTTTTCCCCTTCTCCGCTATATCCACAGTATAAATAAGATAGCCCTTATGTCCACGTTCCAATAGCCGTGACATTTTTATAGCTGATACCAACGGAATCTTTGGACGAGAACCATTCCCATAAAAGGTCCACTGATCAAGATGGAAACGAACAGTTCTCTGCCAGCAATCAACCACTGCCTGATATCTGTTCAGTACATCAATGCCCGCAATGCAATCAACGTCTGACATTCCTAAACTAATCAAATCCGTCTTCAGCTCATTGCCCTCAAAATAAATGAGGCAGTCAGATAGTAGTCGCTCCGCAATCACATTCATTCCGGTGGGTGTCGAGACCATAAGAGGCGTGGGTAACGGAGACTGGCACATATGATGTCTCTCCACAAAATCAGCCGATATAAAAGAGTGGGAGTCACTTGTATCTATCAAAATTAAAGTACGGTACGTAAATAAATGACACGTACCAGCAATCACCTCCTCTGGGGCTGCTTCGGCCTGCTCTCTGGTCAGTGCATACACTTGCCCCTTGGGCGGTCCCACTGTCTGACCTCCCGATGGTCGAGGCATAATCTGCTGCCTCTGATGCACTGTCCTATCCTCAAATCTTGGCCTATTCATCCTTAATCTGAGTGTCCTCCCCAGTTGGTCGGTACATTGCTCTTTCAATTCTCCTGCTTCCGGTTATTAGACTTCTTTCTACTAAATCGAGAAAATGAAGAAGCTCCATGAGGCTTAAACTATTCTCCTTGTGGCCTCAAGCCACCAGATGCCGGTCTTTGTGATGGAACTTGTGGGGGTACAACATCAGTATAAGCACCAACTCCGATCTCTGCTAATTCCGCTCTTGTGAGAGCATCATCAAAGGAACTGGGGTTGTTGAAGATAACCCGATCAAACAGCTCTGGTCTCAAACCCTTTAGGAAGTGCCTCATCTTGGCATGTCCATTGGTAGCAATATGAGGGACATACCTCAAGAGTGATGAGTACTATAGAGCATGTCAGAAACAGTCATGTTGCCATGCTTCAAGTTGGTGAACTCGTCTTCCTTCATCTTTCTGGCAGCGGATGAAAAATATCAGTTCAGAAACCGGTTCCTAAACAAGCTCCAGTCAATCAGTACTCCTTGAGCTCTCAGCTCCATCACAGTTGTCTTCCACCACATGGAAGACTTCTTAGCCAGTTGAAACTCTGTCAGTCTTAACCAAGCAGTCTTGGCACAGGGTGCCGACACGAAGATCTGCTCTATCCTCTCTAACCATTCCTCTGCTTCTTCCCCAGTCTCAGTTCCCTCAAAACGGGGTGGATGGAAGTTCAAGAACTGTGTCAGACTCAGCTCCCCAGGTAATAACAACTGTGCTATCGGTCCCACGCCCACAGCCGGTGGCGGTAGAGGATTCGTCTGAGCAATACTAGCATTTACACTCCCTACATCACCCACCTCCTCATTGAGGTTCTCCAAATTTATGGCCGCCATGCTGTAATACAAGGGTTAACAACAATACCATAAATAATTCATGTATTACACCGTTAGATAACATGAGCAACAATATTCTAAGCATGTTAGTATAACAAATATATACACCAATATGCACCACATGCATAAACATGCTCACAAGTGAATACCTAGCCAACTTGTTGCTAAGGCTACCCTTCACTCATTCCCGGGTTATCTAACCACTGCTCTGATACCATTAATGTAAGGCCTCGCTACCTTAAGTATGGATATAAGTGCAATAAAAGGGCTAAACATGCATTCATCAGAGTATAAGGTTCATAACGTGCCTTGAGCTTACGGATTACAGTACCAAATAAAAAGTTTTCCAAAAGGAATTAATTACATTCCCATCAAAATGAATGTAAGTCTATAGATTTACTCTATCCTATGTAGAAACTATACAAAAGAATTCTTGTCTTGCTATACCAATAGCACTCCTCACATAACTAAATGCATCAACCCTGGCCTCAGCCCTCCATGTCAAAAAGCACCTACAATGACAACCCCCAAACCATGAGCATATAATAATCCATATTCAACACAATATGATTATAAGGCATAAATGCATAAACAGTAAATACAAAGCACTTCCTATATTCCAATGTATTTAAAACGCTCCCTTTGGCTGTCTCTGTACCATTACTCATAATCATAATCAATGGATTATATTACGGTTCCACAATATAATTATTCCATCAATACTAATATCCATTCCCTAGTCTTGTTATAACAGTGTATTTTAATGCACCTCGCTTGTCATGACCGTGGCACTAATACCCCTCGCTTCGACATATTAGGCATCGAATAACCTCGCTTTAATGTGACATGCGGCATTTACCCTCGCTTCACATATTAGCGGCAAATATTCTTTCCTCGCTACGATATGACAGCGGCAAGTATTCTATCATCGCTTCAAATGACAGCGACAAAGCATATAAAATCATCACTCGAATATGGGATATGCACCAAGCATCCAACATACATATATGCAATCACAATGCATAATTCAACATGTACTTGCATCCACGATGCACAATCCAATATAAACTTGCATTCACAGTGCACAATCCAATAAGTATATAAATATATGTTACCGTTTGGTGCCCGTACGTCTCTCTACGTACCTTTCCAAAATATAGAGTGTTGCAGGACTTTATCCCCCGCGCTGTGTTGCTACCTGGGAAGGCTCTACACAAGCGCACAACACAATATTAGATGTCAATTTATAGTCCAATACCAAAAATCCCATCAAATAACAAAATTCCATATTTTCCACTATTCATGCCTCTCGATCGATCGGCCCCCGAGCTCGATTGATCGAGAGTTGATAACTTTTGTACACAAAATTTCTGCCTTCCTCGATCGATCGAGAAGACTCGCCGATCGATCGAGAAGTTTCATCGATCGATTGGGAGTTTTCACCGATCGATCGAGCCATGCGTTTTTTTTCCCAAAAATATTCTGCCATGCGCGATCGATCGAGGTCCCCCGCTCGATCGATCGCCGAGCCCTGTACTCACGAGAAATCTCCATTTTTGAGCATATGCCTCATGCTACAACAATACATACCATTAACCATCAAACCTCCACAACCCAACACACTTTAAACTTCAATATACTATCATGAAACTACTCAAAATCTACTTTCAACAAGAACACAGCTATACATGCCATTTTCTCCCAAATCATAACTCAGCTCAACTTGAATGTTGAACAATCAACACTACTAGTTTTCTTACCACTTTAGCTCCAACTCTTAGCAAGATTTAAGCAATTATATTGTAAGTTCCTTCCTCCTCCTTGCTTGCTAGATGATGGGCGATTTTGAGGGGGAAATTCAGGGGGAGATTTGTGTGATATGATAGAGTGAAATGAGTTGAGTGGTTGAGGATTAAAGTGATAAAGGGATGGGTGTGACATAGCGTGGTAAGTGTTTAATTTTTGTCCCAGTATTTAGCATGATGTATTAAAATATCCCTACATGATATTTTAAAGCATTTACTCTATTAAAATGCATAATGGCAACTAACTCAAATATATCATGCCAAGTCATAAATCCTCAATCATGCATCACATGCCCTCTAAAATGTATTACCAGTTGATGCCCACCGCATAACTATACATTTTCCAAACCATAATAATAATCATAACACTATAATTATTATTTGAAGCCACAAAGCACATGTTTAATTTCAGGGATATCGCATATGCTACGTTTGAATTGATGGATTTAAATTTCTTTGACTGATTTGGATGAGCTAAGTTTTAATAAATTTTAAATTGACGGCATGGTAAGTTAAATATTTTCAATAGTAGTTGTGATGAATTTAAACTACTTATATCGTGGATGTCTATTAAATTCATTCTCAGAATCCCCTAATCAAATGAAATCCATAAATGCAAGTAGACTAAGGGTTCGTTTGAAGGGAATGATGTGATGAATCTGAGATTGATGAGAGATAAGAGATGTGGATAAATAATATAGTGTGATAAGTTATATGATGTTTGATATGATTTTAAAATAGTAAATTAATGTTATGTATTTGCTGTAATGATCAAAATACTCTTAGGTTGCATTTGGATGCAATGGTTTCATTTCAACAATCGATTTAAAAATTTGAACTTGAAATGACTTCAATAATTACGAATTTGAAATATCTTGGTATTGTTAAAAAAATATCTTAAAATTGAATATGGTGGATTTGAAATCTATGGATTTCAAAATTAATCAAACAATTTGAATGAATTTATATTAAGGATTTGGAATCCAAATCCATCAAATCTCTCCATCCAAATGGAGCCTTATATTTATATTACATTATTTGTTTATTTACGTATTATATTTGAGGAGGTATGTTAAATTTTTTTGAAGGAATTTCAAATTTTGTAATATTAAAAAAATGTGGGAAATTGTAAAAATATCATTTTGATATATAAATTTATTAAATGTTTAATTTTTTTACAAAGTTGACTAAAAAAATTGTCTAGTGATATCACATCCTCCAATATGGGAAAATATAATCGGTTCTAAACCCATTGTTAGCAATCCACGTTCCCATACTAAAAAATCAAGCCAGACAACGGATTGATAAATTTTTTTTAATCAATATCTAACCTAATCAGTGAACCCAAACATACCCTAAAGAAGGGTTAAGTGGATAAGCCGGCAAAAGAATTTGATTTGCCGCTTTCTTGTCCCCCTCAAACGATCTGTCCCCCTCCTTTCATATTCCTATCCTATCCATATTCTCCAAATTAAATGCCCAACTTTTCTATTTTATTTCCCTTTATGCCCTTCATAAGATTCTTTGTGTCTCCACTTACCTGCGGTCATTTCCTTTTTGACCTTTTTATCTAAATTAAATGTGTCATTTTGTATTACAAAACTATATGCAAGTATTTTCATCATCCTGATCGACATCGCATCCCCCAATATAGAATAACGTCTATCACCACCGATTCTATATATTTTTATATCAAATTATAAGGAGATAAATTGTAATGTTTTTTATATCTATTACAAACTAGAGCGATGAATATATATATCCTACGTGAGTCACTTTGCTATTTTTCAAACTAGAGTTAAAAAATTATAATAAATCAACATAAGTAAATTTTCTTACAAGTATATATAAAGATGAAAATGGTGAATTTATAATATGTATATTTATTATAATCAATACAATTTATGGAACTTGTAGATATTTTAGTAAATTCACATATATATTTTTTATATTATTAAATAATTCAAATAAACGATGCTCAAATTTTAAAAAAATTAATTAATTAAATGTTTAAAATAACATATAATACATTATAGGTTACGCAACTGAGAGATCTTAATTTACATTAATTGCTCAAGGGAATTACATTCATAATGATCTTTCTCCAAGCATGCTATTGCAGTACAATGATGATATATTATTACCATTTTTTATCTCACTGCCATAAAAAAATTGAGTTAGGGATGAGTAAGATTAATTTGTTTTTTCATCATCAAACGTGAAACGAACTCGAGTCTGTCTAAAATAAATATGAGCTCTTATTCATCCCGATAAGACCGAAGAGCTCCACAGTCATCGATTTAAAATAGCTACAAAATGATAGTTTAATGCCACTTTTAACATATATTGCTGCATTCATCATAAATGTTTTGAAAACAAAATATTATGTTCACTTTATTATACCAATATTATGTACACTTTTGTGTCTTTGGGTCTTTTGACCGTACTTTATTATTATATATATATTGGTACAATATTTGACTCCCATGCTTGAAAATAACATAAGTTGGTAAGTAATAACTATCCATATTAGAAGAGCGATCAAAATTTGACGTTTTAGTTATTGTATTATTTAAGAAATTTGAGTTGTATCGTTATCTCCAGTTATATTTTTTGAAAAAACGACAAGCATCGTAATACATGCCTAGGATGAGTACTTTCTAAAAAAGGAAAACGGATATAAGGATTGTTTTAAAAAATTTAAATGATTTATTTTTGTAAAGTAAAATTGGAAAATGGCATAAATGCAATGAGTATAAGAAACTTAGGGGTTGTTTTCAATCGTACCCCGAGCAAGATCCCTTCGAATCTTTACAAACCAAACTTTTTGATTGTTCTTTACCCAAATGTCCAAGCACAAAATATCTATATTTCTCTCTATTTACTTATTTTTACCGACCTTTCAACTTCACGAGGCAAAAACTTTTTAAAATTTTAAAACAAATATGAAAACAATTATGGGACCTCGTCCCTTTTAAAGGGTTGCGTAGTTGTTATCCCAAATACTACAAGCAGTATCATTTGGGGGTAACTACTACTAGATATTAATATTTTCATCCACTTGTTGATTTGGTCATAAGAATGTTAGCAACAAAACATATTTAAAGATGGGAAATGTGTGTATCGGGAGATTTCATTTAATTAATCAACATTACTTAATGTAAATTTAACATAATTTAAGTAGGGTCACGTGATGCTGGTGTGGATATACAAGTGCGTTATTAATGCGCCTATTAAAAAATATATATACACACTGATGAAATATATATATATATAACATACACATCGATGAAATAAAGTTAAGCATACCTAATACACATAATATTTGACAGACTTACATCATTTTTATATTATTTATAGTGCAATTCAAATATTTTATTCGATCAGTCGCATAATAGGAATAATTATTGTTCTCCGAAAAATATATATTAGAGAATGAAAAATGAAAATGAATTATGACTATTTGGTCATAAGATAATGAATTCGAAAAATGAAACCAAATATTATATCTGTGTTTCAACAGGTTTTGTAATACTTTTAATTTATTAAAAAATGAACTATGTTATTTTCGGAGGATTAATGTCTAACATTTAAGTTCAAGTCTTAATAAAATTCCGTTCATCTTAAAACATCGCACAAACACTCAATACGTCAGTTCATGAATAGATCGTCAATGTGTGAAAGTTAGGAGGATTATGTGAATTATAGGTCAATATTAAAGCTGCAATTTTGATTTTGTTTTGATGAAAGGATTTATGAGGAAGTGATTACAATTCATTGAAACAAATCCATTAGACATATTTGTAAATTTTTTGAATAGATGGATTCGAAATCTCTTAGTTTTTATTTTATTATAGTAATATATTCCAATTCATACCTAGTAAAATCATTTGAAATAAAATAATCGAGCACTTGTTATTTACCATATGAAGGGCGTATTCGTCATTTGACTCTCTGCCAGAAAGTTTTGGAAGAGAGCCAGTAAAAACAATTTATCACCTGCAAAAACGACAGGTAATTATTTCTCCCCTGAGCATCTTCAACGGCCACGATCAACTTGCCCCCAGCCGTTGATCTGTATACGTAATTACCCTTTTGCCCCCATCTTGTCGGATTGCAATTCTTTTACTCGTGCAGCGCTTCGATTTTCTCGGCGAAAGTAACATACATATTTCTTTATTCCTCTCTATAGCTTTTTGTTTTTAGTTTTCTTATTGGATGGAGGGTACTTGAAAAATTCTCCCTGCTTTGCGTTTCCTGCTTTTTTCTACAGTTATTCGAAGCTCTAAATCCGCATCTTCTTTTCAGCTTCTGTGATTACTGCTCACCTCGTGTAATATTCAGGTACTAACTTCCTGTTCTTGCGCACAAGTGGAATTTTGGGATTTCTTTTACCGGAAATGCCTTTTTATTTTAAATTTGTGTTTTTTTTAGCTTGGTGTTGTGGAAATTGAGCTGCGATCTTGTAGTTAGTTTGTGGCATTTGTGGTTTTTTGTCTGTATGATCATGTAAGGAGTATCATGGATCTTGTGCAGCTGAATGAGCAGTGATTGGGAGTTTGTAAAGAGAAAACGTTGGGCGATGTCTAAGGAGTGTGGTGAAGAAGATAAAATTAAATTTATCTTTTAATTTTATGTTTTTTCCCATTTTTGCGGCGGTATTCATCTGAATGTTTGTGGAGGAATTTGATTAATTGTTCTGTGCGAAAAAACTTTACCCTTGTTGTGATTTGATGTTTTAGGGTTGCAGATCTCATTGTAGACCTATTTCGTGTGAATGTTCAGTTCTTGTCCCGGTTTTAATTAAAAATTACATAAATTTGACGCTAGCGACAAATTTTCCCTTTTCAAAGTGACTCTTATATTTGGCAAAGTCAATGTTATACCATGAATTTATATGCTTTAACCGGTTAAGGATTACTATCAGTTTTCTGAACGGAAATCATTTCAATTAAGAGAAACTGTATTTTCCTCTTCTATTTTGCAGATTTATAGGACACTTTATTGAACTTGATGTCTCCACCGCTGTTGGGTATTGAGGGGAAAGTCAATGTAATGTTTCTTTGATGGCATCTTCAGGCTTCTACAGACTGTATGTCACAGAATGAGTTGGGGCTGAAGGAACGCAATTACATGGGCCTGTCTGATTATTCTTCGGTGGATAGCTCTGCCATTCTCAAGTTTACCTGAAAAAAACAATAAACAAATTGAATCTGAAAGCGACAGAATTGAGGCTGGTCTTCCAGGATTCCAATCTCCCGAGAGAGATTCAGGTTTTACCCTGTTAAGCTCCGGGAATCTTGATGAAAAGCAATTGTTTCCTCTGGCTCCATCGAAGGAAGGAATCTGTTTGGATGTCGCAAAAGACGGTCACTTCCGGAAACAAAAGAGGATTTTCAGATACCGTAGATGGATTTAGTGAAGGAAATTGGATGTTGAAAGGGTCGGTTTCTGATCCTGGACAATCAAAGGTAAGCCGGTAATGCTGGGATAAATGTTATGCTTGCCAACAGGCCATCTGGGACTCAGCCATCTGTTAAGAAAGAGGCACCTGCTAAAACATCACAGGAATGCAATAACAAGATGAATGGATCTAATGCCAATAATGTTCCTGCGGCTAAGTGCGTGTTTCAGCTCAAAAAGATAAATTTCTAATTTTTTTTAGATGAATATTGTAATCAAGTTTACTATTCTGGGACTTATGTCTTGCATGTTTCGTTGTTTTACAGAGCACAAGTTGTTGGTTGGCCTCCTATCAGATCTTATAGAAAGAATACTCTGGCCACAAACACAAAGAACAGTGATGAAGTTGATGGTCAACCTGGTCCTGGTGCTCTTTTTGTCAAGGTCAGTATGGATGGTGCTCCTTATCTGAGGAAGGTGGATCTGAGAATGTACTCCACATATGCTGAACTCTCTATGGCTCTTGGAAAATGTTCAGTTGTTTTACCTTAGGTAAACTTTTCTTCAATCTAAATTCTATCTTCACCATGTACAAGATTATATGACTGTATTATGGCTTCAGGACAATGTGGACCTCAGGGATCTTCAAACAAGGAAATACCGAGTGAGAGTAAAATGAGGG